>JACEFZ010003644.1:432500-464228 GCA_014155875.1 Cepaea nemoralis | reverse complement strand
TTCTCTTGTGGGAGTAAGTTTGCTTCCATGTTTCACTGCCATAGAAAGAGCAAAATACTAAGGACACCAGGCTTGATAGACAAGGACTTTTGTTTTGGCAGTAAGCTTCCTGTTCTCCCAGACTCTTTTTCTTAACCTGTTCATTGTTGTTGCTGCCTTACCAATCCGGATGTTGATTTCCTGATCTAGGGATAATTTGCTATTTACCACTGATCCTAGATATGTAAAATGGTCTACTATCTCTAGTTCGGCGTCGTCAATAAAGATTGATGGTACCTCATGTGCACCTTGTGACATAATCTGTGTCTTCTTTTGCTAATTGTTAAACCAAATTCAGAACAAGCATTGGAGAATGCAGATAGTAGACATTGCAATTCTTCCTCAGAGTGGGTCGTAACTGCAGCATCATCTGCAAAAAGCAACTCTCTGATCAGTACCCTCCTAATTTTGGTCTTAGCCTTCAATCTCTGAGCATTGTAGAGGCCGCCATCTGAGCGTGAGTGAATGTATATACCACCATCCTGATCACGAAATGCATATTTCAGTAGAAGTGAAAAGTATATTCCAAAGAGGGTGGGAGCTAGTACACAACCTTGCTTAACTCCACTCTTGATTTCAAATTCTTCAGAAGTTGCACCATCAAACTTGATTATACCCTTCATGCCTGTGTGGAACGATTCCACAATGGACAGAAGAGTTGGTGGGCAGCCAATCTTCTTTAGTGCCTTGAACAGACCCTCACGACTGACCAAATCAAATGCCTTTGTGAGGTCGATGAAGGCAATAAACAGTGGTTGATTCTGTTCACGGCATTTTTCTTGCATTTGTCGCAATGAGAATATCATATCAGTGGTAGACCGGTTCTGTCGAAAGCCACACTGTGATTCGGGGTAGACTTGATCTCCTAGGACTTGAAGTCTGCGCAGAACAATTCTGGCAAATACTTTTCCAACAATACCAGAAGTGAGATACCCTATAGTTGTTGCAGTCGCTCCGATCGCCCTTGTTCTTGTACAGTGTTATGATGCTTGAATCTTTGAAATCCTGTGGGACTTGTCCTTCACGCCAGCATAGCTCTATTAGCTGGTGGATCTGTATAGTGAGTGTGTCTTGCCCACTCCTGATAACCTCTATTGGAATCCCATCCTTACCTGGAGCCTTGCCAGATGCAAGTTCATTTATAGCACACTTAACTTCTGTTATGGTGGGAAGTGTGTCCAGGTGGTCAAGAGTTGGTAGAGCCTCTATGGCGTTGAGGGCATCATCCGCTAGTTTGGTCTCACTTGAGTAAAGCTCCAAATAGTGCTCTACCCATCTGTCCATCTGCTGTTTCTTATCAGTGATGACTTCTCCAGTCAAGGTTTTCAATGGTGCACTTCTTTTGATCACTGGACCACAAGCTTTCTTTATTCCTTCATACATGCTTCTTATGTCTCCCTTATCACTTGCGATTTGAATGACTCACATAACTTGATCCAATAATCATTTGCACACTGCCTGGCAGCCTTTTGCACATCCTTCCTAGCTTGCCTTAGCTCACTCAGAGTGTTACGCGTTGGTCTTTCCTTGTTTCTTAAGAGAGCTTTCTTCTTCTATCAATCAGGGGCTGCAGAGTCTCGCTGTTGGCCGCAAACCAGTCCTGGCCTCTTATGATCCACAGTGCCGTAAACCCCTACGGCAGTTTATCTTATACCCGTAACAGTTGCCTCTCGCTTGATTCCGAGACCAGTTAAGACCAGGGATGGAGTTATTGCTCTCCATAGCACAAAGCCTGGGCTAAAATATAGAGATCATGTGTTGCCCATGCAGCATGATCCCTCTCTCGGCCCGCCTAGTTCACTCCAGAGGAAAGGTAACACCCCTACATCTGGAACAAGACAAGCTGCAGAAGCTGCCGGATCAGCAAAGCAATGCTCTAACTGTCCGCCTGTCGGAGCTTCGATCCTAGACCAGCCGCCAACCAAGGCTTAGGGCCTGGTCTGCCCTGCCATGACAATTTTGTCTTTTAGCTTGCATTTCCTCGCACCAGGGTAAGGCTTGTACCCTCCCAATTGCGCTCTTCCGCCCGAAGCCGTTGGCACAATGTGGGGTGTCGGGTTTGGTAAGCGCCGCCCAACGTTCGGCGCTAACAGAGACCAGGTAGTACCGTCTACTGTTATACGGTAGCTCAGTCATATCTGACTAAGACCTGACTGACACTGACACTCAGAATATTAAAAAGGAGGAAATATTATAATGTGGTGTCGGCTCTCTTCACTCCAGGGACGACACTGTAAAGGAGACACTACATCCTCTTATCCTTAGCTTTCCATGCAGGCCCGACCTGTCCTCCACAGCATATTCATTGTGTTTTCTACTTTGCTTTTCCATGTGTTTCATAGTCTTCAGGTTTTCTTGGTGAAATTTCCAATGCAGTCCAAGTCTTTTTCTTCACCTTCTGTTTACTGGTGTGTATAGTTCTCTCCACGAAGCTCCAACTTAGTGATTCTGTCAACCATTGATTCCTTCTATTATGGGCCGGCATCAATTAGTGAATGTTTGGTATTTATTTGTAATAGTTTTAATTTTTATCCATGTTTTCTAATCAATAGTAGTATCGATTTAAACGTTAGAGCTGATTTTCACTTTAATTTCTCTAGACTTCCATACATTCCTAGCACCATAAAAAGCTCCTGTATTCTCATTCTATTTTGAACTATTCCACTCTCTTTGTCCTGGGTACGCAGTTATATAAACCCTACTGGGTAAAGAGACATGGGCAAGGTCTGCTGGTGAAGGAGGAGTGAAGCATGTGGTACTTGACTTGAGCCAGTGGAATCACAGGGCAAGGAGAGGTCCAGGGTATACAAATGGAGATTGGTGGCTTAAGTTGGTACATCATATACGTATATGCCAACAGTGGACTGTTTTGTCAGACAGGAACATTGGGACTGACTTAAGGAATTGGAGGAATTACCAGTAATAGGCTACTCATATGTGAAGACTTCATGCGAGGAACATAGAATGGGGCAGTAGTGGAGAAAACAGACAGGGGAATTGCCCTTGCGGTGCCATGGTGGACTCCGATGTGGTCTGCATAAATGATGAGACCCCGACTAGAATTGCAATGAGGCTGGCGATGCGTGACACAGCTATTGACTTGGCACTTGTCTCTCCCAGTCTCAGGTCCTTGATGTAAAGTGGACTGTTTTGAATGACCCTTGAGTGAACACATGCCGTGTTCATGTCCTGACTCTAAATCCAGGAAAGTTAAGGATGGGATAGCGACGCAAGACCTTCCGGTATGACTGGACCGTAGCCCTCTTGGACGCCTCGGAAGAGGCAGACGCAATTGTGACTAACCCAATGCCGGGGGAGCTACGAACTGCCCAGAGTGAGGATGATACGTTACGTCCTTGCCACAAAAAGCTGCAGAAAAGTGCTGATCCACCAGGACGGGGGCAGTACTACATGAGAATAGGAGACTCTACAGGAGAGCAGGAAGGGGAGACAACCTATACGGTCAGTTGTCGCCCGAAAGCTCACCGGTCCCAGATTCTTCATATGGGGCATACCATCTCCTTTAGTGGACACATGGGCATTGCCGCCACCATGCAGCGGATTTCCTGCCACTACTATTGGCCGGGAATGACAGATGATGTGCGTCGGTATGGTGAAGTCATGCCCTGAGTGCCAGAGGGTGGCACCGAAACACTGGACAGCACCGGTGGTGTTGGGTGGAGATGCCCATCATGAACTCTCCTTTCGAGAATGTAGCCATCGATATCGTGGGGCCACTTCCCAGGACTAGGAAGAGGAAACATGTATATACTCACAATGGTGGATTGCTGTACAATGTGGGGTGAGGCTATACCGTTGACCACGATTGACTCGAAAAGAGTGGCGGACGCACTGATGGAGGCCTTTACCAGATTAGGCTTTCCGGATCAAATTCTGACGGACATGGATCTCAGTTTTGTGGAAAACTCATGGAGGAGGTATTTAGGTTGTTTCACTCTAACCACATACATACCAGCCCTTACCACCCTCAAGCCAATGGACAAGTGGAGCGTTTCAACGGGCACGTTGAGGACAATGCTCAGGAACTAGCGCAGGAAAAACCTGATAGGTGGGATGAATATATCCCAGCAGCACTCTTCGCCTATCGGGAAGTTCCTCATGGCTCAACAGGACTACCGCCCGCTACGTTGCTGTTTGGTCGTCCAATCAAAGGACCGTTGGAAGCCATGTTGAGGAGTTTGGACGGAAGAGGGGGACGTCAGAAGAAGTGATCTCATCCTATAAATACGTGGAGGAACTGAAAGAAAAACTCCACAAGGGATGGACTCTGGCAATCAAAACTTGAAAAAAGCCAGGAAAAGACATGCGGCTTACTACAACCGTAGGTCTAAAGAAAGATCTCTAGAGGTGGGGAGATAAAGTCTTGTTGCTACTCCCAACGGGAAACAACAAACTGAGATAGGTTGGCAAGGACCATTTCCCGTGGAAAGGGTGATTCCAGAACCAACTATCAGATCCGGATCCGGGAATACGAAGAGAGACCCGGAGACAAGGCAGCTACCTCATGGCAATGTGCAAGTGAACCCTGATCGGACCCTCCCAGGAGAGGGAAAGGATAACCCAGGTTCTCAAGTCTCATAAGGAGATACTGACTGATAAACCAGGACGAACGAGGTTGGTTGAGTTCGAGATGACTTTGACCACACAGGAGCCTGTTCGCCAAAAGGTTTACCCAGTGCCATTCTCTAAAGAAAAGGCCCTGGAGGAGGAAATACAAAAAACTGCTGGAGGATGACGTGATTGCACCATCCAAATCCCCATACAATGCGGGGGTAGTTTTGTTACGCAAACCAAGTGGAGAACACCGGTTGTGTATAGACTACCGACTTCTGAACAGTCACACACAATTTCAGGTGGAACCTTTGCCGAATCCAACTCAGCTATTCGCTAGGCTCCATAAGGCTCGGTACTTTTCAAAGGTGGATCTGAGTCGGGGGTACTATCAGATACCAGTCAAACCGGAGATTCGACCACTGTTAGCTTTCAGTACACCCAGTGGACACTACGAATTCAAAGTCATGCCCTTTGGACTCAGCAATGCACCTAGTGTGTTTACACGCATGATGAGGACTTTACTAGATCCGTTACAGGATCCGTCCATCATCTCATTCATGGATGATATTCTGATTTCCAGTGACAGCTTGGATGACCACTTACAATCCTTGGAGAGAGTGTTTAATAGACTCAAGGAAGCAGGGCTTACTGCTCGTCCAACCAAGTGCATGATTGGTTACCAGACTCTGGAATTTCTAGGTCACACCATCACTCCAGGACACATTGTTCCAGAAGAGAAGAACCTGCAGAAAATCAGAAATGCACCTAGAATAAAAACGAAGAAGGATGTGCGATCTTTTCTCTCGTTGTGTGGGTTCTACCACAAATTTATCCCACTGAACTGGGAGCTCCGTTGACGGAAACCTTGAAAAAGGGATTCCCGGACAAAATCATTTGGACACCAGAATGTGAGAATGCCTATAGTCAGTTAAAGGAGGCCTTGGTCAGCAAACCTGTATTACAGCTCACTGACCTTTCCAAACAATTTGTGTTGAGAACAGATGCGAGTGCGATTGGAATTGGAGCCGCTTTGTTACAGGAAGGAAAAGACGATGCTTCGGTTTTGAAACCTGTGGCATACGCAAGTAAGAAACTTCTACAGGCGGAGAGGAATTATTCAACCGTCGAGAGAGAGAGTGCTTGTCCCTCGTATGGGCAGTGCAAAAATTTCAGCCATATTTGTATGGAGTTAAGTTTCGAGTCCAGTCGGATCATCAACCCCTGATGTTCCTGGCTACTTCTCAGAAGCTCAACGCCCGGTTGATGCGGTGGTCGTTGTTACTTCAACCTTATAATTTCACAGTAGAGTACATTCCTGGGAAGGAAAATGTTGGAGCGGATTTCTTGTCAAGACACCCAGCTCCTGAAGAAGAAGAATGAATCATCTGGATTAAACTCACGGTGGAGAAGAGTGAGATGGACTACTCTCTTAGGAGGGGGCCTATGTCACAAAATAAAACCGTGTGTTTAACCAGTTGCTTATTATAGAGGCTTTCTGATAAACCGGACTATCTGTTAAGCAACAAGTGTTTCAACTAATACAGAGAAAACATTCATAGTTGTGGCTGCACGTGTTCCAAAACAGGTCGGGCATAAATAACAGCTGTACTTGTACATCTGGTTGACGGATTGGCCACACTCGGAAGTGAGGGAGACGAATCCCGACATCGCTTTGACAAGTCATAAACAAGTCGGATGGAAAAACGGAAGTACTCAGCACGGAAGTAAACAGTCCATATGTCATATAGTTTCCGGACATCACGCAGATGGGCAGATTGCTACTGACAGCTTGTTGAGAAAAACTGTTGTTGGGATCATACAGTAACTCGTTAGTTTGTTGGGGGAGTCGAAACAAGTGATGACAACTTTGACAGTGACTAGGCCAGGAAAAATCGATTCTTGACAATGGATGATATGCGCAAGTAACACCTGCAGGACGTCACCCATATCACGTGACCAAATTTAGGGTTTGCCATAAACCATGATTGGGGGAAAAACAGAGTTGACCAAAATCGTGGATTATGATGGACGTGTTTGTGGGAGAGCTCTACAGTGTTAGAATAATTTAACATTAACTAGCATGTGTCGTTATGGCAAAGTGTAGTAGCCATCCCGGGAATGAGGCGGTTTTGCATAAGGTAGTCAATATAGTCTATTAGTTCTAATTAATATAGACTGTAGCCTTGTTAAAACTATAGTGTGATGATTAGCACTGTTAGTGGAAAACTAGTTAGAGTAGAATAGTGATATTGGCTCTGCTAAGGTGAATAGAATACTGAGGTTGCACTCTGTATTGGTCTTTCCTTGTCATAGCCTGATTCGGCCCTAGGTGGGTAGCTAATCTGCTCTATGACATAGTTTAGTTAGCTAAAGATCATTAAGCAAGGCAATAGGCTTACACGCAGCCGATAGGATCAGTGACTAGTACTATCACCAGATGTGTTGTTTCTATCCTAGGTTCCCTACCAGATCCGAGGAAACTCAACAAGTTTTTAGGAAAAGTTCAAATCCCATTCGGAAGAACACCAGTGGAACAGTCAAATAAAGTTTCATACAGAACGTAACTGAAGCTAGAAGGAAGATGATTCACCAAAGAGGGTGATGATTACTGATGCACCACACAGCATCAGACAGTAGTAACTAACTGAGAACATTAATTATAATAGTTACCTAGTGTGATATAATCTCGTGTAATAGAACACAAGACATGATACGTGAGGCTAGATAGACACGAGTGAGGATCAATTACATTAACAATTAACATTAATAACTGTGTACACACTACAAAGGACTTGTGCATTTTTTTAGGAACGATAGGAACGGACATTGTGTAGGGTGCAACCAGTCCATGATTAACTGTTAATACCACCGGTGTCTATTTCGGATGATCATGAAATGGGATTACCAGAGGTCTACAGAGGCAAATCAGTATCCAGCAGGATGGTTTCGGCACTGGGTGAGATGTACGTGTTCTGACGTAACGTGCTGTGGTCTATCCTTGCTGGGATCAGCTGACTGGGTTGTAGTCTGAGAGTCCGAATCTACACACTTTATAGAACACGTCACACATTTTCTTCACATACACGTCTCATATACGTTACACTTTTCTTTTAATAAATTAATCTTTATTAATTTTTAGAAGCAAGAGTTGTTGAGTATGTTGCGTTGGAGAAGTATGAGAGGGGGCATAGTACGACAGTGAGAGAGTGACAGGAAAAGGTGTCCACGGGCTGATGGAGTGTGTTGGACGGAAGCTGGTGGATTCCTCAAAATATTCCATTGGCACCTTGCCGTCTTGACAGACGATAGTTTGTGCTTTAAAAAGGCATAATAACTTTTAACTATGGCGGTAGCGAGTGTGACTGATAAGGCCAATTTGCGCTGTAAATGTCCGTTCACAGTGGGTGCATGTGAACACGTGGTCATTTCCACCATCATGCACCATCTTACGTCTCAAACGCTTGGTGTGTGACTTTTCTGCAATAATTTTCTCCTTTGACTTTATTCCATTTCTGATATTTGCCCTCCATGCAACACGTTCAGCGGCGACTTGCTCCCAATGTGCATTATCAATGCCTGTATCAATCATGTCCCGCTTACACACATCGTAGTAGAGGCCGACCCTGAGATCTCTTACCCATCTGTAATTCACCAAAAAAGATATCCTTTGGTATTCTACCATCATCCATCCTCCTAAGATGTCCTATCCATCTAAGTCTACGAAGACTGAGCATGGAATAAACTGTCACACAACCTGATCTTTCCAATACTTCAGTATTTGTGATTTTGTCTTGCCACTTAATACCAAGAATTCTTCGCAGAAACCGCATATGAAAGCTGTTTAAATTGTTCTCTTGGTGTGAGTAAGTTGTCCAGGTTTCACTGCCATAGAGAAGAGTACTAAGGACACAGGCTTGATAGACAAGGACTTTTGTTTTGGCAGTAAGCTTCCTGTTCTCCCAGACTCTTTTTCTTAACCTGTTCATTGTTGTTGCTGCCTTACCAATCCGGATGTTGATTTCCTGATCTAGGGATAATTTGCTATTTACCACTGATCCTAGATATGTAAAATGGTCTACTATCTCTAGTTCGGCGTCGTCAATAAAGATTGATGGTACCTCATGTGCACCTTGTGACATAATCTGTGTCTTCTTTTTGCTAATTGTTAAACCAAATTCAGAACAAGCATTGGAGAATGCAGATAGTAGACATTGCAATTCTTCCTCAGAGTGGGTCGTAACTGCAGCATCATCTGCAAAAAGCAACTCTCTGATTAGTACCCTCCTAATTTTGGTCTTAGCCTTCAATCTCTGAGCATTGTAGAGGCCGCCATCTGAGCGTGAGTGAATGTATATACCACCATCCTGATCACGAAATGCATATTTCAGTAGAAGTGAAAAGTATATTCCAAAGAGGGTGGGAGCTAGTACACAACCTTGCTTAACTCCACTCTTGATTTCAAATTCTTCAGAAGTTGCACCATCAAACTTGATTATACCCTTCATGCCTGTGTGGAACGATTCCACAATGGACAGAAGAGTTGGTGGGCAGCCAATCTTCTTTAGTGCTTGAACAGACCCTCACGACTGACCAAATCAAATGCCTTTGTGAGGTCGATGAAGGCAATAAACAGTGGTTGATTCTGTTCACGGCATTTTTCTTGCATTTGTCGCAATGAGAATATCATATCAGTGGTAGACCGGTTCTGTCGAAAGCCACACTGTGATTCGGGGTAGACTTGATCTCCTAGGACTTGAAGTCTGCGCAGAACAATTCTGGCAAATACTTTTCCAACAATACACAGAAGTGAGATACCCCTATAGTTGTTGCAGTCGCTCCGATCGCCCTTGTTCTTGTACAGTGTTATGATGCTTGAATCTTTGAAATCCTGTGGGACTTGTCCTTCACGCCAGCATAGCTCTATTAGCTGGTGGATCTGTATAGTGAGTGTGTCTTGCCCACTCCTGATAACCTCTATTGGAATCCCATCCTTACCTGGAGCCTTGCCAGATGCAAGTTCATTTATAGCACACTTAACTTCTGTTATGGTGGGAAGTGTGTCCAGGTGGTCAAGAGTTGGTAGAGCCTCTATGGCGTTGAGGGCATCATCCGCTAGTTTGGTCTCACTTGAGTAAAGCTCCAAATAGTGCTCTACCCATCTGTCCATCTGCTGTTTCTTATCAGTGATGACTTCTCCAGTCAAGGTTTTCAATGGTGCACTTCTTTTGATCACTGGACCACAAGCTTTCTTTATTCCTTCATACATGCTTCTTATGTCTCCCTTATCACTTGCGATTTGAATGGACTCACATAACTTGATCCAATAATCATTTGCACACTGCCTGGCAGCCTTTTGCACATCCTTCCTAGCTTGCCTTAGCTCACTCAGAGTGTTACGCGTTGGTCTTTCCTTGTTTCTTAAGAGAGCTTTCTTCTTCTTATCAATCAGGGGCTGCAGAGTCTCGCTGTTGGCCGCAAACCAGTCCTGCCTCTTATGATCCACAGTGCCGTAAACCCCTACGGCAGTTTTATCTTATAACCCGTAACAGTTGCCTCTCGCTTTGATTCCGAGACCGGTTAAGACCAGGGATGGAGTTATTGCCTCTCCATAGCACAAAGCCTGGGCTAAAATATAGAGATCATGTGTTGCCCATGCAGCATGATCCCTCTCTCGGCCCGCCTAGTTCACTCCAGAGGAAAGGTAACACCCCTACATCTGGAACAAGACAAGCTGCAGAAGCTGCCGGATCAGCAAAGCAATGCTCTAACTGTCCGCCTGTCGGAGCTTCGATCCTAGACCAGCCGCCAACCAAGGCTTAGGGCCTGGTCTGCCCTGCCATGACAATTTTGTCTTTAGCTTGCATTTCCTCGCACCAGGGTAAGGCTTGTACCCTCCCAATTGCGCTCTTCCGCCCGAAGCCGTTGGCACAATGTGGGGTGTCGGGTTTGGTAAGCGCCGCCCAACGTTCGGCGCTAACAGAGACCAGGTAGTACCGTCTACTGTTATACGGTAGCTCAGTCATATCTGACTAAGACCTGACTGACACTGACACTCAGAATATTAAAAAGGAGGAAAATATTATAATGTGGGTGTCGGCTCTCTTCACTCCAGGGACGACACTGTAAAGGAGGACACTACATCCTCTTATCCTTAGCTTTCCATGCAGCCCCGACCTGTCCTCCACAGCATATTCATTGTGGTTTCTACTTTCTTTTCCATGTGTTTCTAGGTCTTCAGGTTTTCTTGGTGAATTTCCAATGCAGTGCCAAAGTCTTATCTTCACCTTCTGGTTTACTGGTGTGTATAGTTCTCTCCACGAGCTCCAACTTAGTGATTCTGTCAAACCATTTGATTCCTTCTATTATGGGCCGGCATCAATTAGTGAATGTTTGGTATTTATTTGTAATAGTTTTAATTTTTATCCATGTTTCTAATCCAATAGTAGTATCGATTTAACGTTAGAGCTGATTATTCACTTTAATTTCTCTAGACTTCCATACATTTCCTAGCACCATAAAAGCTCCTGTATTCTCATTCTATTTTGAACTATTCCACTCTCTTTGTCCTGGGTACGCCAGTTATATAAACCCTACTGGGTAGAAGAGACATGGGCAAGGTCTGCTGGTGAAGGGAGGAGTGAAGCATGTGGTACTTGACTTGAGCCAGTGGAATCACAGTGCAAGAGAGGTCCAGGGTATACAAATGGAGATTGGTGGCTTAAGTTGGTACATCATATACGTATATGCCACAGTGGACTGTTTTGTCAGACAGGAACATTGGGACTGGCTTAAGGAATTGGAGGAATTACCAGGTAATAGGCTACTCATATGTGAAGACTTCAATGCGAGGAACATAGAATGGGGCAGTAGTGGAGAAAACCGACAGGGAATTGCCCTTGCGGATGCCATGGTGGACTCCGATGTGGTCTGCATAAATGATGAGACCCCGACTAGAATTGCAATGAGGCCTGGCGATGCAGACACAGCTATTGACTTGGCACTTGTCTCCCAGTCATCAGTCCTTGATGTAAAGTGGACTGTTTTGAATGACCATGGGAGTGAACACATGCCGTGTTCATGTCCTGAACTCTAAATCCAGGAAAGTTAAGGATGGGAGAGCGCGCAAGACCTTCCGGTATGACTGGACCGATAGCCTTCTTGGACGCCTCGGAAGAGGCAGACGCAATTGTGACTAACCCAATGCCGGGGGAGCTACGAACTGCCCAGAGTGAGGATGATACTTTACGTCCTTGCCACAAAAAGCTGCAGAAAAGTGCTGATCCACCAGGACGGGGGCAGTACTACATGAAGAATAGGATACTCTACAGGAGAGCAGGAAGGGGAGACAACCTATACGGTCAGTTGGTCGTCCCGAAAGCTCACCGGTCCCAGATTCTTCATATGGGGCATACCATCTCCTTTAGTGGACACATGGGCATTGCCGCCACCATGCAGCGGATTTCCTGCCACTACTATTGGCCGGGAATGACAGATGATGTGCGTCGGTATGTGAAGTCATGCCCTGAGTGCCAGAGGGTGGCACCGAAACACTGGACAGCACCGGTGGTGTTGGGTGAGATGCCCATCATGAACTCTCCTTTCGAGAATGTAGCCATCGATATCGTGGGGCCACTTCCCAGGACTAGGAAGAGGAACATGTATATACTCACAATGGTGGATTGCTGTACAATGTGGGGTGAGGCTATACCGTTGACCACGATTGACTCGAAAAGAGTGGCGGACGCACTGATGGAGGCCTTTACCAGATTAGGCTTTCCGGATCAAATTCTGACGGACAATGGATCTCAGTTTTGTGGAAAACTCATGGAGGAGGTATTTAGGTTGTTTCACTCTAACCACATACATACCAGCCCTTACCACCCTCAAGCCAATGGACAAGTGGAGCGTTTCAAGGGCACGTTGATGACAATGCTCAGGAAACTAGCGCAGGAAAAACCTGATAGGTGGGATGAATATATCCCAGCAGCACTCTTCGCCTATCGGGAAGTTCCTCATGGCTCAACAGGACTACCGCCCGCTACGTTGCTGTTTGGTCGTCCAATCAAAGGACCGTTGGAAGCCATGTTGAGGAGTTGGACTGAGGAGGGGACGTCAGAAGAAGTGATCTCATCCTATAAATACGTGGAGGAACTGAAAGAAAAACTCCACAAGGGATGGACTCTGGCAAATCAAAACTTGAAAAAAGCCAGGAAAAGACATGCGGCTTACTACAACCGTAGGTCTAAAGAAAGATCTCTAGAGGTGGGAGATAAAGTCTTGTTGCTACTCCCAACGGGAAACAACAAACTAGAGATAGGTTGGCAAGGACCATTTCCCGTGGAAAGGGTGATATCCAGAACCAACTATCAGATCCGGATCCGGGGAAAGTCGAAGAGAGACCCGGAGACAAGGCAGCTCACCTCATGGCAATGGCAGTTGCAGTGGAGACAGAAGTGGGAACCAGCGAGGGCAGGGAATATCCCTTGGAACACCAGGAAACCTATAGGGATGTGCAAGTGAACCCTGATCTGACCTCCCAGGAGAGGGAAAGGATAACCCAGGTTCTCAAGTCTCATAAGGAGATACTGACTGATAAACCAGGACGAACGAGGTTGGTTGAGTTCGAGATGACTTTGACCACACAGGAGCCTGTTCGCCAAAAGGTTTACCCAGTGCCATTCTCTAAAGAAAAGGCCCTGGAGGAGGAAATACAAAAACTGCTGGAGGATGACGTGATTGCACCATCCAAATCCCCATACAATGCGGGGGTAGTTTTGTTACGCAAACCAAGTGGAGAACACCGGTTGTGTATAGACTACCGACTTCTGAACAGTCACACACAATTTCAGGTGGAACCTTTTGCCGAATCCAACTCAGCTATTCGCTAGGCTCCATAAGGCTCGGTACTTTTCAAAGGTGGATCTGAGTCGGGGGTACTATCAGATACCAGTCAAACCGGAGATTCGACCACTGTTAGCTTTCAGTACACCCAGTGGACACTACGAATTCAACGTCATGCCCTTTGGACTCAGCAATGCACCTAGTGTGTTTACACGCATGATGAGGACTTTACTAGATCCGTTACAGGATCCGTCCATCATCTCATTCATGGATGATATTCTGATTTCCAGTGACAGCTTGGATGACCACTTACAATCCTTGGAGAGAGTGTTTAATAGACTCAAGGAAGCAGGGCTTACTGCTCGTCCAACCAAGTGCATGATTGGTTACCAGACTCTGGAATTTCTAGGTCACACCATCACTCCAGGACACATTGTTCCAGAAGAGAAGAACCTGCAGAAAATCAGAAATGCACCTAGACTAAAAACGAAGAAGGATGTGCGATCTTTTCTCTCGTTGTGTGGGTTCTACCACAAATTTATCCCACTGAACTGGGAGCTCCGTTGACGGAAACCTTGAAAAAGGGATTCCCGGACAAAATCATTTGGACACCAGAATGTGAGAATGCCTATAGTCAGTTAAAGGAGGCCTTGGTCAGCAAACCTGTATTACAGCTCCCTGACCTTTCCAAACAATTTGTGTTGAGAACAGATGCGAGTGCGATTGGAATTGGAGCCGCTTTGTTACAGGAAGGAAAAGACGATGCTTCGGTTTTGAAACCTGTGGCATACGCAAGTAAGAAACTTCTACAGGCGGAGAGGAATTATTCAACCGTCGAGAGAGAGAGTGCTTGTCCCTCGTATGGGCAGTGCAAAAATTTCAGCCATATTTGTATGGAGTTAAGTTTCGAGTCCAGTCGGATCATCAACCCTGATGTTCCTGGCTACTTCTCAGAAGCTCAACGCCCGGTTGATGCGGTGGTCGTTGTTACTTCAACCTTATAATTTCACAGTAGAGTACATTCCTGGGAAGGAAAATGTTGGAGCGGATTTCTTGTCAAGACACCCAGCTCCTGAAGAAGAAGAATGAATCATCTGGATTAAACTCACGGTGGAGAAGAGTGAGATGGACTACTCTCTTAGGAGGGGGCCTATGTCACAAAATAAAACCGTGTGTTTAACCAGTTTGCTTATTATAGAGGCTTTCTGATAAACCGGACTATCTGTTAAGCAACAAGTGTTTCAAACTAATACAGAGAAAACATTCATAGTTGTGGCTGCACGTGTTCCAAAACAGGTCGGGCATAAATAACAGCTGTACTTGTACATCTGGTTGACGGATTGGCCACACTCGGAAGTGAGGGAGACGAATCCCGACATCGCTTTGACAAGTCATAAACAAGTCGGATGGAAAAACGGAAGTACTCAGCACGGAAGTAAACAGTCCATATGTCATATAGTTTCCGGACATCACGCAGATGGGCAGATTGCTACTGACAGCTTGTTGAGAAAAACTGTTGTTGGGATCATACAGTAACTCGTTAGTTTGTTGGGGGAGTCGAAACAAGTGATGACAACTTTGACAGTGACTAGGCCAGGAAAAATCGATTCTGACAATGGATGATATGCGCAAGTAACACCTGCAGGACGTCACCCATATCACGTGACCAAATTTAGGGTTTGCCATAAACCATGATTGGGGGAAAAACAGAGTTGACCAAAACCGTGGATTATGATGGACGTGTTTGTGGGAGAGCTCTACAGTGTTAGAATAATTTAACATTAACTAGCATGTGTCGTTATGGCAAAGTGTAGTAGCCATCCCGGGAATGAGGCGGTTTTGCATAAGGTAGTCAATATAGTCTATTAGTTCTAATTAATATAGACTGTAGCCTTGTTAAAACTATAGTGTGATGATTAGCACTGTTAGTGGAAAACTAGTTAGAGTAGAATAGTGATATTGGCTCTGCTAAGGTGAATAGAATACTGAGGTTGCACTCTGTATTGGTCTTTCCTTGTCATAGCCTGATTCGGCCCTAGGTGGGTAGCTAATCTGCTCTATGACATAGTTTAGTTAGCTAAAGATCATTAAGCAAGGCAATAGGCTTACACGCAGCCGATAGGATCAGTGACTAGTACTATCACCAGATGTGTTGTTTCTATCCTAGGTTCCCTACCAGATCCGAGGAAACTCAACAAGTTTTTAGGAAAAGTTCAAATCCCATTCGGAAGAACACCAGTGGAACAGTCAAATAAAGTTTCATACAGAACGTAACTGAAGCTAGAAGGAAGATGATTCACCAAAGAGGGGTGATGATTACTGATGCACCACACAGCATCAGACAGTAGTAACTAACTGAGAACATTAATTATAATAGTTACCTAGTGTGATATAATCTCGTGTAATAGAACACAAGACATGATACGTGAGGCTAGATAGACACGAGTGAGGATCAATTACATTAACAATTAACATTAATAACTGTGTACACACTACAAAGGACTTGTGCATTTTTTTAGGAACGATAGGAACGGACATTGTGTAGGGTGCAACCAGTCCATGATTAACTGTTAATACCACCGGTGTCTATTTCGGATGATCATGAAATGGGATTACCAGAGGTCTACAGAGGCAAATCAGTATCCAGCAGGATGGTTTCGGCACTGGGTGAGATGTACGTGTTCTGACGTAACGTGCTGTGGTCTATCCTTGCTGGGATCAGCTGACTGGGTTGTAGTCTGAGAGTCCGAATCTACACACTTTATAGAACACGTCACACATTTTCTTCACATACACGTCTCATATACGTTACACTTTTCTTTTAATAAATTAATCTTTATTAATTTTTAGAAGCAAGAGTTGTTGAGTATGTTGCGTTGGAGAAGTATGAGAGGGGGCATAGTACGACAGTGAGAGAGTGACAGGAAAAGGTGTCCACGGGCTGATGGAGTGTGTTGGACGGAAGCTGGTGGATTCCTCAAAATATTCCATTGGCACCTTGCCGTCTTGACAGACGATAGTTTGTGCTTTAAAAAGGCATAATAACTTTTAACTATGGCGGTAGCGAGTGTGACTGATAAGGCCAATTTGCGCTGTAAATGTCCGTTCACAGTGGGTGCATGTGAACACGTGGTCATTTCCACCATCATGCACCATCTTACGTCTCAAACGCTTGGTGTGTGACTTTTCTGCAATAATTTTCTCCTTTGACTTTATTCCATTTCTGATATTTGCCCTCCATGCAACACGTTCAGCGGCGACTTGCTCCCAATGTGCATTATCAATGCCTGTATCAATCATGTCCCGCTTACACACATCTTTGTATCGTAGTAGAGGCCGACCCTGAGATCTCTTACCCATCTGTAATTCACCAAAAAAGATATCCTTTGGTATTCTACCATCATCCATCCTCCTAAGATGTCCTATCCATCTAAGTCTACGAAGACTGAGCATGGAATAAACTGTCACACAACCTGATCTTTCCAATACTTCAGTATTTGTGATTTTGTCTTGCCACTTAATACCAAGAATTCTTCGCAGAAACCGCATATGAAAGCTGTTTAAATTGTTCTCTTGGTGTGAGTAAGTTGTCCAGGTTTCACTGCCATAGAGAAGAGTACTAAGGACACAGGCTTGATAGACAAGGACTTTTGTTTTGGCAGTAAGCTTCCTGTTCTCCCAGACTCTTTTTCTTAACCTGTTCATTGTTGTTGCTGCCTTACCAATCCGGATGTTGATTTCCTGATCTAGGGATAATTTGCTATTTACCACTGATCCTAGATATGTAAAATGGTCTACTATCTCTAGTTCGGCGTCGTCAATAAAGATTGATGGTACCTCATGTGCACCTTGTGACATAATCTGTGTCTTCTTTTTGCTAATTGTTAAACCAAATTCAGAACAAGCATTGGAGAATGCAGATAGTAGACATTGCAATTCTTCCTCAGAGTGGGTCGTAACTGCAGCATCATCTGCAAAAAGCAACTCTCTGATTAGTACCCTCCTAATTTTGGTCTTAGCCTTCAATCTCTCTCTCTTCGTTCTCCGTTTCCTTTCGCTTCTATTCCCTCTCTCGTCTCATAGACTCCTTCTTCTCTTTCCTCAATCTCTGCTGACTCTTCTCTTCTCTCTTCTCAGACTCTTCTCTCTTCTCTCTTTATCTCTCCTCTCTCTCTTCTCGTCTCTTCCTTTCTCTCTCCTATCTCTTCTAATTCCTCCTCTCTTCTTCTCCTTCGCTCTTTCTCTTCCTTCGGTCCTCTATCTCTCTATTCTCCTCGTCTCTCTCTCATCGTGGTTCTTGGTTCTTCATCTCATTCTCTCTCTCACTACTGCTCTGGTGCTCTTCCCTCTTCTCATATCTCTCGTCGTTTCTTCTTCTCTCATCTTCTCTCTTCGAATCTCTCTCTCTCTCCCTACTCTCTCAATCTCTGTCCTTCTCTCCCTCTCTTCGGCTCTTCTCTTCATCTCTTCTTCTCTCATTCTTCTACCTTCTCTGCTCAATCTCCTCTCTTCATGCATTCTCTCTAAAACTCTCTCTTCTCTCTCTTCTCTCTTTTCAAGGAAACGACATCTCTCTCTTCTCTCTCTCTTGTCGTCTCTTCTCATCTATCCTGCTCGATCTCTCTCTCTTCCCTTCCTCTCTTATGTCCATCTCCTCTCTCATCTACTCTCTTATTGGCGTCCTCTTCATCTTCTTCGTCGTTCGTTCTCTCTTCTCTCTCTTCTCTCTCTTCTCGTTCTCCCTTCTCCGTCTCTCTCATACTATCTCTCTCTCTCTCTATCATCTCCTCCATCGCCCTTCGTTCTCTCTACTCTGCTCTTATCGTCTTCTCTCTCTCTCTCATCTCTCTCATTCGGTTATCTCTCTTTCTCGTCTCGATTCCAAAAAATCTCTCTCTTCTCTTGGTAGAATCTGTAGGGGGGGGGCATCCTTCCTAGCTTGCCTTAGCTCACTCAGAGTGTTACGCGTTGGTCTTTCCTTGTTCTTAAGAGAGCTTTCTTCTTCTTATCAATCAGGGCGCAGCGGTCTCGCTGTTGGCCGCAAACCGTCCTGCCTCTTATGATCCACAGTGCCGTAAACCCTACGGCAGTTATCTTATAAACCCTAACAGTTGCCTCTCGCTTTGATTCCGAGACCGGTTTAAGACCAGGGATGGAGTTATTGCCTCTCCATAGCACAAAGCCTGGGCTAAAATATAGAGATCATGTGTTGCCCATGCAGCATGATCCCTCTCTCGGCCCGCCTAGTTCACTCCAGAGGAAAGGTAACACCCCTACATCTGGAACAAGACAAGCTGCAGAAGCTGCCGGATCAGCAAAGCAATGCTCTAACTGTCCGCCTGTCGGAGCTTCGATCCTAGACCAGTCGCCAACCAAGGCTTAGGGCCTGGTCTGCCCTGCCATGACAATTTTGTCTTTAGCTTGCATTTCCTCGCACCAGGGTAAGGCTTGTACCCTCACAATTGCGCTCTTCCGCCCGAAGCCGTTGGCACAATGTGGGGTGTCGGGTTTGGTAAGCGCCGCCCAACGTTCGGCGCTAACAGAGACCAGGTAGTACCGTCTACTGTTATACGGTAGCTCAGTCATATCTGACTAAGACTGACTGACACTGGACACTCAGAATATTAAAAAGGAGGAAAATATTAAATGTGGGTGGTCGGCTCTCTTCACTCCAGGGACGACACTGTAAAGGAGGACACTACATCCTCTTATCCTTAGCTTTCCATGCAGCCCCGACCTGTCCTCCACAGCATATTCATGTGGTTTCTACTTTCTTTTCCATGTGTTTCTAGTCTTCGGTTTTCTTGGTGAATTCCAATGCAGTGCCAAAGTCTTATCTTCACCTTCTGGTTACTGGTGTGATAGTCTCTTCCACGAGCTCCAACTTAGTGATTCTGTCAAACATTTGTTCCTTCTATTATGGGCGGCATCAATTAGTGAATGTTTGGTATTTTATTGTAATAGTTTTAATTTTTATCCATGTTTCTAATCCAAATAGTAGTATCGATTTAACGTTAGAGCTGATTATTCACTTTATTTCTCTAGACTTCCATACATTTCCTAGCACCATAAAAGCTCCTGTATTCTCATTCTATTTTGAACTATTCCACTCTCTTTGTCCTGGGTACGCAGTTATATAAACCCTAATGGGTAGAAAGACCTGTGGGCAGGTCTGCTGGTGAAGGGAGGAGTGAAGCATGTGGTACTTGACTTGCGCCGTGGAATCACAGTGCAAGATGAGGTCCAGGGTATACAAATGGAGATTGGTGGCTTAAGTTGGTACATCTATACGTATATGCCACAGTGGACTGTTTTGTCAGACAGGAACATTGGGACTGGTTAAGGAATTGGAGGAATTACCAGGTAATAGGCTACTCATATGTGAAGATTCAATGAGAGGAACATAGAATGGGGCAGTAGTGGAGGAAACCGACAGGGATTGCCCTGCGGATGCCATGGTGGACTCCGATGTGGTCTGCATAAATGATGAGCCCGACTAGAATTGCAATGAGGCCTGGCGATGCAGACACAGCTATTGACTGGCACTTGTCTCCCAGTCATCAGTCCTTGATGTAAAGTGACTGTTTTGAAATGACCATGGGAGTGAACACATGCCGTTGTTCATGTCCTGAACTCTAAATCCAGGAAAGTTAAGGATGGGAGAGCGCGCAAGACCTTCCGGTATGACTGGACGATAGCCTTCTTGGACGCCCCGGAAGAGGCAGACGCATTGTGACTAACCCAATGCCGGGGGAGCTACGAACTGCCAGAGTGAGGATGATAATTTACGTCCTTGCCACAAAAGCTGCAGAAAAGTGCTGATCACCAGGACGGGGGCAGTACTACATGAAGAATAGGATACTTACAGGAGAGCAGGAAGGGGAGACAACCTATACGGTCAGTTGGTCGTCCCGAAAGCTCACCGGTCCCAGATTCTTCATATGGGGCATACCATCTCCTTAGTGGACACATGGGCATTTGCCGACACATGCAGCGGATTTCCTGCACTACTATTGGCCGGGAATGACAGATGATGTGCGTCGGTATGTGAAGTCATGCCTGAGTGCCAGAGGGTGGCACCGAAAACATGGACAGCAACGGTGGTTTGGGTGAGATGCCCATCATAGAACTCTCTTTCGAGAATGTAGCCATCGATATCGGTGGGCCACTTCCCAGGACTAGGAA
Source organism: Cepaea nemoralis (assembly GCA_014155875.1). Lineage (NCBI taxonomy): Eukaryota > Metazoa > Mollusca > Gastropoda > Stylommatophora > Helicidae > Cepaea > Cepaea nemoralis. The sequence goes on along the minus strand of JACEFZ010003644.1, from coordinate 443,588 downwards.
GAGGAAATGTATATACTCAAATGGTGGATTGCTGTACAATGTGGGGTGAGGCTATACCGTTGACCACGATTGACTCGAAAAGAGTGGCGGACGCACTGATGGAGGCCTTTTACCAGATTAGGCTTTCCGGATCAAATTCTGGACGGACAATGGATCTCAGTTTTGTGGGAAAACTCATGGAGGAGGTATTTAGGTTGTTTTCACTCTAACCACATTACATACCAGCCCTTACCACCCTCAAGCAATGGACAAGTGGGAGCGTTTCAACGGCACGTTGATGACAATGCTCAGGAAACTAGCGCAGGAAAAACCTGATAGGTGGGATGAATATATCCCAGCAGCACTCTTCGCCTATCGGGAAGTTTCCTCATGGCTCAAACAGGACTACGCCCGCTACGTTGCTGTTTGGTCGTCAATCAAAGGACGTTGGAAGCCATGTTGAGGAGTTGGACTTGAGGAGGGGACGTCAGAAGAAGTGATCTCATCCTATAAATACGTGAGGAACTGAAAGAAAAACTCCACAAGGGATGGACTCTGGCAAATCAAACTTGAAAAAAGCCAGGAAAGACATGCGGCTTACTACAACCGTAGGTCTAAAGAAAGATCTCTAGAGGGGGAGATAAAGTCTTGTTGCTACTCCCAACGGGAAACAAAACAAACTAGAGATAGGTGCAAGGACCATTTCCGTGAAAGGGTGATATCAGAACAACTATCAGATCCGGATCGGGGAAAGTCGAAGAGAGACCGGAGACAAGGCAGCTCACCTCATGGCAATGGCAGTTGCAGGGAGACGAGAAGGGAACCAGCGAGGGCAGGGAATATCCCTTGGAACACCAGGAAAACATAGGGATGTGCAAGTGAACCCTGATCTGACCTCCAGGAGAGGGAAGATAACCCAGGTTCTCAAGTCTCATAAGGAGATACTGACTGATAAACCAGACGAACGAGGTTGGTTGAGTTCGAGATGACTTGCCCACAAAGGAGCCTGTTCGCCAAAAGGTTTACCCAGTGCCATTCTCTAAAGAAAAGGCCCTGGAGGAGGAAATACAAAAACTGCTGGAGGATGACGTGATTGCACCATCAAATCCCCATACAATGCGGGGGTAGTTTTGTTACGCAAACCAAGTGGAGAACACCGGTTGTGTATAGACTACCGACTTCTGAACAGTCACACACACAATTTCGGTGGAACCTTTGCCGAATCCAACTCAGCTATTCGCTAGGCTCATAAGGCTCGGTACTTTTCAAAGGTGGATCTGAGTCGGGGGTACTATCAGATACAGTCAAACGGAGATTCGACCACTGTTAGCTTTCAGTACACCCAGTGGACACTACGAATTCAAAGTCATGCCCTTTGGACTCAGCAATGCACTAGTGTGTTTACACGCATGATGAGGACTTTACTAGATCCGTTACAGGATCAGTCCATCATCTCATTCATGGATGATATTCTGATTTCCAGTGACAGCTTGGATGACCACTTACAATCCTTGGAGAGAGTGTTTAATAGACTCAAGGAAGCAGGCTTACTGCTCGTCCAACCCAAGTGCATGATTGGTTACCAGACTCTGGAATTTCTAGGTCACACCATCACTCCAGGACACATTGTTCCAGAAGAGAAGAACCTGCAGAAAATCAGAAATGCACCTAGACTAAAAACGAAGAAGGATGTGCGATCTTTTCTCTCGTTGTGTGGGTTCTACCACAAATTTATCCCACTGAACTGGAGCTCCGTTGACGGAAACCTTGAAAAAGGGATTCCCGGACAAAATCATTTGGACACCAGAATTGTGAGAATGCCTATAGTCAGTTAAAGGAGGCCTTGGTCAGCAAACCTGTATTACAGCTCCCTGACCTTTCCAAACCATTTGTGTTGAGAACAGATGCGAGTGCGATTGGAATTGGAGCCGCTTTGTTACAGGAAGGAAAAGACGATGCTTCGGTTTTGAAACCTGTGGCATACGCAAGTAAGAAACTTCTACAGGCGGAGAGGAATTATTCAACCAGTCGAGAGAGAGTGCTTGTCCCTCGTATGGGCAGTGCAAAAATTTCAGCCATATTTGTATGGAGTTAAGTTTCGAGTCCAGTCGGATCATCAACCCCTGATGTTCCTGGCTACTTCTCAGAAGCTCAACGCCCGGTTGATGCGGTGGTCGTTTGTTACTTCAACCTTATAATTTCACAGTAGAGTACATTCCTGGGAAGGAAAATGTTGGAGCGGATTTCTTGTCAAGACACCCAGCTCCCTGAAGAAGAAGAATGAATCATCTGGATTAAACTCACTGTGGAGAAGAGTGAGATGGACTACTCTCTTAGGAGGGGGCCTATGTCACATAATAAAACCGTGTGTTTAACCAGTTGCTTATTATAGAGGCTTTCTGATAAACCGGACTATCTGTTAAGCAACAAGTGTTTCAACTAATACAGAGAAAACATTCATAGTTGTGGCTGCACGTGTTCCAAAACAGGTCGGGCATAAATAACAGCTGTACTTGTACATCTGGTTGACGGATTGGCCACACTCGGAAGTGAGGGAGACGAATCCCGACATCGCTTTGACAAGTCATAAACAAGTCGGATGGAAAAACGGAAGTACTCAGCACGGAAGTAAACAGTCCATATGTCATATAGTTTCCGGACATCACGCAGATGGGCAGATTGCTACTGACAGCTTGTTGAGAAAAACTGTTGTTGGGATCATACAGTAACTCGTTAGTTTGTTGGGGGAGTCGAAACAAGTGATGACAACTTTGACAGTGACTAGGCCAGGAAAAATCGATTCTTGACAATGGATGATATGCGCAAATAACACCTGCAGGACGTCACCCATATCACGTGACCAAATTTAGGGTTTGCCATAAACCATGATTGGGGGAAAAACAGAGTTGACCAAAACCGTGGATTATGATGGACGTGTTTGTGGGAGAGCTCTACAGTGTTAGAATAATTTAACATTAACTAGCATGTGTCGTTATGGCAAAGTGTAGTAGCCATCCCGGGAATGAGGCGGTTTGCATAAGGTAGTCAATATAGTCTATTAGTTCTAATTAATATAGACTGTAGCCTTGTTAAAACTATAGTGTGATGATTAGCACTGTTAGTGGAAACTAGTTAGAGTAGAATAGTGATATTGGCTCTGCTAAGGTGAATAGAATACTGAGGTTGCACTCTGTATTGGTCTTTCCTTGTCATAGCCTGATTCGGCCCTAGGTGGGTAGCTAATCTGCTCTATGACATAGTTTAGTTAGCTAAAGATCATTAAGCAAGGCAATAGGCTTACACGCAGCCGATAGGATCAGTGACTAGTACTATCACCAGATGTGTTGTTTCTATCCTAGGTTCCCTACCAGATCCGAGGAAACTCAACAAGTTTTTAGGAAAAGTTCAAATCCCATTCGGAAGAACACCAGTGGAACAGTCAAATAAAGTTTCATACAGAACGTAACTGAAGCTAGAAGGAAGATGATTCACCAAAGAGGGTGATGATTACTGATGCACCACACAGCATCAGACAGTAGTAACTAACTGAGAACATTAATTATAATAGTTACCTAGTGTGATATAATCTCGTGTAATAGAACACAAGACATGATACGTGAGGCTAGATAGACACGAAGTGAGGATCAATTACATTAACAATTAACATTAATAACTGTGTACACACTACAAAGGACTTGTGCATTTTTTTAGGAACGATAGGAACGGACATTGTGTAGGGTGCAACCGGTCCATGATTAACTGTTAATACCACCGGTGTCTATTTCGGATGATCATGAAATGGGATTACCAGAGGTCTACAGAGGCAAATCAGTATCCAGCAGGATGGTTTCGGCACTGGGTGAGATGTACATGTTCTGACGTAACGTGCTGTGGTCTATCCTTGCTGGGATCAGCTGACTGGGTTGTAGTCTGAGAGTCCGAATCTACACACTTTATAGAACACGTCACACATTTTCTTCACATACACGTCTCATATACGTTACACTTTTCTTTTAATAAATTAATCTTTATTAATTTTTAGAAGCAAGAGTTGTTGAGTATGTTGCGTTGGAGAAGTATGAGAGGGGGCATAGTACGACAGTGAGAGAGTGACAGGAAAAGGTGTCCACGGGCTGATGGAGTGTGTTGGACGGAAGCTGGTGGATTCCTCAGAATATTAAAAAGGAGGAAAATATTATAATGTGGGTGTCGGCTCTCTTCACTCCAGGGACGACACTGTAAAGGAGGACACTACATCCTCTTATCCTTAGCTTTCCATGCAGCCCCGACCTGTCCTCCACAGCATATTCATTGTGGTTTCTACTTTCTTTTCCATGTGTTTCTAGGTCTTCAGGTTTTCTTGGTGAATTTCCAATGCAGTGCCAAAGTCTTTTCTTCACCTTCTGGTTTACTGGTGTGTATAGTTCTCTCCACGAGCTCCAACTTAGTGATTCTGTCAAACCATTTGATTCCTTCTATTATGGGCCGGCATCAATTAGTGAATGTTTGGTATTTATTTGTAATAGTTTTTAATTTTTATCCATGTTTCTAATCCAATAGTAGTATCGATTTAACGTTAGAGCTGATTATTCACTTTAATTTCTCTAGACTTCCATACATTTCCTAGCACCATAAAAGCTCATGTATTCTCATTCTATTTTGAACTATTCCACTCTCTTTGTACTGGGTACGCCAGTTATATAAACCCTACTGGGTAGAAGAGACATGGGCAAGGTCTGCTGGTGAAGGGAGGAGTGAAGCATGTGGTACTTGACTTGAGCCAGTGGAATCACAGTGCAAGAGAGGTCCAGGGTATACAAATGGAGATTGGTGGCTTAAGTTGGTAACATCATATACGTATATGCCACAGTGGACTGTTTTGTCAGACAGGAACATTGGGACTGGCTTAAGGAATTGGAGGAATTACCAGGTGATAGGCTACTCATATGTGAAGACTTCAATGCGAGGAACAGAGAATTGGGACAGTAGTGGAGAAAACCGACAGGGAATTGCCCTTGCGGATGCCATGGTGGACTCCGATGTGGTCTGCATAAATGATGGAGACCCGACTAGAATGGCAATGAGGCCTGGCGATGCAGACACAGCTATTGACTTGGCACTTGTCTCCCAGTCATCAGTCCTTGATGTAAAGTGGACTGTTTTGAATGACCATGGGAGTGAACACATGCCGTGTTCATGTCCTGAACTCTAAATCCAGGAAAGTTAAGGATGGGAGAGCGCGCAAGACCTTCCGGTATGACTGGACCGATAGCCTTCTTGGACGCCTCAGACAGGAGGCATGCAACAGGACTGTTAAAACTCCTTTTTTGCATTCCCCATGGTGGACTCCAGAAGTAGACCATGCTTGGGAAACAAAGAGAGCTGCAGTGAAGCAACTAAGGAAAGTGCTACAGATACCCCGAAGTTCACGAGAGGAAGTATCAGCGGAAAATGTCAAGAAAGGTAAGTTGGAGGTTTTCAAGCGCTGTGCTGCAGAAGCCAAAAAAAAAAAAAAACGCAAAATGGGAGTGTTTCACGAAGGAGATTGGAGGTGATAAAACACTTGAAGCTGCACAGACAAATGCAAAAAAAAAAGATAGGCCTATGACAGTGTGAACAATTTATAGATATGATGGTGTGTGCGTGACAACAGACTAAGAGAAAGGGGAGGCGTTTCTCCAGAGATGTTTAGAGCAGACCAATCAGCATGATGCGGACACCAGGGATGCAGTTAGAGAGGAGGTATCTGGCACCATGAAGAATATGCATTATGAAGACATCATACGGGTTGAAGATGTTAAACATATTTTGAAAAAGGCAAAAGACACTGCACCAGGATCTGATGGGGTTAGGTATGGACCACATGAAGGCTTTGAGAGATGTAGACCTGAAGGAGATGACCGACTGCTTTAACCAGAGCATTAAGACAGCATCAGTACCACAGAACTGGTGCACAGCTATCTCATCCCTCTCCCAAAAACATTCAAGGATCATTAAAAGCGTAGCGGCTTTAGGATTATCACCCTTCAAAATACATTTGGGAAGGTTATAGAGAAGATAGTCGTTGTCAAGCTGCAAGAGTTTTTTGGAAAGGGGGAAGCTTCTTCCAAGTGGTCTGGGGAGCTACAGTCCAGGAAAAGATACCTGGTCAAATGCAGCCACTTTTGCCTTTGACGTTTATGAGGGGTTCCAGAGTAGACAGGAAACGGTGGCGGCGGCACTTGAACTCGAGGTTGCATACAATAGAGTTAGATATGATATTTTGATGACCACGCTGATGGAGAAAGGGGTCAATCCCTGGTTGGTGAACTGGATAGCAGCCGTCCTGTATTCTCGTCTCGTCGGGTTGCTTTCCGTCTGGGTGCATGGACCTCAGAGCCACATATGTTAACCCCTGGACTGCCACAGGGATCTGCAATCTCACCTGTGCTCTTTAACGTTTATACGAGCAAGATTGCAAACCTAGAAGCACCAGGGGTTGGAAGGATACTAACGTTTGCAGATGATATTCTTGCATATAGGCAGGGGATAGATAGGGTTCAAATAGCTCAGGAGCTACAGGCGACAATAGACAAAATGATTGACTGGTGCACTAAAGTGAGTGCTGTCATCCACCTTTAAAAGGCGGTTGTTTTGTGGTGCTCTCTGGACAACTGGATTGTGAGTGCCGATGTCCCAAGCCTCACGATAGATGGTAGAAACGTCAACAGTGAGAACAAACTGAAGTATCTGGGAATCACATTTGACAGGAGTCTGTCCTTCAAGGACCATGTAGAGACGGTTGTGACAAGATCTCAGAAGGGACTCAATGCACTTAAAACAATAGCTGCAATGGACACAGAGCAGAAAATGCTTTTCACACTATACCAGCACTTGATCCTCTCAGTGATTGATTATGGACTAGGACTGCCCACTGTCTCAAATAGTCACCTGGTGAAGTTAGAGCGCATACAGAACGAAGCTATGCGGGTCATTCTGGGATGCAAAAGAGACACCCTAGTAGTGTGTATGCGTTACAATCTTGGTTTGCCGACTGTTGTAGTAAGGCCCAAGGTGATGCAGGTGAAGGCATACCTCAGAGTAGCTGCAGACACAGATCACATTATGCATGATTCACTGGAAGCAGTTAAGTGTCAGTGACTGATACGAGGGAATCATGGATGGATCAGACATGTATGCATCTTGGAATACATTAGGCGAGGAGAGTAGTGGGTCAGAGTGCCAGCGGAGCAGTCAGACTTGTGCAATGTTATAATCACATTGAGCCGGGAGTGCAGGGAGTGGCCAGCAGGGGCTTGGGAAGTGGAAATCCAGCAACTAATTCAGGATAATGCTCTCTCGGGTGATGTGATTATCTACACAGATGGTTCGGTGTCGAGAGGTAGGAGAAGTGTCTGGGGATTCATAGCAAAAGCTAACGGCCGATGTTTGGTGCAGGAGAGTCTGGCATATGATACCACATCTAGCTTAAGAATGGAGGTGAAGGCGGTCACTGCAGCTTCCCGCTGGATCGAGAATACGACACACACACACATCGTGATTGTGCCTGACTCAGAAAGCATGCTGAGGAAGTTGAGGACAGGCATGCTTCATGCAGAATGGCTTGCTTCCCTTCGGAGGTCACGGGTGGCAAGTATCGCCTGGATCTTTTTCTACGGGCATGCTGGTGTGCTGGGGAATGAACAGGCGGACAGATTGGCTGGCTCTGTAAAACTTGGTGGAGTATTGATGCATGACAAGGCAGACGTGGTTGCGGTCTTGTTGGAGCACGTGTACACATCGGAGGAGCAAATGGATCATCATGGTCTGGCAAGAATGAGGCAGTGGGGAGTGACGAGGGGATCTGGCCAACGCTCGACGCTCAAAGGAAAGGCAAGATGGACATATAATCAGATTGCCACTGGAACTCTTCGCTGGCTGCCGAGGATGGGGACGGAGCGCCTATGGGAATGCCCCGAATGATGTGATGTCGGTTCCTAGATCAGTCAATCAATCAATCACTCTTCTTCTTTGCTACCTGCATAGGTGTATAATTCCGTCTCTTAAAGTGAAGTATTGTCAAGGGAGATCAGCAACCCTGTACCCGATTTATCACCATTATCTCTTTCTTTCTCCCATGCATTTTAAACATAATTAATGTTACCTCCCATCGAATGTTGTTACTGTATCTTGCATCTGATTTCGTGTGTGAGACAGGAGGGCAATGTCGTAGGCAAAATCCAGATCACCGAGCTGCTTTGTCAGGAGAGTCAATTTAATTCCATTTCTGGCAGTGTTTGTTGTCTTCACAATCCAATCTATAGTCAGTAAAAATAGTAAGGGCGACAAGAGGATCCTAGCCTCACTCATATTCTTGATTCTAATACCTCAGTTAGTTTTCCCTCATGGATGACTCTACACCTCAAGACTCTATATGTTGCATTTATTAGGTTAATGTATTTCTTTGGTATTCCATAATGCATCAAACATTTCCACAGAGATTCCATAAGTTCTATAACATTAGAGTATTTGATTTCACACCACAAGTGAAATAACATTAGAGTGTTTGCTTTTCACACTACAAGTGAAATAACATTAGAGTATTTTTAACATTTTCACACCACCTGTGAAATATTAATAGGAGTTAATTCAAAGAACGAGAATAGTGTAATAGTGAAAACGGTAGGACTTGTAAGAATGAATCATTTGTTCCAAGGAACAGTGTTACTTGTTTTCACTAGACAAGGAAGGTTTATGTCTTGGAACCATATAGACATTTATCAACAGGGTGTGTGATCGCTGCCGGATCAGTATCAGACTATTCGTGATTGGTGATCAGGTATCTGGGTTATCAAAGGGGCTACCGGAGAGAGTCAACGTCGAACAAGAGGGACGCATCGTGTGGTGAGGTGTTTGTTTACTGACCCGTGATGATGTGGTGTAACTCGTACAATGATGATCAGACTGTGATCCGGAGCTTTGTGGTCTGATTTCTACATATACACCTTAGAATATACGACACATATTCTACACATTATACACACATACACACCTCTCCCACATATACTCTTTGCTTTTAATAAATTTCTTGTATTTATTTGTTGAAGCTAAAGTTGTCAAGTATGTTATGTTGGGGAAGAATGAGAGGGGGTATGATCCAGGGGTGAGTAAGAGTGAGAAGAAGGTGTCTTTAGACTGAGGGAGTATTGTGGACGGAGTCTGGTGGATATCTCCAAAATAGTGATATTGAATTAAAAAAAAATGTGGGTGTTTATTCCCCTCACTCCAGGGACGACACTATAGAAGTAATATCTCTCAAGACACTATAATAGAGATCAAGTACTTATCACGACACCTTTGAGAACAAAGTTTTAAGACGCATCTTTGGACCTATTAGGGATACACAAAGTGGAGAGTGGAAAAGAAGAAGTAACAAAGACATTTATGATCTGATTAAGTCCCCGCTAATCACTAGTATCATGAAGGCTAATAGACTACAATGGCTGGGGCATATAGAAAGAATGGAAGATAATAGGGAAACAAAACTCGCTTACACTCAGGAAATAAATGACCGTAGACCCCGAGGTAGACCAAGAAGACGGTGGAGAGATAATACATATACAGACTTACAAGCACTTGGAATCAACGACTGGCAAGAGAGGATCCACCAGAGAGACGAATGGAGACGGATTGTATCTGCAGCAAAGAACCTCAATGGCTCGGAACGCTGAAGAAGAAGAAGATGAAAGAAACATTAACAGGTGTGGTAGAATTAAACAAACCATTCATTTTGAATGAATTATGCACCATGGGTTGGTCAGAAGAAGTCGCCGTAGACATTCAGGAAGGCATCCCATTGCTTAGATAGGCGGCGAATGCCGTCAGCAAAAAAAAAAAAAAAAAGGATTGTGGTTGCTTACTGAACCAAGTGTTTACCGCGTTCATTACGTCTGCATCTGTGTGAAATCATTGCCCCCTGAGAGCTTTTATAGAGGTCCGAATAAATGAAAATCACATGGTGACAAATCATGACTATAGGCTGGATGTTGCAGAATTTCCCACTTCTTCCTTGCTAATGCTTCCTGCACAATCGTTGCAACATGCGGACGAGCATTATCGTGCAACAAAATCACACCGCGACAAAGCATGCCGGGTCGTTAATCCTTGATGGCTTTTAGCAGCTTGTCTAGTGTTTGCAAGTAGTGGGTAGAGTTGATGTTGATACCAGGTTCTTTAAAGTTGGCCAAAAATAGCCCTTCATGATTAAAAAAAAAAAAAAAAAATGCGCTCAGCATAACCGTTACTTGAATTGTTTGGCTTTTGGTGATCCAGCATGCTTCATTTGCAGGCTCTCTCTCTTTTGCTGCTCGGCTCAAACTGGTGACACCATGATTCATTACCTGCCACTGTGCGGAAGAGAAATGCAACACCCTCCACTCGGTAACATAACAAGTGGTTCAAACACCATCTCATGCGTTCCTCTTTTTGGTGGTCGGTCAACATCCGTTGTACCCAAACACACCTTACGATATTGTAGTTTTTTACGAACGATCTTTTGAATTGTCGTAATTGACACATCAAATTCTTTCGCTAGCGAACGTTTGCTTCGACAACGGTTCATCTGTACTGTTGCATCAATTTTGACGATGGTTTTTTTCTGTTGCAACAATATGCGCTTGACCCAGCCGTCGAAGATCTGTCATGAACTGACGTCCTTTCCGAAACATTGTGCCCAGTCTATCACTGTTGTCTTCGACACACATTTGTTACCGTATGCTGCCTGCATTCTTCGATGAATATCCACTGGTCGACATACTTTACATGAAAGAAACTGAATCACCGCTCTTTGAGCTTCTTTGGACGGATTTTGGAACAACCAAGCCATTTTCTCAACGGTCAGAAACAGAACCTATGCATCATGGGACAATAAGCACGTGCTCTTTTATTCATTGGTCAGTAATTATCACATGACTATGACATGATCATGTTCAACGTACGCAATTACGCGCGGTGCGGCACGAACGGATTCCAAATGAACGCCCAATATATATATGTATATATATATATATATATATATATATATATATATATATATATATATATATATATATATATATATATAGAGAGAGA
>JACEFZ010003644.1:372500-430000 GCA_014155875.1 Cepaea nemoralis | reverse complement strand
GGGTGGGGTATATGTGGGTGGCGGGTGTGTGTGGGTGGGAGGTGTGTGTTTTTGGGTGTTTATGGGTGGGGGATATGTGTGGGCAGGTGGGGAGATGTGTTTATGGGTGGGGATGTGTGTATAGGTGGGGATGTGTAGTTGAGAGGTGGCGAATATTGGGTGGGTGAGTGGGTGTAGGTTGGCTGATGTGTGTGTGGGTGGGTGGGGAAAATTGTGAGAGTGCGGGATATGTGTGTGGATAGGTGCGGGATGTGTGGGTTGGCGGGGGTATGTGTGTGTGGTTTCTTCTTCTTCTTCTTCTTCTTCTTCTTCTTCTTCTTCTTCTTCTTCTTCTTCTTCTTCTTCTTCTTCTTCTTCTTCTTCTTCTTCTTCTTCTTCTTCTTCTTCTTCTTCTTCTTCTTCTTCTTCTTCTTCTTCTTCTTCTTCTTCTTCTTCTTCTTCTTCTTCTTCTTCTTCTTCTTCTTTCTTCTTCTTCTTCTTCTTCTTCTTCTTCTTCTTCTTCTTCTTCTTCTTCTTCTTCTTCTTCTTCTTCTTCTTCTTCTTCTTCTTCTTCTTCTTCTTCTTCTTCTTCTTCTTCTTCTTCTTCTTCTTCTTCTTCTTCTTCTTCTTCTCTTCTCCTTCTTCTCTTCTTCTTCTTCTTCTTCTTCTTCTTTCCTCTCCTCCTTCTTCTTCTTCTTCTTCTTCTTCTTCTTCTTCTTCTTCTTCTTCTTCTTCTTCTTCTTCTTCTTCTTCTTATTCTTGGTGTGTGAGGATGTGTGTGTGGGTGGGGAAATGTGTGTGGGTGGGGGAATCAGTGGGTGGGTGGTGGCATGTATGTTTGCCTGGTTCTGTGTGAGTGCGTGGAGGTATGTGTGGGTGGGTGGGGGAGATTTGGTGGGTGGGGTATGTGTTGGTGGCTGCGGGATATGAGGGTGGATGGGGGATGTGTCTCACAACATTGCAATATGCACTGTTTATGTTTACAACTTTCATTTTATGGTTTTTTTTTGTTTTCTCATGTGAATGTATCATGCGTAATATGCATTGTTTATGCTTACAAAATCCATTTGACAATGTTTTTCCCCCTATGTTAATGTAACATGTACATTTGATGAATGAAAGATGAGTGATTGAAAGGGCCGAATGTAAGACGGGCCTGCGTGCCCAATTTGTTACCCTTTTAAAATAAAGTTTGTTCGTATAAAGTTTGTTCTCTCTCTCTCTCTCTCTCTCTCTCTCTCTCTCTCTCTCTCTCTCTCTCTCTCTCTCCTCTCTCTCTCTCTCTCTCTCTCTCTCTCTCTCTCTCTCTCTCTGACATGCACACAAACACAGACACACGCTCGCACAAACACACACGTGTTACTGTGTTCAGCTGTGATTATGCTATAATTAGTCTATCAGATTAAATTGTTTAACTTGGGGCCTTATAATCTAAAGCAGCGCTTCTCAAAATTTAGCAGGCCTCCGACCCTGGTACATTGTTCTTAGCTAGTCCTTGGCGTCCCTATATTTGCGCGCATGAACACACATACATTTTTTTCCCGCGTTTCCATCCTGTTTCAGGATATTGGTGTTTACACCAGCATCTTTCAGCTGTATATTGATTCCTAGGCTAGATTACGCTCATCAGCACGCCACGACTTTCTGAGCGACCGGCTCCATACTCTCATAAGTCACTGGCGCGACTCGAACCGCTTCTAATTCTCGTGCGCTCACGTCAACCACGAGAGTATTCGGGGTTAACGGAGAAAGCTGCTTAACCCCTCGACCAGGGAGCCGGCACACATACATATTAAATGTATTTAATCACCAGCATAGATAAGATACGGCCCACGTTCACTTTCGGTATTACAATATAAAATGAATCATTGCTTTATTAAAATCCTGCGAAGAAACAATAAACACATGTACATATCTCTCTTCTACATGCTTTCGCTCTTATTGTTTTTTCTTCCACAGGATCTTAACATACCATGTGGTTTCCGCAGTGTAGATAATGTAGACATACATGGGGAACCATAAAGGTGTGTTATAATAGGAAGACAAAAGGGGCTTTTATATTATTAGGAAACTTGAGGAAGTCAAACGAAATATACATTTTACCAAAGTCTGAATATTGTAACTCTAACGGTAAATCAGCACTGATGTGTGGATCCAAGATATCGAGAACCGCTACAACAATTACTAATACACTACAAACGTTCATTATCTGGTGCATAATTAAGAATATCAAAGCGTTGATAGCTACCCAAGAAATAACTAGAACTAGAAATGAATGTTGTAAAATGATATAGATGAGTAATTGTCACAGGCCGTATTTATACATAAAAAATTACTATTACAATCGCTAATTATCAGTATACGATTAGGAAGAAAGGACCAGCAACAAAGTCAATATGAGGGGGAAAACAATGTAGAGAACGCAAACTATCCACAGAAAGACATGTATGGACAAGAGAAATGATAACTCATACCTCGGCAGGAATATCTGATAGAATCAAGAAGCTAAGGATAGGATAGCTTGAGATGAGTTGACTGAGGACCTTTACCCCAATGGGAGATAAGCGGTGACAGAAGAAAGAAGTCATAAACTGTGCGTCATTATTATGGACATAAGCATTGAAAAGACAAGGACAATTGGCGACAGGCAGACAATCAGTAACTCTGTCAATAAAAATAAAATCTCGGAAATAAAACAAACCAGCGAATTTACATTTCTATGATCCGTTTTCATTTGAGAAGGAGGAATAGAATGAAAAATCAATACACATTGTGCCAAGGTAAACAGGGTACTGGGACAATTTGCCCCACTTCTGTCGCATAGGAAGATGCCGTTAGGTACTAAAGCAAACCTCAAAAGAACTATGTTTTGGCAGACATTGTGCTACCGATGTCAACCACCGTCGCTAATTGCTAAATCATAGCAACAGATACGAGATGCCTTAGAAGAGCTGCGGGAGTAAACGTGGGAGAGAATTAGAAATGAGGAAATTAGAGGTCGACTAGGTATGAAACCAGTCATGCACTTTATTCAAGAACGACAGATTAAATGCTCTGGCCACCTCACAGGATTTACTTGGTACCATCTGCCTCTAAATGTCACATTAGAGAAACATAATGGATATAGAGAAGGAGGAAGACCATGTAAAAGATGGGGGGAGGGGGTAAACGAGGCTAAAGTCAATAAGTAAGTCACAAATGGTGTAGAAAAATAACTAAATATAACTTGAAACCAGTTTATGTTTATACATACATTGTCCCTTTATTTCTCAACATAATTTCCACCAACATTGAGGCATTTATCCCATCGTTTTATCAGTCCTCCGCTTTACGGAACAAACATTTGTCAGCATAAACAGGAAGCATTGCCTTATGAATGTCCTTTGCAGGCAGTCCCTTAGCACCCCCCCTCCCCCCAAAAAAAAAAACGCACAACAGCATGTTGCTCTTTGGTTGTACCCTCTGTAAGTACAGTCGCCATTTTGTTTATGCGATGCGCATGCGCATGAGACACCTAAAGCCAGCTGACGAACGGGAATATTAAGTTCGATGTTGCTGTCACCTAATGGCACCTGTGGAAAACACCACAAACATCTCATCCCATAGAAATGTGTGACTTACTTATTGACTCACCCTCGTAAATTTAGCTTCCATATTTACGTATGCTGTGTAAAAGAAAAGGGGGCGGGGATTTACAGTGAGGAAATACGAAAAGGGGGGGGGGGGGGTGATGACATTCTGAACACATATGAAAAGTGCAAGGGCCAAATAGGTTGAGAACCACTGGTTTAGGCAAACATGCGTTCTCTAATGGTTAGATCTGCAGATGGTGCTTCTTCTGTGTTATCGTCATGTGGCGTTCTTGCGGTCTCTGTTTGGCTGGTTTCTTTACATATGTTGTCTATATAGGTTATGAACAAAACAGGGGACTGGACACAACCTTGTCGTACTTCGGATCTTAGGGTAAAGGGTTATGTGTGTCCTCCAGTCGCTATGACTATGCATTCACTGTTGTTGTATAAGCTTCTACATAGGTTTGTTAGATGTGTACTAACTCCATATTGTTTAAGGATTTCCCACAGCTGGTTTCTACCTACTCCACCAAAGGCTTTTTTTTTGGTCGACAAAGGCTAAGTATAGTGTTTCATTAAATTCAATTGATTTTTCTATACGTTGTCTAAGAGCAAATAATGGTATCTGTGAATCCTTTGTTTTTCCATCCAAGTTGCGTTTCGCTAAGCTAGGGTTCTATAGTAGTAGTTCGTAATCTTTTATCAAGAATTTTGCTAAATATTTTCTTAGTATGACTCAAAAAGGGAAATTCCTCTGTATTGTGTGCAGTCTCTTCCGATTGGTTGGTAAAAATAAACCGGCTGGCATAGCGATACCGTTCATTCATCATCATCATCATCATCATCATCATCTTCCACTTCTGCCGTCAAGCGTCGTGGGGAGGAATAATTTGCGTTCCAGCGCCCGATGGGCGGCACTGGATAGTGTCATTCTGTGTGATTGTACAAAGTCTTTGATGTCGTCAATCCATTTTCTTCTTGGACGTCCTCGTGGTCTCGTCGCAGATGATCTTTGATGTAAGGCCAGTGATGGTAGTTGCTGATGTTGCATTCTAACGACATGGTCAAACCACTTGATCTTCTGTCTTTCAATAAATGTGGCACAAGGTGTTGATTCTACAGTCTGCCTGATATTAACATTTCTTACTCGGTCTCGGATTTTTAAGTTGGCATCTCTCCTCAGGCATCTCATTTCGCAGGTGTTGATTTTGCGAAGGTGTAATTTGGATAAAGTCCAGGTTTGAGATTGGTAGCATAGGGTTGGTGTGAATATGCTGTTTATTATCTGTCGTTTTGCGTGCATGGGTATGTTTGGATGTTTCAGTATGGGTGATAGTTGATATGTAAGTGCACTAGCTTTCTGACATCTGATTTCAATTTCTCTGTCCAATCTGCCATCTTCTGTGATCATACTTCCAAGGTATTTGAATTCTTTAACTTGTTTGAGAGTTGTGTTATTTATCTGCATACTTAGTGGGCCTGGCGATCTGCTAACGTGCATTACTTCGGCTTTGGCTGTGTTCATACTCATATTGTATCTGCTGCAGGTTGAACTCAGATTATTAATATGATTTTGTAGTCTGCCCTCATCGCTGTAATGCAGGCACTGATCGTCTACAAATAGACGTTCATTTATTCCCTGTGGGTCAGTTGTTTCATCTGGAGTAAAGAGTTCTAAATTTTCTGAATCTGTTCTGTCGAGACTTGCGTCTTTGGAAAGTCTGTCCATGTAGATATTGAATAGCAGGGGAGAGAGTACACATCCCTGCCTCACTCCTGTATTGACAGTGAACATATCTGATATACCTTCTTGTGTTCTTACTGCACTTCGGCTCTAGTGGTACTTGGTTATGATGTTTTCTAGCAGTTGCCCTTGTATCCCATAGTCTTCAAGGATGGTCCATAATTGTATCTGTCTACTCTATCGAAAGCCTTTTCCTGATCTACAAACACAATATTCTGCTGGTCACTATATTCGATAGTTTGTTCACATAATTGTCTAAGTGTAAATAATGCATCAGTGCAACTTTTATCTTTCCGAAAACCGAATTGTGCTTTGCTTAACTATTGTTCAACTATTGGTCTAGCTCATTGGTCCGATAGTTTTGCATACATTTTCCCTATGTGGCTCAGGAGTGATATACCTCTGTATGTTTCGCACTCTCTCATATTGCCTTTCTTTTTCCATATTGGTACTATTATTGCCTGCTGCCAATCACCTGGGACTTTTCTTTCTTCCCATGCTATATTAAAAAGTCTGGTTAGCCATTTAACTCCTGTTTCCCCACAGGCCTGAATAGCTTCTGTGGTTATTCCATCTGGACCAGGTGATTTGTTTTCAGGACTTTTCTGTATAACTGCTTTGACTTCTGCAGGTATGAAATTTAGGCACAAAAGTGAGGTTTTCTATGTTATGTGTGGGGTTAAGTAGTTCTTGAAAGTATTCTGCCCACCTTGCTAGTCTTTGTTGTGGATTAAATATTGGTATACCTCTTTTGCTGTTTATGATGGTGGTTGGGTTGTAGCAAGCATCTCTGTTTCTCATTGTGGTGACACGTTTATAAAATTCTCTTGGGCAGTCTTTGCTAAGGGTCGCCATCTGTTCACCGTAGATTCTCCAGGATTCATCTTTAGATGCTCTAATTGTTCGTTTGGCATTACGTCGTGCTATTCTATAAGTAATGTAGTCCTGTTTAGATTTTGTTGTGATCCACTTTTTGAATGCTACCTTCTTTTTGGATATGCTATCTTTAACTTCGTTGTTCCACCAGGCTGTTCTTAATCTTTTGTCCTGCCCTATTTTCTTTGTTCCACATTTATTTTCCAGTGTGCCGAGCATGGCAGCCTTGAAACATGTCCATTCCTTATCTACGCTTGAGTGGTCATCAGGGATGTTCTTATGTAGGTTTTTGATTTCTTGATTGAATTCGTCTTTAACCGTATTTTCCTGCAGCCTCCTATAATTGATGACATGTGTTGTTACCTTTTTGTTTCTTATTTTCCTGTGTGGGGAAACCTTTTTTATTATGACTGGTTTGTGATCAGTATCAACATCTGTATTTGGAAGTGTTCTTGAATCTAATAGTAGTTTTCTGTCTGATTTCTTAATTAGAATAAAGTCAATTTGAGATGCTTGTTCTATGTCATTCCATTTATACCAGGTGTGGTGTGGCTACGACGATGTTGAAAAAAACTATTTGCTATTATCAGTCCATGTTCGGAGCATATGTTGAGTAGATGTTGACCATTGCTGTTACAATCAGTCTCTTTGTCGCTGAATGGCCCCATGCAATCATCCTATGGTGTTCTTCGTGTGCCTATTCGTCCGTTAAAATCACCCATCACAACTAGTTCATCGTCTCTTTGACATTATTTAACGTGTCTGCAAGTTTATCAAAATATTCGTCTTTGTCTTCGTCGCTGTTCTACTTCCTTCTTTGATCTGTACTAGTATTATCCTTTCTGATATAAATTTAGTGTTGATAATGGCTTTCGCTTTGTCTGGATGCAACAAAAAACCCACTCCATGTTTAGCTGTACCTCGCTGGTCGACACCACTCCATATAAGAACGTAACCTTCATGTGTTCGTTTCGTGTTCTGCCCCTTTTTCATAGTGTCTGTGAGTCCTAATGTTCATTGCTTGCACTATTTTAGCTCACTACACACCTACCTACAGTCGCAATTGTTCAATGGTTCACGAGCCGCAAACGAATAAGCATGGACACTGTCATAACCTTTCCCGTCGTCTGTGAAATTCGTGGTATGATTCGTTTTATTCAAGCATAAGGTCAAAGTGCTGCCGAGATTAATCATATTATAACACGAGAGAGACAGAGAGAAAAAGAAAGAAAGAAGAAGAGAGAGAGAGAGAGAGAGAGAGAGAGAGAGAGAGAGAGAGAGAGAGAGAGAGAGAATGGCATAGAGAGAGAGAGAATGGCATAAAGAGAGATTTATATCATACACGAGAGAGATACAGAGCGAGAGTTAGATAGATAGATAGATAGATAGAGAGAGAGAGAGAGAGAGAGAGAGAGAGAGAGAGAGAGAGAGAGAGAGAGAGAGAGAGGGGGGAAGGTGGAAGAGGGGGTTCTGTAATAACACAAGGTAGAGATATATTTGTATATATATTTTTAAAAAATAAAAATAATTTAAAAAAAAACCGGGAGAAATGAAGAAATACTCTAGTAAATGTTAATAGCAGAATTTCATTACAATGACAGAGAGGTTAGTGATCGGCGGTAGCGTCGTGACTAGTAGCTCGCCTGCCAGTTCGGTGGTCATAGATTCAGTCCGCATCTGGGAGGATTAAAATCTTTTAAATTTCAACTGGGCTCTCATGTCGACACAACCTAAATGGGACACAGGAAATTACATGGCAAGTAGAGGCGATCGGCGTGGTACTGACCACGTCACCCACAATTGCCGAATGGTCTATACCAGGGGTTACCAAACTGTTTTTTCATGGCGGGCCAGATAACTGACAAAATGACGAGCGGACAGGATACTCATTCTGTACAATACTTGCGTAGTTCTCAATGACGAATGTCTTACGGACGCGGTTCGTAATTCAGTATACCCGCGTTCGACACTTAGCTGTGCACGATTTGACAGCAGACCGCGTTACACTGGTCTTTTACTCTATGGTATGGGAGTGGGGCGTTCAGAAATCAATGGCAAGCTACTGAACGTAAACTTGCTATGACATCAACAAAAAATATTGGTGTTGACTGCAAACGTCCAGTAAAGCATATACAACCAACTTTAATAATAATTGCAAGCCAGAACGAAAGCTCTGGGAATACAGACGAAAAACTAAGTTAATTATGGGTTATTGGCGTGCAATGCACAAAACACAAAGACAACCAACATATTTATTTACTTAAAAAAGTTATCAAAGAATTTAGAATCAATTTCTTCAAGAAAAGCCTGGAACTGACGGTGATTGAGTTTATATCCCCGAATGAAGCTCACATCTGAAATGACTGGTTTCAGTACACAAGAAATATCTCTTTCCCACAGAGTGTTTGCTGATGTATGATGCAGTGTATGTATGAACAAAGCGCCCAGAATTCGCAAATCTTCCAACTAAGTCCTTGATCTGCCCCATCAGACCCCTCCTCACTCCAGCCATGTTTTGTTTTCGTTTGTCAACTGAACACGTCGAAGCTGATTCAATTGAAGGTAAAAGTCTTGCAAACAATTTTGCACTTCCATGAAAATGTCTATTTCAGTTGTTGTTCCATTCATGCTGCAAACGGATGCCAACTCTTCCGTTATCTGAAAGTTGAAATTGTCATCACAAATCTCAACGAGAAGTTGTGACATACTCGAGAGATCAGTAGACTCGCCCAGCGCCAGAGAATACCACAAGTTCCGAGTTTTCTCGCATATCTGTAGCACTATGTTCTCTTCGAGTTCTTCTGTCCTTCGCACAACTAATCATACCAAAAGGCTTACAGTTCCAAACAAATCGGATTTCTCAGGACACATGCTATTTGCTGCTTCCATCATACACTCTTTGATGAAATTACCATCAGTAAACGATTTTCTTCGTTCTACCATCTTATGAACTATTTTGTAACTTGTACGAGTGACAGATTCAATTTCAGCAAACTTTTTCGTGAAGAGATGTCTTTGTGTTTCTAAACCACGTTTCATGGACTCATATTTCTTAGAGTGTAACTTTCCAGAAAACTCTGAATATGTTGATAGATGCTTTGTTTCCTAGATACCCGAAGATTTTACTCTTTCAAAACCCCAACATTTTCGCTTCATATTACGCACTGGTTGTTTGGTCCATCATTTCCACAAAGAAGTACTTTACACCCCATTCTTCATTGAAAACGCGACACTCGAAGTCCATTTTCCTTTTCTTAGTAGCCATAATGAAGTGTGAAGTACACGTGATCTGAAAATGAAAAAGGCATTGAATTAAAATCATAATTAAAGACCTATTGAAACACAAGAAAGGCAGAGGACAAAGGGTGAAGCTACGGCTTACCAAAGATACATATAAATTTTACATGTACCGTTGGTAATAGAATAATCTCATAATAAGGTTTGCAAAATATATAAATAGGACCGGCCTAAATAATCAGCCTAGAGCAGTGTTTTTCAACCGGGGTTCCGCGTGTGGCTGCCGGGGATTCCGCCGAAACAGACCAAAATCCTCTAAATGCAGCAATTCTGCCTATATGGTTTATTACATAAAGTAGGACAGACACTTCGATCATCACACATAGTTCCTTCAGCAGAGTAAACATTTGCGTAAAGATCTGCTCCAGCAGAAATGTTGAAAAACACGGCTCAAGAGACCAGCTCGATTAACACCTTGACCGGGGAATTCTTCTGAGCTGGGGATGATATTTTCGTAATAACACGAGACATCTATGGCATTTTTATGCTATGTTTGCTAGTTTATTGCCTCTATTCACACTTTTAGTTCACTTACCTATCACTGCCAAACAAAGAAATCTTTGTTACATACCTATACAATGAATGACTGGCAAAAAGAAGTAAATATTTCAGGAGCGTCGGAGCCGTGTTGATAGACGAACGCATTTGGGGGAGGGAAAGATGTGTGTGTGTGTGTGTGTGTGTGTGTGTGTGTGTGTGTGTGTGTGTGTGTGTGTGTGTGTGTGTGTGGCTGTGTGTTCGTATGTGTTTGTGTTTGTGGTGTTGTGCCATGGAGACCATGGCAACGTCAGAGCGAAGGCGGCTCTACAACCTGCCGGGAAAGGACCTGGGATGGCACTAAATGAGAAAACATTACAATACACAAGAAAATCTAGATACAATAATTTATAATTGTAAATTGTAAATTTAAAACACAAAGCATCTTGGAGGTCTTCGCACGTCTGAAGATCTCCTATTATTCTAAATATAATATTTACCTTTAAATTGTATCACAACGTCTCGTGTTCCATGCGTTATATCAAGCAAGTTCGAGTACCGTCGGCGGGTGGGACGAAATGACGTCGCGGGCCGGATCCGGCCCGCGGGCCGTAGTTTGGTGATCCCTGGTCTATACAAATAAACATTTGACATCAAATTAAGAGCGTAGATGGATAGTTTGACATCATGGCATTCAGGAATATCAGCAACATAAATTACAGACAGCACACGAGAATAAGGCTGTAGATAGACATGATTACCAACGTTATTTTTATTTATTTATTTTTTTTTTAGCATATCCTTTACAGGACTTAGCTGTCAACATCAGCATCTTTCAGCTGTATGTTGATCTCTTGGCAAGATTACGCTCAGTAGTTTGCCATTGCTTTCTGAGCGGCCGGCTCACATATCCCGTAAGTTACCAATGCGATTCGAACCACTGCTGATTTGAACCGTCATCACGTTACCTGACGAGAGTATACGAGATTACGGAGAAAAGTCATAACCTCTAAGCCACAAAGCCAGCACCAACGTTATACGCATGGATTATAAGAAAAAGACAAATTAGCCAAACATTTATGTCATAATACAGACCTCTCCATGCTTGCATCTTCTTGGATCTAATCATCATCCACATCCAGCGGGAAAAGACTTTCAACGGCACTGTCCTGAACACCAGCATCGGTACTGTCTTGAACACCAGCATCGGTACTGTCCTGAACACCAACATCGGCTCTACCTTGAACACCAACATCGGCTCTACCTTGAACACCAGCATCGACCCTACCTTGAACACCAGCAACAGTACTGTCTTCATCACCAGCATCGGTACTGCCTTGAACACCAGCAACGGTACTGTCTTGAACACCAGCAACAGTACTGTCTTGAACACCAGCATCGGTACTGCCTTGAACACCAACATCGGTACTGTTTTGAACACCAGCATCGGTACTGCCTTGAACACCAACATCGGCCCTACCTTGAACACCAGCAACAGTACTGTCTTGAACACCAACAACGGTACTGTCTTGAACACCAGCAACAGTACTGTCTTGAACACCAGCAACAGTACTGTCTTGAACACCAGCATCGGTACTGCCTTGAACACCAGCAACAGTACTGTCTTGAACACCAGCAACAGTACTGTCTTGAACACCAACATCGGTACTGTCTTGAACACCAACATCGGTACTGTCTTGAACACCAACATCGGCCCTACCTTGAACACCAGCAACAGTACTGTCTTGAACACCAACATCGGTACTGTCTTGAACACCAACATCGGTACTGTCTTGAACACCAGCAACAGTACTGTCTTGAACACCAGCAACGGTACTGTCTTGAACACCAACATCGGTACTGTCTTGAACACCAGCATCGGCCCTACCTTGAACACCAGCAACAGTACTGTCTTGAACACCAACATCGGTACTGTCTTGAACACCAACATCGGTACTGTCTTGAACACCAACATCGGTACTGTCTTGAACACCAGCAACGGTACTGTCTTGAACACCAACATCGGTACTGTCTTGAACACCAACATCGGCCCTACCTTGAACACCAGCAACAGTACTGTCTTGAACACCAACATCGGTACTGTCTTGAACACCAACATCGGTACTGTCTTGAACACCAACATCGGTACTGTCTTGAACACCAGCAACGGTACTGTCTTGAACACCAACATCGGTACTGTCTTGAACACCAACATCGGCCCTACCTTGAACACCAGCAACAGTACTGTCTTGAACACCAACATCGGTACTGTCTTGAACACCAACATCGGTACTGTCTTGAACACCAGGAACAGTACTGTCTTGAACACCAGCAACGGTACTGTCTTGAACACCAACATCGGTACTATCTTGAACACCAGCATCGGCCCTACCTTGAACACCAGCAGCGGTACTGTCTTGAACACCAACATCGGTACTGTCTTGAACACCAACATCGGCCCTACCTTGAACACCAGCAACGGTACTGTCTTGAACACCAACATCGGTACTGTCTTGAACACCAACATCGGTACTGTCTTGAACACCAGCAACAGTACTGTCTTGAACACCAGCAACGGTACTGTCTTGAACACCAACATCGGTACTGTCTTGAACACCAGCATCGGCCCTACCTTGAACACTAGCAACAGTACTGTCTTGAACACCAGCAACAGTACTGTCTTGAACACCAGCAACAGTACTGTCTTGAACACCAACATCGTTACTGTCTTGAACACCAGCATCGGCCCTACCTTGAACACCAGCAACAGTACTGTCTTGAACACCAACATCGGTACTGTCTTGAACACCAACATCGGTACTGTCTTGAACACCAGCAACAGTACTGTCTTGAACACCAACATCGGTACTGTCTTGAACACCAACATCGGTACTGTCTTGAACACCAACATCGGTACTGTCTTGAACACCAACATCGGCCCTACCTTGAACACCAGCAACAGTACTGTCTTGAACACCAGCAACAGTACTGTCTTGAACACCAGCAACGGTACTGTCTTGAACACCAACATCGGTACTGTCTTGAACACCAGCATCGGCCCTACCTTGAACACCAGCAACAGTACTGTCTTGAACACCAACATCGGTACTGTCTTGAACACCAGCAACAGTACTGTCTTGAACACCAACATCGGTACTGTCTTGAACACCAACATCGGTACTGTCTTGAACACCAACATCGGTGCTGTCTTGAACACCAACATCGGCCCTACCTTGAACACCAGCAACAGTACTGTCTTGAACACCAGCAACAGTACTGTCTTGAACACCAGCAACAATACTGTCTTGAACACCAACATCGGTACTGTCTTGAACACCAGCATCGGTACTGTCTTGAACACCAGCAACAGTACTGTCTTGAACACCAGCATTGGTACTATTTTGAACACCAGCATCGGCTCTACCTTGAACACCAGCAACGGTACTGTCTTGAACACCAGCAACGGTACTATTTTGAACAAAAACATCGGCCCTGTCTTGAACACTTGCATCTGCCTTGTCTTGAACGCCAAGATCGACCTTGTCTTGAACGCCAGCATAGAACTCATCACCGGACACGGCCACGCTTCTTTCTGAAGCAGCAGCGTCATTCTTTAAATGAATAAAAATGCAAAGATGTCTTGTGCAGGTTTAAATCTTCATTAAACTAACAAAAAATTAAACGTCCCTTTTACACGTCTGAGGGGCATTGGACATTTGGAGCAGGACTCATATTTTTGTAGACCAAACGAACTCAGGGTGTGATATGGCCGATATCATGCCTGTCGCCTAGAGTTCCGAATATATTTGCTGATGCCCATTTTATGCTGTTGTTTGTTTCACATATCCTTTACAGGACATCGATGCCAACATCAGCATCTTTCAGCTGATTGTCGATTTCTTGGCAAGATTACGCTCAGTAGTTTGCTTTCTGAGCGGCCGGCTCACATACCCCGTAAGTTACCGACGCGGTTAGAACCGCTACCGATAATCGCCGTCGTCACGTTACTCACGATAGTATACGGGATTACGGATAAAGTCGCTAACTCCTCGGCCAGAGAGACCGACATGCTGTGTGCGCAGTAGACAAAATACAGAGCTTAAATGAACAGTAGGGAATGCTAAGGGACTTTTATCAAATAAGCAAAAGGATTTTACTGAAGAGAAGATAAATACAACTAATAACACACTGATGAATGAAGAAATATTAAAGTTGATGGACAAAAGAAAACAAAGTGAAAATGACATAAACAAATGTAATAAGATAAATAAAGAAACAAAAGATAAGTGCGGACAGGCAAAATAAACTTTGTTTAATGAGCAGTGGAACCACATTGAATTAAATTATATTGAAGATGCAACATTCATGGAAAGAGTGTGGTATATCGCTACATACCACATTTTGTGAAGATATTTATATGTATTAGTTATGCCTCATGAGGCATACTAAATGGATATTTATAGCTGGTATACCACAGGAGCCAAGGAGAAGAGAGAAGATAACTGGACATTTGCTGTCCACCCACAAAAGATAATGTATTAATTGGGGTTGGCCTTAGTTTGTAATAATAATGATATCAGATGTAGCAAGCTGTATTGTGTTATATTGGAAGTGTTGCTAAGCAGCAGCCTTATTCAGCCATGGATATTTTAGGAGTAGACAGTTGGTTCCAGGCCTCATAGAAATACAACGAACGAACGAACAAACTTTATTTTCAAAGGGTTAAGAATTGGGCACGCAGGCCCGTCTAACCTTCTGCCCTTTTATCACTCTCTTTCATACATTATTTCATTCACACATCATTCAAGGCTAACAAAGAACAGCAACAATATAAAAGATATGCATTATAAAGGCATGGGCAAAATGCGAACATCAAAACTACACGACACAATAATATTAGATAATGGCCTGACACTTGTTATTAGCCATGTGGAATATACTGGCCTACAAAAAGGGGACTGGCTGTTATACTAGGGTTTTGTTATTATTATTATTATCTCTATTATTAAGGGGGGAGGTAATCCGTATTGAGATAGTGTTCGAATAATTTGCGAATATATGAATAGGGATTCGTGATGTCTTTGATTTCTTGTGGAAGATTGTTCCACAGCTGAGCTGCAGAGTACGTTAAGCTTGTTTTGTATAAGTCAATCCTAGGCTTCGGAATGTGTAGTATATTTAAACGTTTACTGTGTCTAGCATTATATTTAAACAATGGCCAAAGGTAATTTGGGGCATTCCGATGCAGGATTTTGTGAATTAGTTTAGCTTTATTGAAAAGCAGGCGTTTGCGGAATGGTAGTAACTGAAGGCGTTTATACAGGTTAGGATTGTCAGATAAATGTTTGCTATAAATTAGACTCATGGCCCGTTTCTGGAGCGAGTAAAGTCGCTTGGTGTTTGAAGTAGAACAACCGTCCCAGATTGTAGAGCAGTAGTCGAAGTGAGTCTGTATATGAGAAGTATAGAATAGTTTCCTTGTGTCCTCATCAAGGAAGTTTTTAATTTTGGCGAGTTGGTAGACTTTTTTCGCTGTTTGTGTAATGAGCGCTTGAACGTGAGGAATTAAAGGTTAGGTTTCTATCAATGATTAGGCCTAATGTTTTGTGCTCAATTACACTTTCTACTGGCATGTTATCGATGTGAAGTTGAAGTGATGTGTGTGAGCTTAGAGTTTGAAGTCTTTGTCTGGTTGTTAATAACATTGCTTTTGTTTTAGTGATGTTAATTTGCATACGGTTTGAATAGCTCCACCTAACTACATTATTTAATTCTTGTTGTAAAGACGATTCAAGTAAAATACAGTTTTCAGCGTTTGTGTACACTGTACAGTCATCTGCAAATAGATCGCAGGACGACGAAAGATGCAAAGGTAGATCGTTAATATATATGGCAAATAATAGAGGGCCAAGAATAGAGCCTTGCGGTACTCCAATATTGAAGGTAGTGGCTTGAGACAGAGAATTATTATGTGATACTACTTGCTTTCTGTTTGATAGAAAAGATGATATTAGAATGACTACATTAGGGCCAATTTTCATTGTCTCAAGTTTTTTAATTAAAATAACATGGTCTATCATATCAAATGCTTTCTTGAAATCAATAAACACAGTTCCACATAGACTGTTGTTGTTTATATTCTGGTGCCAATTTTCTATCATGTTTGTTAGGGCCGTATAGCAAGAATATTTTGGTCGAAATCCTGATTGGCTGTCAACAATAAGCTTGTTGCGAACTAAATACTGTAATGTTACTTTATGGGTGTGTTTGTCTAGTGGCTTAGATAGTGATGATAGTAAGGAAATGGGTCTGTAATTGTTCGGGAGACCATTGTCCAATGAACCAGATTTAAGAAGAGGGTACACTTTAGCGATTTTGAGAGCTGATGGAAAGTGGCCTTTGGTGAGACACTGATTATATACATAGGTTAGTGATGTACAGATCACTGGCGTAGCACAACGGAGAATCCGGTTGCTGATTCCATCTATCCCAGATGTGGTTGTGTTTTTTAGGTTACTGAGGTAAGTGAATACTTCAGTGATTGTCATTAGCGGTGTATCGGAAAGAATATCGCGGGAGAATCTATTCTCGCAAAACGATGACAATAAAGATAAGTTGCAAGGAGAATTAGGTATTGAAGCCTTCAACTGGTCTATGTCAGTTTGAAAAAGATTACTGAATTGGTCGCATGTAATATGATTTGATTGTAAAGAATTTCGGAAGTTATACTTGTTTGTCAAGGTGTTAATTGCCTTCCATATATCCTTACTATTTGTTTTATCCATTACTAAGTTCTTAAAGTAATTTTTCTTTTCCCGTCGTATGTTATATTGAACTTTGTTTCTAAGAGTACGGTATGCACTGAGATCCCGCTTTTTATGTGCTTTATCTCTGTCTCTCATAATTTCAAGTATTTCCTGGGTGATCCAAGGTGGCTTGACGTGGTGTTTTACTCGAACTTCCTTGACTGGCACATGTCTATCAAAAACATAAATAAAGATCTTCATCCATAATTCCAGAGCATCATCCGGGTCAGGAAGCTGATAAACATTGTCTAGAGGTGAACTGAGCAAGTCCTGTAAAAATGCGTTTTGGTTGAAATTTTTGTAACTTCTATATTTAACACTTATGTGTTTATGTTTAGGAGTTTTAATTCTTTTTTTAGACCACGTGCAGCATATTGGGTAGTGATCGCTCATTGCACAATTGGTATGGTGCATTCTATGATGTTGTCTGAGCAAGTTACATAAATGTGATCTATGACTGTTGAAGATGACTTTGTTACTCTAGTAGCTTGTTGTACTATTTGTTGGAAATTGTATAATGCAAATATATTTCCCCATATTATGTTGGATTTGTTGGTGTCAATGTTATAGTCTCCGAGTAGTATAATTTCCTTCCCGGAAGCGAAAACCACATCCATCATGGTAGTGAAGTTTTCGTACCAGACGTGTCCAGCACTGGGATTTCGATAGAGGTAGCCAATTATCAGGGATGTGTGGTTTTGAAGTTTTAGCTCTAACAAAATACATTCTATTTCGCAAGTTACAAAGTCTAGCCTACGGTGAGCATTTAGTAAATTAGAAACATAGGTTACTATGCCTGTCTCTTGTTTCCTACATAGATCCCTTCTAAAAACTTTGTACCCTTTAATAGAGATGTCCTAATCTGAAATGTTATCATTAAGCCTACTTTCACTAAGGCCGAATAAATGAACATTTTGATTAAGAATAGAAGATAACTCTGGTAGCTTGTTAAATAAGCTGCAAATGTTTAAGTGTCCAAGGCGTATTCCTGACTTATTGTGCCAGTGTTGCCACTTCTCAGACATTTCATCCATGGAAAAAGTGTAAATTAGTCAAAGTTAAGCAAAACTACAATATCATAAAAAAAAAATCGCAATTACATTAACTTACAAAATATCAGTAATACAAATCGATAAGTAAATGACAAAATTAGTTTAGTTTAGTTTACTAGGAGAAGAGGGAACGTATTTTCATAATTATCACTCTCCTGTTTGAAAGAGGGCGTATTGTGCGGATTTGGTGTGGTGGAAATGTTCCGTCTGGTTTGGATATCAGGTGCCGTGGTTATGAGTGGTCTGCTATCTCCTGGCCTATTTGTACTTGATGTGGCGGCAGTATGTCGTCTGGCTTGAGTTTGAGGTGGTGTAGCTAAAAGTGTCCTATGCGATCCAGAATTGGATGTAGGTTGTGTACGTTCTGGATATTTAATATTTTTGGCGAGCAAGCTGGTGCCCAATGTAGACAAATTTACTTGATCCTTATAAAGTCGCTTTTTATGTGCTCCAGTCTGTGAAGTAAACACCAGTGTGTTGTTGATGAACTGTATGTTGTTGTGAGAACAAAACTTCTGCAATATGTTGTTATTTATGTCAGCTAGACGACGCTGGAATCCATAACTCGGTGATTAGATGGAGGAGAAGAAAATGGACGAGTTAGGAAAAGTGTGACGTAATCCGTTCAAGAGTGCCAGCAGTTGAGATGTGATTTGCTGGTTGTTCATGGTGTCATTGATACCAGTATGAACGCTTGACTTTTTTACGTTAAGATTTACAGCCAACCTCCTAATCTTGTCTGTTAGCCGGTCAACACCAGCCCCAGGCAATGAAATTATGGAAACAATGTCTTTGTCTGTAGTGGCCATCCGGTCGCTGTATAGACCTTTAATTAGAGAGTCGCCTATTATAATGTGTGTACATTCGGGTCGTGCTGTTTGCACATGTTCGTTGTCAGTACGCCTTGCCGTTGTTTCTCCCATTTAGCAGCAGTCTGTACGTCTCCATGTGACTCTCCCTGTGTTTCCTGGAGGCGTGTGTTGTCTGTTGGCAGTGCACTATAGCACTGTACGTTTTCTGACGAATTTTCTTGAAGCACTTCGAATCTGTTGCTTATTTTTACACCAATGGGATAGACTGCTTGTAGCGTTTTATCTTCCTCTGCACGTTGAGGTTTTTTCGCGTCTTGTTGTGTTATTTGTTTTTGGTGAAACTGGGCTTCAAGATTCTCCGAATTTGATACAGCAGCTTGGGAGTTACACGCTTGTTCAGTTGAGTTGGTGGTGGACTCGTGCTGTAAAGTTTCTATTGTTTTTCTTAGCAACAGATTTTTCTCTCTCAGGAGCGTGATTTCTTCTTTGAAAGCAGTGTAGTCACTGCTGATCTTGCTATTAGCTGCAATGTTCGCTGTAACAGTAGCAGTCAGTGCCTTTAATGATTGCTCTATTACCTCAATGCGCCTATGACAACCGCACGATTGTCCATTGATAGTTGTCGTGTTATCTAAGGCTGGTATTTCTTCTGCTATTCTTACGTTGGTCTCAACGTTGTTTTGGAGGTGCTCCATTGGATATTCAATGGCCAAGAGTACTGATGGTGTAGCTGACCTCGTGTTGATGGTATTGTCCTGTTCATTCATTGTATGTGTTAGTTGAGAAACATTGTCTGCTGTGATGTCCACAGCTGTAGTTGTAGGCCGTGCAGATTGAGTCCTCACTAAGACGAGCATGTTGATGATATCTTGTGTCTTTGATATGTCTCTACTCGTGAATGTAAGTATTGAGTTCTCCAACTCGACAAAGTCTAATTTAGCCAAGAGTTAATTTTTTCAACGCTGCCCTGAGCTAGTAACTTGTTCTTCGAATGATATAAGTGTATTGTAAGGACTGGCGTCGTAATCAGATCTTCCACGTAGGCCCCGCTTCTATCTTGTCTGTGTTGGATTCGGTCTGGCTTGTAATAATTGATGAGGCACGTTCGAAATGCCTCATAATGGAGTGTATTGTTAAAGGATACTGTAACACATTGGCCAGAGTAGATGTGTTGGACGACTCGGCCGACTGGATTCGCACACCTGGCTAGCTTGGTCTTCACCGCCTGCTCTTTGTTTAGTGTGTATGATTTATTCACGATCGTAAACCGGATCTTGTTTTAACACCAGTCACCTCCAGAGAGGCCTCTCCTATCGATGACATTACTGCATCATGTTATCAAACCCATTTGAAGAATGCAGCGAGCTCATTGTAGTCTAGACGCACCGCGGGCTATTTGAAGTCATGTGTTGCAGTTCGTTTGTTTTGATAATTGAGACAATAACACAGGGCTGATCAGGAACTTGCGATATTGTGTGCTGGCGACTTACCACGCGCTAGTCAAGCATGGTTTAATCACACGTTGTCGTTAATCGATAATTGGTAGGTTTCAAAATTGAATGACCTTACCGTCCATTTATCAAAGAAATCCTCATTTCACTAAACCACAGTCACATAAACTTAAGATATTAATTCGTATTAGATCCAGTTTTAGAACTAACACAATGATATACACAGCATCTCGATTGAAATAGGCAAAACTTTGATAAATTCTATAAAAACTGGGAGAGCTTGTGAAAACACGTCCGCTCGTAACCGGAAACCGGAAAACCTCAAAGAAGTGCAAGAGGGTGAGATACATTCACTCTACTGATCTACAAGCGTTATAAGAGTGACGATAAGCGTGTGTGTGTTGCATTAAATAGTTAAATGTGCCTGTAGCTGGACAAATCAGATCTAATCTTTCAACGCTGGGGTGTGTGGGATCTGTTCCACTGAATGCAGATATTGTATAAGTGAATACTGTGCTACATGGAAAGTCAGGCCAGGCTATTATTTTGTTTTATCAGTGGTACAACAAGCCGGTTTCCGTGGCTATGGGCTTATGGACGCGATTCGTAAGCCCGCTTACCTGCGTTCGAAACACAAATGCGACCTATTTGGCAGCAGACCGCGTTGCGCTGGCTTTAACGTATTGGTATGGGAACCGGTCGTTCAGAAAGCAATGGCAAACTACTGAACGTGAACTTGCCAAGACATCAACAGCAGTAAAATGTTGGTGTTGACAGCGATGACCTGTAAAATAGGATATGCAAAAGTGGCACAACAGGAGAAGTTGGTAAAGTGGGTGATTTGATGATACAACATTGATTGTTGCAATTTGTAACGGAAGATTTAATTATCATGAAGAATGACAATGTTGAAATACCGTTATTTATTACTTATGTATGGGGGTTACGGGGTGACAGGCATTGGTAGCACCTTTGGTAAGGATGACTCATGTCCTTTCCAGGATCCATCCCCCACTGGTCCAAGCCTGACACCCAGCTCACGCATGTGGCTCCTAGTAGCTCTCAGCATGCGACAGCGGTCACCCCCCCCCCCCCCCCGGGCAACAACTGTGTGAGGCTGGCTAAACCAAGCGTGGGTAACCGATTTGGTTTCAAGCCAAGCGGTGAACTAGGGTACGCCTACCCAGCATGTGAAGATTCGGTAGACTGTGCGGAAGAAATCATTCCTGATTCAACGGGCAAGACGGCGTTTACCTGCAAAGCGTTGTGGAACGTAATGAGCACGGCAAGGCACATAGAATGCCCTGGTCATCCACTGCACCTGTATTCGTCTCCAGTCGTCTTGACTTGTCTTGCCACTGGACTCAGATGGACTCAGGCGAGAGGGTGAGGTCGACGAATTGCCCAACTCTTCCTCACTTTAATCCAATTCATCGCGCAAGTCATTCTTCATCCAACGTAATATATCACCTTCAAGCCCTGTGGCGATGGGGGAGCGACGAAGCGGCATGTGTGGGTACGCTGGCAGCCGTAGTCGCAGACCTGCACACAGACGGCTCAGGCCATATGGTCGTCTTCTACTGACCGGAGCAGCAGTGGGATTCGGCAGCCCCCTGAGCGACTGAGCAGCCCTCTATAGGAACACATTGCTCACCTCCATAGCATGAGGAAGGGGCTAGAAAAGGTGAACTAAACATTGTCTGCTCCATCACTACCTAACCAGCTAGCCGCGGTTGGTGGGTACCCTAAACTGCGGTCGACATACAAACAAATATCTCAGAAGGCTGAAAGCTAAAACCAAAATTAACAGCGACACCGTCAGAGAGCTCCTGTTTGCTGATGATTGCGCTCTATATGCCATCTCAGAGGCAGACATGCAACAAAATATTTCAGCTTTCTAACATGCCGTTGCCACCTGTGTGCTCAATGTCAACTTGGAGAAGACTGTAGTTATGTACCAGCCAGCTCCAGGGATTAATCACACTGTGCCGAATATCAAAGTGAATGGTCATAGACTGAGTGTTGTGGACATATTCACCTATATTGGCAGCACTGTGTCACAAGCTGCCACAATTGATGACGAAGTGAATGCATGAATCTTCAAGGCCAGCGCGGCCTTTGGCAGACTGTACAAGAATGTATGGGACAGAATTGGAATAAGCCTGCAAACAAAGCTAAAAGTCTACAAAGCAGTTGTATTATCCACACTGCTATATGCTTGTGAAACCTGGACTCTGTATCCGCTACACGCTAGGAAATTAAACCACTTCCACACAGTCTGCCTAGTAGGAAGCTACTGAAGATTAAATGGCAAGACCAGATCCCAGACAATGAAGTCCTAGAAAGAGCGTCCATGCCCAGTATCCCAGAATCAGATTCGCTGGGCTGGTAACTTGACTCGCATGCCAGATCACAGGCTCCCTAAACGAATTTTTTTTTACGGTGAGTTGCGTTGTGGTAAACGCTCACAGGGCGGCCAGAGGAAACGCTTTAAAGACACTCTGAAAATCTCACTGAATGTTTTTGGAATTCATCATGACACCTGGGAGACTGCAGCCAGAGACCGAACTTCGTGGCGTGCATCATTACGCAAGGGTGCAGTCATATGTTAGGCAACCAGGACTGCAAGAGCTGTGAAGAAAAGGCAGGACAGAATAAACACTGCAGGAAATCCTCCTCCAGAAACGTCAAGCATTCTTTGTCCACATTTTCAAAGAACATTTCGAGCCAAAATAGACTTATCAGTCATCTTAGAACTCACGGCTCCATACTTTCAACCCCACTGGGATGAAATGAATGGTCATCATCATTCTTGATGGACAAACAACACTTATGTATACATTATGACTCATGTATGTATTAATTTTGTAAACATATAATCAGATATTGCTTTTATGCTGCAGGAGTGGCTAATAACTGTAATGTAAGAGCTCTCTTGTTTGTTGTTGTTGTTATTGTTGTTGTTGTTGTTGGTTTGGTAAATATTCCTGTCTAAGTCTCCCTTTTAAGGTTACAAATCTTTGATGATGTCGCAATTATTGATGTCTGTCTTCTATGTTAAGGCGTGTTACTATTGTTGGTGTCTAATTTTCCCTTGCCCAAGTGTGTTATTTATGTTGGTTCTAAGTTTCTCTTGATAAAGTGTTATATTTTGGTCAGTGTCAAAGTTATTCATGGGTAAGTGTTACATATTTTTTTTTTAATGTGTCTCCCTTTTGTTAAGTGTCTCATTATACCCAGTTTAGATGCTTTAGCATTCAACTGTGGTACATTGAATAAGTGGCAGACTTGACGTAAAAGGAAGGGTCTGGTAATTTGCTAGAGACCATTCATTGTTAATGCTTTTTGTGTTGTTCCTGACTAGTTAGTTTCATCTGTTTAAGTTTAGAATGTACATTCACTATTGCTATTACAAATTACAATCAGGTAGTTTAATCCACCGATCGAGCAGGGATATTAACAATTCATCCCATCTTCTATCTAGAATTCTGGAAACCTTCTCGTTTTATTTACTTACCCTGTTCTTGTAAGTTGGGGTCGGTGTTAGGGGTACTCTATTTGTCCTCTTTAGTCCGAACGTAATCATCGTTGCGCTTTCTATCTCACATCATCATAAAGTAAAGTAATTTATTCATTATATCCCTTTTCCAACTCGGCTTGAATGCTAAAACATATTTACTGGAAATAAGTAGCAGCAAATAATAGGGGAAATCAAGTGGACAGTTATTAACATATAAAGTAAGGAGTAAGAAAAATGTGTGTTTTGTCGCCCGAACTCTTCTCTCTGTATAACGGAATAGTAATGCGAGAAACCACAGAGAAGACAGGAATGCGGGTTGAGGTTATAACATAAACATTCTACGCTATGCAAGTGATACATTATTGACGACGGAAACTGCAAAAGATCAACACCAAATTTTGGGTATAATAGTTATATAATATGCATACAAAGAAAGACTTTCAATGAAAAAAATAAATTGAAAGAATGGATATTGCGAAGAAAAAGATGATAATAAATGTGAGATAACGATAGAAGGGTAAATGCGTAACCAAGGTGATACATTTAAATATCTAGAGGCAATTATAACATCAGATGGAAGATGTACGAAAAAGATTTTTTTATTTAATTTTTTTAAATGTTGCATATCCCTTACAGGACGTTGCAGTCAACACCAACATTTTTCAGCTGCTGTTGATGTAGAGGCAATTATAACATCAGATGGAAGATGGAAGAAAAAGATTAAGAGTAGAATAGGTCAAACATATGTTGAATTC
This sequence comes from Cepaea nemoralis, assembly GCA_014155875.1. Lineage (NCBI taxonomy): Eukaryota > Metazoa > Mollusca > Gastropoda > Stylommatophora > Helicidae > Cepaea > Cepaea nemoralis. The sequence continues at coordinate 405,659 of JACEFZ010003644.1, read as the reverse complement.
TGGATAATTAAAGTATCTTATGCGATAATTAATATCACTGAATGTAAGAAAGAGAATGATAAAATGTTATAAAGACCTGTTATGATGTATGGCTGAGAATCATGAAAAGTTAATGAACAAACTAGCAAAAAGCTTGGAAGACAAAGAGACGTGATTCCTCAGATGAATTTTACACATATCTTCGCTGCCAAAATAACTAACAATGATTGCCTGGAAGAGGCTAACGAAACTACAACATTATATACAACAATAAGAATGATACAAACATCATTCTTTGATCATGTGATAAAAAACAGCAGCATAGGCGAATATCGGGGCTACTGTACAGATCAGTGGGAAAAGAGACAAAGGCAGAGCAAGAGCAACGATGCTGGATGGACTGGTACGGTGGTATGTAGGAATGTTATCAGCAGAGTTGACCCAGAGGACCAAAGACTGGGATCTGTGGAAAGTCATGGACGCCTACACCAGCTGGCAAGGCATATGGTGATGCTTCGTTAACCTCTTGACATAATTTTCTTTTGCCTGTTTGACTGAGTTCTTCAATGTTTCCCATGGTCATTAACATTTTGAAATAGAATGACTAGATAAGAGAGTGTATCAAATCTGTTCTTTATTTCCAGGCTCAAATTATCGTCTAACTGTCCTTTATTAAATATCATCATCAAGTGCCCTGTCACCAAAACATATGGTGTGAGTACACATCTAACAAACCTATGTAGAAGCCTATATAACAACAGTGAATGCATAGAGAGAGCAACTGGAGGACACTCAGAACCCTTCACCATAAGATCTGGAGTACGAAAAGATTGTGCCTTGTCCCCTCTCTTGTTCATAACATACATAGACAACATGTGTATAGAAACCAGCCAAACAGAGACCGCAAGAATACCGCATGACGAGAACACAGAAGAAGAACCATCTGCATATCTAACCATTAGGGAACTCCTGTTTGCGGATGACCAAGCTCTAACAGCAAAATCAGAAGCTGAATTACAAGACCACATAAATAGTATAAACGAAATGTGTAGGGTACATAACATGAAAATTAGCACAAGCAAAACAGAGGTAATGACTATAACTAAAGAAGAAAAAACAACAACAATTCACCTAAACGAACATCTCCTTGAAACAAGTAAAGAGTTTTAAGTACCTAGGAAGTATAATATCATCAAATGGCAGATCAGAAGACGAGATCGAAAATAGACGCAATAAGGCAAACCAACTCATTGGACAAATGGCACCAATACTAAAGAACACACATGTATCAATAACTACTAAGAAAGCACTTTACAATACAGTTTTTCTACCAACTCTATGCTACCAATGCCAAACCTGGACAACGACAGAAAAAGAGAAAAGAAAAATCACAATAACAGAAATGAGATTCCTGAGAAGAATACTCAACTTATCAGGAAGAGATAAGATTAGAAATGAAGAAATCAGGAATAAAGTGGGGGTTATAGCAGCACTAGATTTTATTAGAAAGCAGCAAGTCAAATGGTTTGGCCATGCAAGTAGGTTACCAGCCAACAGCATACCTCAACAAGCAATGATGTACAGACCAGATGGAAACAGAAGAAGAGGCCGACCACGTGATCGCTGGACGGAGGGAATAGCAGAGTCCACGGGAATACCGATACATGAAGCCCATAAGCGGGCACTCTCCCGCTGTTTATACTTCACCTCGACACCTCAAGGTACAAGATAAACATGATGAGATGAGAAGTGCCCTGTCAGCTGGCGTAGGCGTTCATGGCTCTCCACAGATCTCGGTCGTTGGTGTTCTGGATCAACTCTGCTGATGGTATTCCTCCATGCCACTGTCTCAAACCATCCATCATTATTAATCTTGGTCTGCCTCTGCCTCTATTCCCCTCGATCTTTCCAGTTGTCACGACGTTCTCCAATGCCTCTCTTCTCATCACATGACCGAAGAAAGATGTGTGTCTCTTCCTTATTGTTGTATATAATGTTCTAGTTTCATTAGCCTGTTTCAGGCAGTCGTTGTTAGTTACTCTGGCAGTCCAAGGAATTTGTAATATTCGTCTCAGGAACCACATCTCTGTTGCTTCTAATTTCTACTTAATTTGTTCATTTACATTGCAAGATTCACTGCCATAAAGCAAAACTGGTTCTACATAGCATTTCCGCATACTCTTTCTTACATTCAGTGATAGTGACTTATTGCATAAGATACTCTTCATTTTCTGAAATGCGGTCTTTGCTTGCCCTAATCTCTGTTGTACATCTTCCATCTGATGTTATAAACGCCCCTAGGTATTTAAAATTATCCACTTGGTTAAGAATTTCCTCTTCTATTTCTATGTCACATTTTGGTGTCACCATTTTCTTTGATATCACCATTGTTACTGTTTTCGTGAAATTCAAGGAGAGTCCTTTCCTTGCACTCTCTGTTACTACAATGTCCAACAATTGTTGTAGATCTGTTGAATTCTCAGCCAACAATACTGTGTCATCTGCATAGCGTATATTATTTATATTATAACTTCCAACTAGTATACCTGGCATCTCCTTGAGCTCTCTCATTATTACTTCTCTATATTGGGAGAAGAGATCTGGTGACAAGACACACCCTTGTCGTACTCCTTTATCTGTTCATAACTACCCTCATTATTTCCCATCTTAATTGCTGCTAATTGGTTCCAGTAAATATTCTTTATCATTCTAAAATCTTTCCCATCAATACTGACATTTTCTAACATTTTAATCAGTTCATCATGTTTTACTTTATCAAATGCCTTAGTATAATCTATGAAGCACAAATATATGTCTCTCTGTTTCTCTATTGACCTTACTATTAGTGTCAGTAATGTATATATTGTATTGTTTGTTCCCTTTCCCTCCACAAATCCATACTGTTCTTCACTAATTTCCCTCCACAAATCCATACTGTTCTTCACTTTTTATTTTCTTTCTGGTTCTTCTCATTATGATTCTGAGTAGAAGCTTAGTGATATGGTTTATGAGATTAACTGTACGAAAATCTTCACATTCAATTGCTCCTGGTCTTTTTGGTATAGTTATAAATACAGATTACAGCATATCGGTAGGTAAATACCCACTGCTGTAAATATCATTCAACATTTTGGTTAACATATCTACTCCAAATTCTCCCAATACTTCTAATTCTTCTACTGTGATTTCATCTGGCCCAGCTGTTTTTCCTTTCTTCATATGTTTCATAGCGTCAGCGACTTCTTCTTTTAGAATAGGTGGGCCTTCTAAGTTACTTTCTTCTGTTAATTCGTCCCTATCTCCTTCATATAATTCTCTTATATACTCATTCCACCTCTTCATTATAGCACCTCCCTCCAATAATATCTTTCTTGTTTTTGATTTCAAACACAATGTATTTATTCTTATTTTTCTTCCCGTGAGCTCACTGATTTGTCTGTGCATATCTTTTGTATCTTTAATGGAATTTAATTCAATTTTTGTTGCACTGTTCATTTAACCAACTTTCTTTTTCTTTCACACGTATATCTTTTATTTCTTTATTTAGCTTAGCGTATTCTTGTTTGTCATTTTTACTCTGTTTTCTTGTGTTCATCAGCATTAACATTTTTTTTATTCATCCACTATTTTTTTTATCTTAGCTAATTGGCTTCTCTCCGGTAATATTTCTTTGCTAGTTTGATGAATGGAGTCCCTTAACATTTCCCATTTTTCATTTATACTCTGTATGTTAGCTATTGCATTGTACCTATTGTTCACAGTCACTTTGTATTGTTCTTGAATTTCGTTATCCACTTTCCGAATCTCTTTATTATGTCTCACATTTTTAATGGTTTTTTCCCTCTCTTTAATCTTACTTTTATTTGTCCGCATAGTGGTACATGATCATTATTACAGTCAGCATCAGGTATTGTTTTTATATTAATTAAAGCATTTCTAAATCTATTATTAATAAGTATGTAGTCAATTTGGTTGCGTATTTTGGGCTTTTACAAATGTATAGTCGTCTTTTATGGTGTTTAAACCATGTGTTCCCAATTATCATATCATTGATATTTGCCCATTCTATTAGATTTTCTCCTCTTTCATTTCTTGTACCTAAACCATAATTACCCACTACATCTTCCATTTTCCCCTTTCCCACTTTTGCATTAAAATCTACAAGTATTATTTTTATTTCTTGTGATCCATTTTTGAGCCATCGCCATGTCTATTTCGTCGTAAAAGTGTTGTATTTCATCATCACTACTTCTTATTGTTGGTGCATCTACTTGCATGATATTTAAACCTATTGTTTTGCCTTTGATTTTGACCATTATAACTCTATCCGAAATACACCAGTATCCGTTAATTGATTTGACTGTTTTTTCATCTATTAATATTATTCCTCCACATTTTTTCATGTGTATCACCTCCAGAATAAATTATTGTGTGGTTGTCAGCTATAATTTTGCCCGATCCATTCCATCCCATCTCACTTATGCTTAGTATAATCATTTTCATGCTATCCATCTCTCTTAGAACATTGTTCAACCTTCCTAGCTCATTTAATGTCCTTTAGTGTGTTTACTTTTTTCTGCCCCAATATAAAATTCCATATCTCAGTAGCCAACTGAGGGAAAATGATGAGATTTAGCATATAACCTTATCATCATGTCCACCCAACAAAATAAATTTTGTGTTTATATGCGGTATGTAATTTAAGTCCATCATTTTAAAAGTATTACAGCTTCACCAAGACACATCCGCGCTTTTTTAAAATTGTCTCGCGGGTTTCGTTTTGGCACAAACTGCGCGCATTTATATGGGATTAAAAGTGAAATTGTGTACAGCTCAAAGCATCGCTATAAAATTGTACACATATTTTTGTCAAGAAGCTGATCGCAGGAAACTGTTTCATACTGTTACAAATCCCGAAAAAAAGAACAGTGCATGCATTGGGTTTGAGTAAACGGTCATTTCGTCGATGGGTGCAAGAATCTGGAATGAAACCAACACGCGATAAGCAAACGGTAAGTAGAAAGGCAATTGTAGAGAGCTTTGACAAGGATGTCACCAGGCGAGTTATTATTAAAATGATGGATGCCAAAGAAACAGTGACTGTAAGAAAACTGAGGGTTTTGTTGCGAAAGAACAATAACATAGAGCTATCCAAAACAACTTTGTGGAAAATTATAAGGACATTAGGCTTTACTGTTAGAAAGTACAAGGGAGGTAGACATATCCTTTGCGAGCAACCGTTTTTAGGAGCCATGAGAAGCTGATACCTACGTGAAATAAGGGAAATGCGCAAAGAAAATTATGACATAGTGTATTTGGATGAGACGTGCATCGATGCGCGCCACACAAGTGAAAAGGAATGGCAATCAATGGATGGAAAGATAAACGTTATGTGCCCAGTAGTAAAGGACAGCGTTTTGTCATAGCCTATGCTGGTAGTACTCATAATGGCTTACTACAGAATGCTGGGCTCGTGTTCGTATCAAAGCATGCAGACAATAGGGATTATCATAATGAGATGTAGATAATGTATTTAGAGATTGGCTCGAGAATACAGTACTTCCATCCCTTGAAAGACCGTCTTGTCTAATCATGGACAATGCATCATATCACAATGTTGTTGCCCAAGAAGACAAAATACCTGAGGCATCTAACACAAAGGAAGTTATAAGATATGGCTCCGAAAAGAAAATATACCATTTCCAGAAACATATTTCAAGCTACAGTTGTTGTCCCTTATAAAACAGCCTCAAAAAAGCAAGAAATATCAAATCGACAAGTTGATAGAAGTGCATGGCTATAGGTGCTTTTGACTTCCGCCGTACCATTCTAATTTACACCCTATAGAACTTGTGTGGGTTAAATTTAAAGGACAGGTGGCAGCTGCCAATACTACATTGTAATTGTCTGACGTCAAGATACTAACCAAGTCCGCGCTATTAAATATTGATACAAGTTACTGGAAAAAATGTGAGGACCATGTGTTGAAAGAGGAAGAGGACTATTGGAGAAAGGATGGATTGAATGTTATGCAACCGAGAGCAATCATCGACATACTGGAATCGTCCGACACAGATTAAGGTCTGAGCAGATCGCAGACCTTAATCTACGTACACACTTACTGGGATATTTTGCTCCAACTATTCAGACGAATTGCAGGCCCTAAACGTTACAGCATCAGTATAATGTCAATGGCAACAGTTTGTATTCCACAGTGATGAATTTTCAATTCCGCAAGCCCTCAGCGGTGACAAACAACTGTACTGAGAAAAAAAAAAAAAAACACGCACACACACACTAAACGCATTGAATACCAACAGAAGAGTAATATTGAGGTGGAAACTGACATATTGTGGCATAACAAGAAACGTGAGGGCAAACACGTTGTCAAATTAGGGAACAACACACGTGCATAAGAATCAATCTATAAACTTCAATGAAAAGAGGACCAACATCTTGGTCGTTAAGAAGAAAGCCCACTACAGAGACAATGACAACGATTTTCATAGTGCAAAACAGGTAATCATGTTCCGTCTCTAAACTGTAAACAGCAGAGTAGACAATCTTTCACGAAGACTCAAAGCGGGTCTGTCACTCATGTGTACGTGTGAACAAGCTACACAGACAGCTGAACATATCCTTAAAAATGGAAACATGATGACTAAATTGCGGTATCAGGTCTGGTCACTCCATACGCACATTAACGCACAGCTATTTGGAAGCTTTCACGAACTCAATATAAAGAGCTAACATGAATACTAATAGACTACAATGGCTGGGGCATATATAAAGAATGGAAGATAATAGGGAAACAAATCTCGCTTACACTCAGGAAATAAATGACCGTAGACCCCGAGGTAGACCAAGAAGACGGTGGAGAGATAATACATATACAGACCTACAAGCACTTGGAATCAACGACTGGCAAGAGTAGGTCCACCAGAGAGACGAATGGAGACGGATTGTATCTGCATCAAAGAACCTCAATGGCTCGGAACGCTGAAGAAGAAGAGAAGAAGAAGAACATGAATACTTGTGTACAAATTATTAACCAGCAGCTGAAGAAACAAGAAGGAAATGAAAAATAAGGTAAGAAATTTATTCCTTCTACTTTCCTTTCAATTTACAAATTTTTACCCCATCCCTCTGTACATACGCTGTCTTTACTAATATTACACATTGCACCCCTCTCGGGATTCTCCGTGGTGAAGTGGTCAAGCCGTCTGACTCGGGCTCCGAAGGTTGTATGTTCGATTCCGGGCCACGTCCATCATTTCACGAGTGCATTTTTTCGGAGACTCCCAAGGGTCGTCGCTGAAACTACCGAGTTCGTGCTTTGTGCGACGCTTTCCACGCTGCCGAAAGAAACTGAGCCATATGGGATAAAAACCCGGTGCAATGCAGCTGACCCTGTCGACTTTTAAGCTACTTCTTTTATTCCACCCACTCCCATGCGAATCCGGATACGCCTTGTGTGTCATCTGAATTAGTGAGGCATTCATTATTGTAAAAACAAGTTTGTTAGCTAGAAATCACTAGTTTTTCAGCAAAACATCAAAGAAATGTCGCCGCTTTCGATGATTTAAGTTGCTTCTGGACCTATCAAAGACATACCCCTTGGCTGGGGGTAAATATAAGACGGCAGGAAAAATTTCATAACGATGCAACAGACAGTTTTCAAAATAATTGATCGTGAATGACGGCATTCATTTCTGGACATACTATAACATTCCATGTTCCTACTCTAAATTTGTTTATTTTTGTTATTATTTTGCCATCAGTAACTGGATTGCGGTCTGGTGTCACCTGTGGCTCATGATTGTCCCTACCGGACGAGGATGTCCTAAGACATCCTTCTTAACTATGGAATAAAATAATAAATAAAGATCAATCAGTCAATCAATTCCCATTAATGGCACCCACTTATGGCAACGCTGATCGTATTCCGGTACGAACCTAAGGCGGTGTCCACGTCAGTTTGGAAGCACTTAAGTTCGTACCGGAATACGATCAGCGTTGCCATTAGTGAATTGTGCTCAATGTTTAAATCTCAAATCCCGGAAAAAACACACATATAAATCAATTTGATTATTGCTCGCTGGAATTTAGGCGGTCTGGTGTTCCTTGCCAGTCGAGAAGACCTGATAATTCTATGCCACATCGATTAACTGATGTCAATCGTGGCGATTGAATAAATTTTGAGCTATAGCCTACGATGGGTGATGTTGAGATATTCTAGTGTGATAATTTGGTTGCGTCTAGCGTGTGTCGCATGGTTTAGTGGTTACACACCCACGTCACACGCCAGTGATCCGGGTGTGCTCCCGGGTCCTGTCAAGGATATGCACTACTAACGAGCTCAAACAAGAGCGAAACTCGAGACACGTGCTTCCAAATTGACGTGGACAAGGCTATAGGTTCGTACCGGAATACGATCAGTGTTGCCATAAGTGTGTTGTGCTTAATGTTTACATTTCAAATCCCGGAGAAATAAAAAAGACCATATAAATGTTAAAAATGCCCCAAAAAAAATATTATGGCGCTGATATCAACTCTGACCACAATCCTGTAGTCTTAAAATTACAATTATAATTAAAAACACAGGAATGACACCGAATACACCTCAAATAGATATACCAGCATTGAAACAACCAGACATAAGTCAACTATACCTGGTTGAATTAAAAACAAAATAAATATGACAGGCTAATCGTTGAAAGCATGGAATAACATATACGTGAAATTCCTGAAGATAAAATTAATGCAAAGTGGGAATGTGTAAAAACTTGCCAGAGAATGTAAATAAGAAAAAGCAATTATGAATAACCGATGAATTCTTGAGAAAAATTACGCAAAGAAAGAAAGCAAAGAACACTCCTGGGTATATATTAATAGACATAGAAATACGTCACATGTGCAGAGTTGCCGAAGAAGAATGGTTGCATTAAAAAATGCAAAGAAATATAGGATCTAGAAATAAAACATACCTCGAAAGAATTGCATGAAAATATAAAAAGATTTACAAAGAAGAAAACTAATATAACAGGAAATGGTGTATCAAAGGAAAAGACGGAGAAATTATAATTGACAATACCGACATAATAAGAAGATGGACACAGAAGAGTTATTATGGAATAGAAGGGTAAATAAACCAACATTGTATAATACTCAAGATGGACCAAAAATATTAAAGGCTGAAGTAGAGAAGGCTATTAAAAAGATGAAAGAAGGCAAGGCTGCAGGTCTTGACAAGATAACAACAGAGATGATAAAATTCTTATCCAGCTTTGGCATTATGTGTGTGTGTGTGTGTGTGTGTGTGTGTGTGTGTGCATATTCCTTACAGGACGTTGCAGTCAACATCAGAATTTTTCAGCTGCTGTTGATGTACTAGGCAGAATTACGCTCAGTAGTTTGCCATTGCTTTCTGAGCGACCGGCTCACATACAACGTAAGTTACTAACGCGGCGAGAACCGCTACGGATTCTCATGCAGTTTACGTTACTCAGGAGAATATACGGGATTACGGAAAAAAACGTTAAACCCTAGGCCAGGGAGACCGGCTTGGCATTGATACTATCACAGAATTATGTAATGATATATATATATCACTTTTCATCAGACTACTCATGAAGCCGGTCTCCCTGGCCAAGGATTTAACGACGCTATTCGTAATACCGCATATCCACGTGGGGATAACAGCTGCTCGGATTCGGCAGCGGATCGCGCCGCGCTGGTAACTTACGGGGGGGGGGGGGTGTAAGCCGGTCGTTCAGAAAGCAATGGCAAACTACTGAACGTAAAACTTGCCTAGTACATCAAGATCAGCTGAAAATGCCGGTGTTGACTGCAACGTCCTGTAAAAAAAACTCAAGAAAAAAAGAGCTATTGATTCTGAGGATTACATAACTATTAGCTTAAGAGACATATAACTAAGCTACTACTCACTGTCATTGAAGAAAGTATTCAAAATAAAATAGACGAGGAAATAGCTGAAGAACAATTTAAGTTCCGCAAAAACAGCGGCACCATAGAGGCAATAATCTGTTAGAGGGTGTTAATTGAAAAATACATAGAAGTTCAGAAAAATATATATGTCTGTTTTATAGGCTGTAATAAAGATTCTCATAGAGTACAACATGAAGGACATATTACATGCCTTCAAGATATAGGAGTAGACGGAAAGGACATCAGAGTTATTAATAATCTGTACTGGGAACAAGTGGCGTCATAAGATGCGAAAATAATTATTCTTTGCCCATAGAAATAAAAGAGGAGTACGACAGTGACGCATGTTGTCCCCAAGCCTCTTCAACCTACACACAGAGAGAATTTTTAAATAAGTCGAAATGCCTGGGCTTAACATCAATGAAAGAATCATAAACAATCTTAGATATGCTCACGATACCGTGTTATTAGCAGAAACGAACAAGAGTAATAACATCTAGTATAACAAGTAAACAGGCATAGTGCAGAATGTGGCTTAGATATTAACATCCTGAAACGAAAACTATGATTATTAGAAATGGAAAGGAAATGTCATCAATGAACATCACACTAAACGGGTAGATACTATAACATGTAACAAGTTTCTCCTATCTTGGACATGCAATAACAAATGATGGCAGAAGTGAAATACAAATCAAAAAGAGAATAGGAATGGCCAGAAATGCTTTCAACTGCATGAAATCAGTATTAACATCTAGAGAAATTAACAACGCATTAAAAATGTTACGTATATTCAACACTATTCTTTGGTGTGGAAGCCTGGACATTGAACAAGCAACTAGAAAATCGAATAGATGCCCTGGAGATGCAGATATACAGAAGAATATTTCGTATTTCATAGAAACAGAAACAATCAAATACAGAGGTTCTAGAAAAACTGTGAATGAAAAGGGATTTGGTGAAAGTAAATAAAAAAGAGGCAAGTGAAATATTTTGGCCACGTTAAAAGACAAACCACTCTTATAAAAACTAAACTGCAGGCAATGTTGAGGGCAAGTGAACAAGAGGTAGACAACGATACAAGTGGGAAGATAACATCACGAGATTGACGAACATCAGTCTGACACAATATACAGTCAAGGCGAGAGACAGACAGTGTTGGAGATCCAATGCAGCCAACCTTCATTATGGAGACGGCACCTTATTGATTGATTGATTACTTCTATAGAACGTTCAATTAATGTTCTCAGCATATACACAGCATTAATTGTACCCTTGCCTTCTACAAACACACACTGTTCTTCTCCTTTTTCGGATTGTATTTTCTTCCTAACTCTTTGCATAATAATAGTTAGCAAAATCTCCTTGATGTGCTGATTATACTAATTTTTCGATGGTGATAACTTTCCAAAGGCTCCTGTTTGTTTTGGGATTGCAATAAATATAGAATTACATAATTCAGGAGGTATATCTTCAGTATCATATATTGTGTTCAGCAGTCTGGTGACTTGATATATTCCATATTCTTCTAAAGCATTGATAACTTATGTTGTGATGTGTCTGAACCGGGGGTCTTGCCCGTTTTCATATAATTAAGAGCATTCTGAACCCCCATCTTCAAAATTGATGGTACTTCAATATTATTTCGAATATCATTCTGTTCACTTGTATCATCATAAAGGTTTTTCCATGTAATCTGACTTCACTTGTAAAATCTGATCTTTTTCTAGCATCATTTTGCCATCTTGCTTTTAGACAGCCTGTTTTTGTACGTGTTCTTTTATTAATAAGGCCCTGAAATCTTTTGAGTATTAATTTGGTACTTTTACTGTTGTGTTGTTTTTCATTTTCTATGCAATTTGTCTTGAGCCATGCTTCTTTTTCCTCCTTACATAAAGTTCTGACATTTCTGTCAATCTCTTCACATTTGTTAGGATTAGTTTTGTTGTGTCTTCTTGTTTCCATTAGTTGTAAAGATTCTTCACTTATCCATTTCTTATGACGCACTTTAATTATGGAAATAGTTGTTTCTGCAGCGAGACTGATTGAAGTCTTCAACATTTTAAATAGATCATCTACATCATGAAATAAGATCACTAGATTAGACAATATATCAAGTAAGTTCTTTACATCTATGTTTACATTGTCTTGTATTTCCTTGTATAATACTGACCACAGATACAGTAAACGCAGCTTACCTGCGGTTGTGTGTCTGGTGAAAACAATGATTTTTGCAGCATCCGACCGATTCTCTCAACAAAAGGCATGGCAAACCGGGGTTCGGCTCTTGAATCCGAATCCATACTTGGTTTAGATCTTTTTGCGACAAATGTTGCTAAACAAAGACAAATGTGCGTGGCTAAGACAACAAGAACAGTGACTAGAACATATTCTGGTTTACTGATTAAAACAAATCGCACAGTTCTCTTACGGACAGCAAAGATAACTATTGTTTCGAAGTAAAACAAATCGCACAGTTCTCTTACGGACACCAAAGATAACTATTGTTTCGAAGTAAAACAAATCGCACAGTTCTCTTACGGACAGCAAAGATAACTATTGTTTCGAAGACATATATTTTTTTTAAAGCCCGTGCCAGTACTATAATGTGTAAAGTGTAAGACTAAATGTTTAAAGAACGTGTGGCTTAATTAGAGAGGTTTAGAGTGATTTACTTAGAATGGTTTAGTTAAAATAATTCATCATCATCATGTGCCATGTCCGTAAGCGTGAGAGGTCATGTCTCACCATTTCTATCGATCATCAGAGTCGTGGATCAGCCTCGACCTTGCCACATGGTCAAGCCATCCAGGTATTTACTTCTCTGCCTTCCATCTTTTTATTTTCCCCTCAATCATGCCAGTTGTCACTAACTTCTCCAATTTATTTCTTCTCATAACGTGACCGAAAATTGTGACTGTCAACGTCTAATTTCTCTAACCAGTTTACGATTTTCATTTGTTTCTTGTTGTACTTGGTCATTGGTTTTTCTGTCTGTCCATGGTATTCTTCACATTTTCCTCAGAAACCACATTTCCACAGCCATCAGATTTGTTTCAGCCTGTTTGCTCATTGTCCACGCTTCACATCTATACAAAAGAACAGGTTCTATGTAGCACCTCAACACCCTTTTTCTTGTTGCAAATGACATCATTTTATTGGTCAGTATGTTTACTATCTTGCCAAAAGTTACCTTAGCCATGGTGATGTTTGTTCTAATCTCTTCAAGACATTTCCCATCAGATGTTATTACTGTTCCGAGATAATTGTACCGACTGACTTGCTTAAGAATATTCCCATTTACTTGTATATTACATTGTGGTATTTCGTTATTCCTAGTGACAATCATAATCTATGTCTTCTTACAACTTAATTTTAACCCTAGTTGTTCACCGAATGCAACAACCACATCTACTAAATGTTGCAGAGCTTGCTTATTGTCTACAATCAATACTGTATCATCTGCATATCTAATGTTATTAATGTTTCTTCCTCCAATGATGATTATTTTCATATATTCTATATTTCTGAAAATATGTTCACTCTACAGGGGAAAAAAAAGATATGGAGGCATTACTCATCTCTGTCTCACACCTCTCTTAATACGGTGATATTAACCTACTTGATTATCAATCATTATCGCAGCTTATTGTTTCCAATACATGTTTTTTACAAGTCTAAGGTCTTTCCCATCTATTTGTAGATCGGCAGCCATCTTTATCATGTTGACATGTCTTACCTTATCGACAACCTTTGTGTAGTAAATAAAGCAAAGGTGTTGGTCTTTGTTTACTTCTACACAACGTTCAATTAATGTTCTCAGCATATATACAGCATTTACTGTACCGTTGCCTTCTACAAACACACATTGTTCTCCTATTTCGAGTTTTATTTTCTTCCTACCTCCTTGCATGGTAATTCTTGGCAAAATCTTCGTGATGTTGCCCATTATCCTAATTGTTCGATGTTGATCATATTCCAAGGCTCCTGATTTCTTAGGGATTGGAATAAATATATAATTACATAATTCAGGGGGTATATCTTCAGTATCATATTAGGGACGTTCATTTTAAACCCGTTCCAATGGCTTTATTACAAAACTCGTTTAGTTTAGTCGTTTAGTCGTTGAATCAACATCACGGCACACGGTTTAACCCATAAGTGCTCCGTTTTCCCCCTAACTCAAACCTGAGTCTGGAGAAACTCAGCTCAATGCACGAACTCCGTTGCATCGACGAGGATCCTGAAATACTTTGGGTAGATTTTTAACTCGAAATTTTGCACGGACAGCGCCGTTAGGCTACTCTTTTTCGATTTCCAACTGTCAAGGAATTTTTTACGTGCGCAACAATACACACGGGCGTCCGATCTCACCCGGAGACCAGGGGAAATTTTATTACTGGAAGTCCAGGTGGATTTTTTAAATAAATCCCGGTCCTCACCGGGGCCTGAACCAGGGACCTCCAGCACTCGAGGCGGACACCATACCTCAGGACCACTCAGCCCCCTATTTTATTACAAAAGCATGAAAGAAAAATTATCAGGTGTGGTAGAATTAAACAAAGCATTAATTTTGAATAAATTATGTACCATGGGTTGGTCAGAAGAAATCGCCATAGGCATTCAGGCAAGCATCCCATTGCTTAGATAGGCGACGAATGCCGTCCGCAAAAAAGGATTGTGGTTGCTCACTGAACCAAGTGTTTACCGCGTTCATTGCGCCTGCATCTATGTGAAATCGTTGTCCCTTGAGAGCATTTATTCTAGGTCCGAACAAATGAAAATAACATGGTGCCAAATCAGGACTATAGTCTGGATGTTGCAGAATTTCCCACTTCTTCCTTGCTAATGCTTCCTGCACAATCTTTGCGAAATGCGGACTAGCATTATGGTGCAACAAAATCACACCGCGAGAAAGCATGCCGGGTCGTTTATTCTTGATGGCTTTTTGCTCTTCTAGTGTTTGCAAGTAGTGGGTGGAGTTGATGTTGACACCAGATTATTTAAAGTCGGTCAACAATAGCCCTTCATGGTCAAAAAATGCGCCCAGCATAACCTTACCAGCGGAAACCTGTAACTTGAATTTTTTGGCTTTTGGTGATCCAGCATGCTTCCATTGCATGCTCTCTCTTTTGCTGCTCGGCTCAAAGTGGTGACACGATGATTCATCGACTGCCACTATGTGGAAGAGAAATGCATCACCCCCCACTCTGTAACGCAGCAGGGGGTTCAAACACAATCCCATGTTTTCCTCTTTATGGTGGTTGGTCAACTTCCTTGATACCCACTGTGAACGCACCTTCCGATATTGCAGTTTCTTATGAACGATCTTTTGAAATGTCCCAATTGACACATCAAATTCTTTCTCTAGCGAACGTATGCTTCGACAACGGTTCATCTGTACTGCTACATCAATTTTGGTGATAGTTTTTTCTGTTGCAACAATATGTGCTTGACCCGGCCCAGTCTGTCACTGTTGTCTTCTACACACATTTGTTACCGTACGCTGCCTGCATTCAAATGAAAGAAACTGAAGTACCGCTTTTTCAGCTTTTTTGAGCGGCTTTTGAATCATCCCGGCCATTTTCTCAACGGTCAGAAACAGAACCTATGCATCATGGGACGATAAGCACGTGCTCTTTCATTCATTGGTCAGTACTTATCACATGACTATGACATGATCATGTTCAACGTACGCAATTACGCGCAGTGCGGCACGAACAACTGAACGCCCCTTATATATTGCTTTCATCATTCAGGTGACCCGGTCTATTCCATATTCTTGTGAGACATTGATCATTTCTGTTGTGATGATAACTGGACCGGCGTCTTGCCAGCTTTCATATGGTTAAGAGCATTCTAAACTTCCATCTTCAAAATTGATGGTCCTTGATTATTATTCCAAAGATCATATTGTTCTTCTCTTATATCATCAAAAAGCTCTTTCACATAGTCTGGCCACGCATATAAAATCTGATCTTTTTCTATTGTGATTTTGCCATCTTCGGTTTTTAGGCAACTCATTGATGTGTGTGTGTGTGTGTGTGTGTGTGTGTGTGTGTGTGTGTGTGTGTGTGTGTGTGTGTGTGTGTGTGTGTGTTTTGTTTGTTAGTGATGTCATTAATTCTTGTGTGCATTAAATTGGTTTTCCGGGTGTTGTGTTGATTTTCAATTTCCATGCAAGTTTCCTCAAGCCATGTTTCGTTTGCCTCTGCGTAGTTTCCTAATTTCCCTGTGAAATTCTTCGTGTCTTGATTAAGAAATTTAAAAAAAAACTAATGCTGGTGTCTGTATTATAATATCTAAAGTGTAGTATGAAATGTTTAACGAACAAATGGTTTAATTAGAGTGGTTTAGATTGGCTTTCTTAGGGTTGTTTAGTTAAAATGATCAAGACATCTATTTACAAGTGCTGGTGTCTGTAGTATTATATATAAAATGTAATATTAAATGTTCAAAGAACGAGTGGTTTAATTGAAGTGGTTTAGAGTAGTTTTCTTAGGGTTGTTTAGTAACAATCATCAAGACATCTATTTACCAGTGCTGGTGTCTGTACTATAATATGTAAAGTGTAATATTAAAATGTTCAAAGAACGAGTGGTTTAATTGAAGTGGTTAACTGAGTGTTGTTTAGTTACCGTGATTAAGACATCTATTTACCCGTGCCAGGGCCGTGCCGTGCTATGATACAGAGATGCAGGCGCATCTGGTGGCACCGTAAAGGGGCTTCATAAATGGACGGTATTTTTAAAGAAAAAACATGTAAGGGGCGGCATTGGAAGATTTGCATCATACTGAGAAAATTTACCGCACGGTACTGACCCGTGCTGGTTTCTGTATTATAATATGTAAAGTGTAATATTAAATGTTCAAAGAACGAGTCGTGTAACTGGAGTGATTTACTTATTGTTGTTTAGTTACAGTGATTAGACATCTATTTACGTGTGCTAGGGCCGTGCAAATCTATGATAAACAGAGGCGGCCTCATCAGGAAGCAACGTAAGGGGGCTTCATAATGGGGCGACATTTTTAAAGAAAAAAAAGGGGGCGGCATTTAGAAGACTTGCATCATACTGAGAAAATCTACCGCACGGTACTGACCCGTGCTGGTGTCTGCATGATAGGAGATGGATTCACCTGAAAACCTTTAAAGTGTGATGTAAATTACAATAACCACGCTATTGTCTTGAAACCGGTCAATATTGTTGTTAGAGATGTTAAGAGTGTTAAACACGTGACGTCACAGTGCAGACGAACGCGGTGATGTTATAAGGACAGTTTAAATATGGCAGCCCCACTTTGACACGCACACAAGAGGAGCAGCGCTCTTTTATTCGTATTTTGATTAGCGAAGGAGTGATACCTATAGACATTCAGCGGCGAATGAAGGTCCAGTATGGTGATGCTTGCCTGTTAGTCCAGCAAGTGCTTGAGTGGAGTAGGAAGATTCACAACGTCGTGACTTCAGTGACAGACTGTTCACGACCGGGTCAGGCACCACCGAGTAGTGACCCTAGAGTCGAATTGTTTCTACACGCACTTTATCCGCCCTTGAGGACTTGCATTCAACGCAGTGGTGCGTATGTGTTTGCATATCCTTTACAGGATATGGCTGTCAACATCAGCATCTTTCAGCTGTTTGTTGATTTCTTGGCAAGATTACGCTCAGTAGTTTGCCATTGCTTTCTGAGCGACCGGCTCCATACTCTCATAAGTCACTGGCGCGACTCGAACCGCTTCCAATTCTCGTGCGCTCACGTCAACCACGAGAGTATTCGGGGTTACGGAGAAAGCTGCTATCTCCTCGACCAGGGAGACCGGTAATGAGTAAAAGCGCCTGTAAATTATAATAACATTATTTGAACTGTAAACTTACTGTGTTGCGAATTATTGATGTGATGCCGATTTTGTGATTCTTTTTCATGTGATGTTTTTTTTTTTTTTTTTGTTAAATTGCTCACCTTCATATTTGTCTTCCACTTTGAACAAATCTTTCAACATGCCAAAAGTAAAGCAATATGAACAAAAATTTCAGAAAAAGTGGCGACAGGATGACATAATTAATGACTGGGTGATGCCAGTTCATGGAGATGCTACTACCCCTCGTTGCAAGTACTGCAAGTGCGAAATGAAAGCGAAAATACAAGACTTGAAGAACCATGCAGAGACTGTTATGCCTTTTTGAAGCAAAATGTACCAAACTATCGTCTGTTAAGACGGAAAGGTCCAATGAATGATGTAGTTAGGCCTGATAGGAAAATGTCTAGAGCTCTAGGATTATTCTGTTCAGTCAGTTTTTCAGGTCTATTTCGGATTCAGTGATTCTCAACCGGTGGGAAATTCTTCCCCCCCCCCCCCCACCTCAGGGGGGAATTTTAGGGTTTCCGGGGGGGGGGGTGGGATTAAGATTATTTCATGATCGCGTAAATACAAGAACCGATAATTTGATATTGTTTTTCCCTTGATACTTTACGGTTCTGTACGTCTCATCCTTCTAACGTTCACTTTATAAAGTAAATAGACCCACACATTAAGTTTTATGTGGACGTCTAGACTTGCCTTAGTATGTGCTATTACATTTAGCTTCCATTATTACGTATACTGTGTAGGGGTGGGGGAGGGGGAATATTTAGGTAGGAAATACGAAAGGGGGTGGGGGGGGGGGAGATGACGTTCTGAAAATATGGTGATGGGGGGACGGGCCAAAAATAGGGTTCAGAACCACTGCTATAGCATGTAGGAGGTAGAATATCTTAGGAATTCACTTGGAATCAGTGTTTTTGTAATGGGGTGTATGATTAAGGGCGGAAGTCTGGGTATAGCATAACGCATTCACCGGGTTTTCCTTGTGTTTCAGAATCTCCCTGTTGCATGTGGATATTCTGTTTGGTCTTTTATCACCACCCAATAACAACGTATGATTACAATGTCTGGTATTGAAATTCACGACAAGCAAAAAATGATGATCGATATGTCGTTTGTAATGCAAGCATTGACATTGGTTACTTGTCATAGAGGCTGAGTGTTTGGACCAAGTGGGTTTCTACACGAAAGCAGTGATTTTTCGGTGTCCGTCAAAATACTCAAGAGGGCCATCAGATCAGATGAATCCATTCCCAGATTGAATTCAAAGTTCTGCATGTTTGCACATCCGCCGCGACCATTAACATCTTCTAACTCCCTTATGATGAAATTCTCAACAAGATGACCCATTAGGTGTGTCATGGATGTTCCTCAGTGACTAATTGTGTGACCGATTAATTGTTCTACCAATTCTATTCTCACTATCTTTCTTTCATATATTAATAATTTAATAATCTTGTATTTCTTTTAAATCGAATCTTGTTCATTCACAGAGCGAGTGTTGAACTTGTCTCGTGAGTTGTTGATCATCATCAATTCTTTCAAACTCTTGTATATGTGTGTGTCGAAAGACTATACTTTTCCACACTTCTCTTGACAATGAAAACTGTTATTCTTTGTTTTTACGTTGTGGAGTCTTTTGTCGGTGTGTGTGAATATTAATCCCGTGTTAATTTACTTTCATAGGGTGTTGGAGATTCACGTGTACAGATAACCTTCACCTAAGTAGTACTAAATGTTACTTCTCTACCCCCCCCCCCCCCCACAAAGGAGGATTTCGCTAATGTTACGTAGGTTTGTGATGTCAAAATCAGTATCCTACTGTTTTGAAGGGATATAACTCATGAATAAATAATCGACTATTTTTGCACTGCTACGTCCCTTTTTTTCTTCTTTAGCTTGTTAAGATCAGTGTAATGGCGGGAAATTCTGCCGGCCATCGACGAGTGACCACAAGGTCGGTCATCGAGAAGTGACCACTACGCCGCGTATCGAGAAGTATTAAGTATTGACTGTCGACTTCAAGCCTGTTCTTAACTTAACAAAACATAAAACTAACCAGCGATCTGTACATACGCCATCTGTTATAAGAATCAATAATATTTATCCCGGGGATTAACTCCGTTGTTATGAATGAATCGGGATATTAATAATACTCAACATAATTACACGTAGCGGAGTATAGGCTAGGTGTATGATTCATTAATAAGTTAAAACAAATGTTATGCTTAAGAGACAGCACAACCCCTATCATCATGTGCCACGCCGATAAACAGGAGCAGTTATATTTCACCAGCACAATCGCCTAATTGTGTATTTCTTTGTTCTGCTAAGGGTAAAGGAAACCATTAGGCTTCAAAGGAAAACCTCATGCTTGAACTGAAAAGTTTATTCGGCAATATTGTTCATCCTATATGGTCATTGTCCTCACTTCACATTCATACAAAATTACTTGTTCTATGTAGTACCTAAACACTCTTCTTCTCATTGTAACTGTCCTCTTTATATTAGTCAGTATGTTTTCCAGCTTATGAAAGAAAACATTCATCATAGCGATTCTTGTTCTATCCGATTAAACCTACCTCCCAGCGGATATTGCTGGTTTTCTCTGTTCAACGATTTTCTTTCCTTCTTGTAGTCTCTTGGCTAATTTCCCCGTTTTAAGTTCCATGTCCCTTCACTTGTGTATTAGTGTATTTGAAGTAAACCAACATCTCACAAGATAGACATATATTACCACAATGTATTCAAAAATAAGCAATACGCACAGACACAATATATAAATATAGCACTAAATAGACATTAGTTTAAATAATTCGAGTACAGTATTAATATTATGTGTGAGTGTGTGGGTATGAGTTATAATAACTACGATGTTTATCTTTCACTGTGTATCTGACTTGTTTTTCATGTCATTACAATACTTTGTACACTTTTGGCTTGCAACCAATCTAGGTGTTGGTCTTAGAATTGATCTACATTTTATATTAAACAAGCACCGATTGGCTGGCCATTATACGGTGGGCCGGGCTTACTTTATGTATTATATAACCACTCACCACCTCTCACTCACTTTTGTGATATACACAAGAATGACGAAAGATCAGGTCTTCAGTTTTGTATTTATCCATTTATTATTTATGCTATTTGCCTATAAGTGTATAAAGTTTGCCAGTCACCCTTTTGTCTCAGTATCCAGGAGCGTAGTTTCTCAGCCACAAATGGATCTGCATCTTTAGCGGATCTTTCTTCCAGTTCTTTATCATTCACAGCTACATTTTAAGAATTATCAACTATTTGCTTACCCAGACACCCATTGTAAGCAAGATCAATTTCCGGCCATAGTTTACAACGTCATCTGCGAAGATTTCTTCAGTGATTGAAACAAAGACTGGGAAAAGTTGGTCGGGGTTGATACGACATACTAGACTAGTGAATAACACATCTTTGTGTTTGGGTATTTGACTTACTTATCTAGGTAACGTGGAGTTATCTACCTTTAGTGAATTGTAGAAACTAATTATATTCAATGCCATATTCAGTGGCTCTGTGTGAGCGTGTTTCAAGTCGAGAGTTCATTGTCGGAGTATCAAGTCGCTAGCGAACATGCCTAAAAATTAAAAAGTTGTCTACTAGCCAATCATCTGAGAACCACTTATGTGCAACTTGTGGGAAAGTCTTCACTGAAGCCCATAATCCTCTTCGCCATACTAGGACCAGCCACAGTACCAAGGACAAAGAGTATTCGTGTCACCTTTGTGGTCATTATTTCAACAGGAAAGACAATCTGCAACGTCACATTTCAAAAGAACTCACCACACCAGGATCACCAGCTAGTGTAATACCAACAGAAACTTCAACACCTTCTTCAGCAACATTACGTAAGATACTCGCGGCTACTAAGAGGAATGTGGCAGTCAGCGAGAAGAAACTAAACAAGACCAAAGCTCCTATCCAGTCAGCAACACACAACCTAAGGATGAAGCGGTTTATCTACTTGCTCTTCCAGATGATATCAGACAAGTATACACTGATGTGATATATTTTCACAAGCCGGCAACATCGCTATGAATATTCGTCGTAATAACATTAAACATTAGCTCCGCATCAGTACTGGTTTGTTCCCTACTTCTACAATCCAAACTTTACAACAACTCATGCATGCTATAAGCAGCCAGAGAACTTGGAGGAAATCCAAAGCTTAGATCCTGAACTCTGTGTCGTCGTGTTGGAAGTCATTCAGAAGAGAATGCAGGTAAACACAATAATTTATTTTAATTTAAGTTAGTCTGTGAGCCTTTTCAAGAAGTCGGTGAGTTAAATGTGTTATAAACCATGTGGTTAGTTCTTAAGAAATTAATTTAGTAAACATTAACATATTATATTGAGTTAACATAGTCATGGTTAAACTGTACATTAGGAAAACCCACAGTGAGTTTTATTTGCTCCCAGTTAAACAACTGATTTAATGTGTAAGAAGTAGACCTGGTTGTAAATTTTATTTCTTAAGAAGTTAAACTAAATCAGAACTGATTTAAGAGTGATTAACTTTAGATTTAGGAAACTAAGAATACTTAGTTCACTAAGAAGAAAATATTTTACATGTGCAAATACTGGTAACACAAATTAGTGTAACGTGTAATAGTCAGTAGAGTTTATTTTTTATTACATGAGCACATGAGAAGTCAAATAAGTTTTTCCATGAGCACATAGGAGCCAAATAGATTTCTATAGTTATCATAATTTTGTGTGGTGGGTTAAAGCACCCATGTGGTGAGTCAAATGTATTTTCATTGTTAAACATGTGAAATTAATATTTGTGAAGCACATAATAATGCTTAATAAACAACCATGCAATGTGGTTATGATTCATGATGAATGAATGTGGATTCACCTGGTTTAAATGGAACGATCTAGATACTAATAGCCAAATTGATTTTATATTAACAAGAAATACCAGAAAGAGAAATATATTAGATGCAAGGGCAGCGCCCAACTTAGTTATAAACACAGACCACAAAGCAATCGTTGCCAAAACTATGTAGATGCTTATACAACAACAGTGAATGCATAGTGAGAGCAACTGGATGACACTCAGAACCCTTCACCATAAGATCTGGAGTACGACAAGGTTGTGTCTTGTTCCCTCTCTTGTTTATAAGATATACAGGCAACAAATGCAAAGAAATCAGCCAAACAGAGACCGCAAGAACACCGCATGACGAGAACATAGTAGAAGACCAATCTGCAAATCTAACCATTAGAGAACTCCTTTTTGCGAACGACCAAGCACTAATAGCAAGATCAGAAGCTGAATTACATGTCCACATGAATAGTTTAAACGAAATGTGTAGGGAACATAACATGAAAATTAGCAAAAGTAAAACAGAGGTATTGACAATAACTAAAGAAGAAAGAAGCAACAACTATTCACCTAAACTAACATCCCTTCAAACAAGTAAAGAGTTTCAAGTACCTAGAAAGTATAATATCATCAAACGGCAAATCAGAAGACGAGATTGAAAATAGATGCAATAATTCAAACTAACTCATTGGACAAATGGCACAAATACTAAGAAACAAACATGTATCAATAACTACTAAGAAAACACTTTACAACACAATCTTCCTACCAAATCTATGTTGCCAATGCCAAACCTGGACAATGACAGAAAAAAGAAAAGAAAAGTCACAACAACAGAAATGAAATTCCGGAGAAGAATACTCAATGTATCAAGAAGAGATAAGATCAGAAATAAGTAAATCAGGACTAAAGTGGGGGTTATAGCTGCAATAGATTTTATTAGAAGGCAGCAAGTCAAATGGTTTGGCCATGCAAGTAGGTTACCAACTAACAGCATTCCACAACAAGCAATGATGTACAGACCAGAGGGAAGCAGGGGAGGAGGCCGACCACGTAAATGATGGACGCAGGGAATAACAGAGTCCATGGGAATATCGATACATGAAGCTCATAAGCGGGCACTTTCCCGCTGTTTATACTTCACCTTCGACACCGCAAGGTACAAGAGGAACATGATGAGATGAGATGAGACATAAGTGTAGGCACTGGAGCTTGAAACGGAGAAAAAAAGACAGGAGACTACAAGAAGGAAAGAAAATCGTTGAACAAAGAAAACCAGCAAATCCGCTGGGAGGTGGGTTTAATCTTATAGAATAATAATCACTATGATTAATGTTGTCTTTGATAAGCTAGAAAATATACTGACTAATATAAAGGGGGCAATTAGAATGAGAAGAAGAGTGTTAATGTACTACATAGAACCGGTACTTTTGTGTGAATGTGAAGTGAGAACAATGACCACATTCGCTGAACAATATTGCCAAATAAGATTGTCAGTTTAAGCATAAGTTTTTTTCTTTGAAGCCTAATGTTTTTTCCTTTGGCCTTAGCAGCACAAAGAATTAAGCAAGGAGGCGATTGTGCTGGTGAAATATAACCGCCCCTGTTTATCGACGTGGCACATTATGATAGTGGTTGTGCTGTCTTCTAAGTATACCACTTGTTTTAACTTATTAAGGATGCATACACCTAGCCTATAATCCCCTGCATAAAAGTATGTATAGTATTAATAATATCCCAACTTATTCATAAGAGCGGAGATAATCCTCCAGATTAACCGCTATGCGGATGAATATTATTGATATTTGTAACATTTGTAACATATTTTGTAACATTTTGTAACATTTGTAACATATTTGCTGGCCTATGTACAAATCGATGTTTAGTGTTATGTTTTGTTAAGTTAAGAACAGACGTGAAATCGATTCTCAGTGCTTATCACTTCTCGATACCTGGACTAGTGGTCACTTCTCGATGACCGACGTTGTTGTCACTCGTCGATGGCCGGCCTTGGGGTCACTCATCGATTTATAAGCCGGATAATGTCGAGCCTCATCTCTTAGTAGACAGACTTTCCTGACCAAAACTCTGACCTTAACAGGCCAAAGAAACGAAAAGGAGGTGCGATGACCTCACACCTAATCCCCCATTACCCCTGAGTAGAGAAGAATTTCCCGCCAAAACACCTATCTTAACAAGTTAAGGAAGAAAAAAGGGACGTAACAGTGCAAACATATTCGATTATTTATTCATGAGTTATATCATTTGAAATTTGAGAATACTGATTTTGACGTCACGAGCGAAAAGAAGGAGGATTGTGACGTCACAATCCTCCTTTATTTCGGGGGAGGGGGTGAGTACCATATAGTACTACTCACCTGCTTTAGCAGGGATGTTAACATAAAATCTGTAAGGCATTTATCCGAGATATCTGCAGGCAAGAGAGTCTCCCTGGCCTAGGAGTTAATGTCTTTCTCCGTAATCCCTTATATTCTTGTGAGTAACGTAACCTGCGCGAGAATTAGTAGCGGTTCTCGCTGCGTTGGTAACTTAGGGGTATGTGAACCGGTCGCTCAGAAAGCACTGGAAAACTACCAAGCGTAATCTTTCCTAGTACATCAACTGCAGATGAAAAACGCAATATATGATATTTGAGATATACCTCCTGAATTATATAATTTTATATTTATTGCAATCCCGATGAAATCAGAGCCTTGGAATGTGATCAACATAGAAAACTTAGCATAGTGAGTCACATCAAGAAGATTTTGCTAAAAATTATCGCCCACAGAATTAGGAATTAACTACAACTAGATATATGGGAAGAACTATGTGGGTTCTTAGAAGGCAAGGGTACAGTAAATACAGTGTATTTGCTGAGAACATTAATTGAAAAGACCTACATCTTTGTTACATTGACTACATACAGGCTTTCGATAAAGTAAGACTTGCAAGATGGTAAATATACTAACCAATATAAATATGTCAATTGTAACGAGAAAAAGAGTGTTGAAGTGCTACATAGAACAACTATGCACATGAGGTGTGGACAATGAGCAGACCAGCTTAAGAACATCTAACGGCAGTGGACATGTGGTTTCTGATGAAAATGCCAAGAACATGGACAAACAGAAAAACCTAACGAGCAAGTCATACAAGAAACAAATGAAAACAGTAATCTTATTAGAAAAATTAGACGTAGACAGCCACCATTTTTAGGGCACGTTAAGAGAAGAAATAAACGAGAGAATTTTGTGACAACTGGCAAGAAATGGGGGGAGGGAAATCAAGGGGAAGGCAGCGAAGTAACTGTCATGATGGCTTGGCCACGAGGTATGGTCAAGATAAGTAAACTGAGCTGATCCGCGACTCTGGTGTTCGTGTAAGATGGCGACACATGACTTCACATGGTTATCTGAATGGCACATGATGGTGATGATTGACTACAGGAGAGATACAGACCAAACGTTGACCACGGGTGGTAGGTTTCAAGACAATATCTCTCGTGTACTTCTGAGAATATCTATCACGGATGGTAGGTTTCAAGACAATATCTCTCGTGTACTGCTGGCAATATCTATCACGGATGGGAGGTTTCAAGACAATATCTCTCGTCTACTGCTGGCAATATCTATCACGGATGGGAGGTTTCAAGACAATATCTCTCTTGTACTGCTGGGAATATCTATCACGGATGGGAGGTTTCAAGACAATATCTCTCGTGTACTGCTGGGAATATCTATCACGGATGGGAGGTTTCAAGACAATATCTCTCGTGTACTGCTGGGAATATCTATCACGGATGGGAGGTTTCAAGACAATATCTCTCGTGTACTGCTGGGAATATCTATCTCGGATGGGAGGTTTCAAGACAATATCTCTCGTGTACTGCTGGGAATATCTATCTCGGATGGGAGGTTTCAAGACAATATCTCTCGTGTACTGCTGGGAATATCTATCACGGATGGGAGGTTTCAAGACAATATCTCTCGTGTACTGCTGGGAATATCTATCACGGATGGGAGGTTTCAAGACAATATCTCTCGTGTACTGCTGGGAATATCTATCACGGATGGGAGGTTTCAAGACAATATCTCTCGTTTACTGCTGGGAATATCTATCACAGATGGGAGGTTTCAAGACAATATCTCTCGTATACTGCTGAGAATATCTATCACGGATGGGAGGTTTCAAGACAATATCTCTCGTGTACTGCTGGCAATATCTATCACGGATGGTAGGTTTCAAGACAATATCTCTCGTGTACTGCTGGCAATATCTATCACGGATGGGAGGTTTCAAGACAATATCTCTCGTGTACTACTGGCAATATCTATCACGGATGGGAGGTTTCAAGACAATATCTCTCGTGTACTGCTGGGAATATCTATCACGGATGGGAGGTTTCAAGACAATATCTCTCGTGTAATGCTGGCAATATCTTTCAGCTGTGTCAGTTTTGTCATTTTTTTGTTTGAGGCACTTGCTTGCTTTGAACTCAAGCGTAGTCCATACATACTTAGTCTAGTAGTGCTGGACTGAATTTTGCGCGAGGATTAGCTTGCCCTATTAACAGTGTCCCTCGCCATCAGGCGAACGCACTCCGACTTCAGAGGTACTTTAATTTTATTTAATTTAATGAAGATGGGAGATGCCTTGAAGAGATTAGAACAAGAATCGCCATGGCGAAAGTAGCCTTTAGCAAGATGAAAAACATTCTGAACAATAAAAAGATGTCAATTGAAACGAGAAAAAGAGTGTTGAGGGGATGCATAGAGCCTGTTCTTTTGTATGGATGTGAAACTTGGACAATGAGCAGTCAAGCTGATAAACATCTGATGGCTGCAGAAATCTGGTTTCTGAGGGAAATGCAAAAAATACCATGGTCAGACAGAAAAACCAATGACCAAGTACTACAGGAGACAAATGAACATCGTAAACTGATTAGAGAAATTAGAAGTAGACAGTCAAAATTTTTTGGACATGTTATGAGAAGAAATGGATTGGAGAACTTGGTGACAACTGGCAAGATCGAAGGGAACAGACAAGAGGAAGACCGAGAGGAAAATACCTGGATGGCTTGGCAACATGGCATGGACGAGACAGGAACAGTGACCTGATCCACGACACTGGTGATCGAGTGAAATGGCGAGTCATGACCGCCCACGCTTTCCGGCATGGCACATGATTGATTGATTGATTGAATTGAAGAAGACGATGATTGTTGAGATAACTTACGCGCGTTACAGTTTTCACATCTCAATCCAAAGCCTTCAGATAATGTTACATAAACGATGCTCATAACGACCAGAACCACCAGCAGTTTCATCTTCCGATTTCTGAAGAAAAAGGTTGAATTAACGAAATATTTTAATCTACATGCAAAACTGTCATCATTAAATGCACCATTGCTAACAAGAACATCACAATTTTGTGTTAAAAAAAAAACAAACAAGCTATCCAAAACATGTTCAACGCCTTGAAGCGCATTAGAGATATGGTGCTAGCTAGCAGCATATTTTATAGACCAACCGGCCCCGATGGATGATGGGGTCTTATATCAGACCAGACGTCTTTACTTCACAGAACATTCATTCATTCATTCATTCATTCATTCATTCATTCATTCATTCATTCATTCATTCATGCATTCATTCAGTAGCATGTCCTTTACAGAACTTCGCTCCAATAACAACCTTCCAATCATAAGCAAGATGTCTCGCGTCCGATACACCCATCTGGAGATCATCCGCCACACCCTGCACCCATTTTCTCTTTGGCCGTCCTCTTACTCTCTTCCCAGTCATATACCCCTCCAATATTGTTCTCTCCAAACTATTCTATGCCAGATTTCTTTTCAATCGCCTTACAGCCCATCTGGACCAAGGTTTTCTTCCTGAGAGTCAATATGGCTTCAGAAAAGAACGAGGGACTGTTGACATGATTTTTGATGCAAGGCGGCTGCAGGAGAGATGTCAGGAACAGAACCCCGAAATGTTCTCCACATTAATTGATCTTAAGAAATCTTTTGACACAGTAGGCAGAGAAGGATTGTGGAATATTATGACAAAATATGGCTGCCCAATAAAGTTTGTCCAAATAGGGCGGCTATTTCATAATGGTATGCAGGCTAGAATATAGCAAGATGGCGAATTTCCCGAGCCATTTTCTGTCACCAATGGAGTGATGCAAGGCTGTGTACTGGTACCAACACCGTTCAGGCTCATGTTTTCACCCATGCTGATGAATACTTTCTTAAACAACGACATTGGAATAGATATTAACTACCGCATAGATGGAAAGTTATCCAATCTCAGAAGGCTGAAAGCTAACACCAAAACTGCCAGCGACACCGTCAGAGAGCTCACGTTTTCAGACGATTGCGCTCTATATGTCAACTCTGATGCAGACATGCAACACTACCTTTCAGCTTTCTCATATGCCTGTGCCAGCTTTGGGCTCAATATCAACTTGGCGAAGACTGTAGTTATGTACCAGCCAGGTCCAGGGATTAATCACACCATGCCGAATATCAAGGTGAATGGTCATAGACTAAGTGGTGTGTGTGGACAAATTCACCTATCTTGGCAGTACTGTGTCACAAGCTGCCACAATTTAATGACGAAATGAATGCAAGAATCTCCAAGGCCAGGGCGGCCTTTGGCAGACTGTACAAAGATGTGTGGGGCAGAAATAGAATAAGCCTATAAACAAAGCTGAAAGTCTACAAAGCAGTCGTATTATCCACACTGCTATATGCTTGTGAAACCTGGACTGTTTACCAGCGACCGCTAGGAAATTAAACCTCTTCCACACAGTCTGCCTTGGGAAGCTATTGAAGATTAATGGTAAGACAAGATCAAAGACACTGAAGTCCTATAAAGAGCGTACATGCCCAAATGCCCACACTCTACTAATGAAGAATCGAATTTGCTGGCGTGGTCACTTGACTCGCTTGCCAGATCATAGGCTCCCTAAATGAATTGTTTACGACGCGTTGCGCTGTGGTAAATGCTACCAAAGCGGCAGGGGAAACGCTTTAAAGATACTAAAGATCTCACTAAAAGCGTTTGAACACATGGGAGAAAAACCGAAATTCGTGGCGTACACCAATACTCAAGAGTGTAGTCACTTGTCAAGCAAACAGGACTGCAAGAGCAGTGAAAAAAATGCTGAACAAAAATAAAATAACTGCAGGAGAACCTCATCCTGGAACGTCAAACATTTTTTGCCCACATTGTCAATATAGGCCTTACCAGCCATCTTAGAACATCCAAACTCTCAACCCCACTGGATGAAATAAATGGTCATCATCAGTCTTGATGAACAAACATCATCACTGCTATCTCACTTACAGTCACTCAAGAATAAAACAAGACCGCTATATCAAAGGTAGTCTTTCGCAAGATGAAGAGCACGCTCTCTAATATAAAGCTGTCACTTGCAGTCAGAATAAATGTTATTGTCACAAATGTTATGCTTCAATGCACATGTATTCGCCGCTTTACTTTACATCATTATTTATATTGTTATATTATTATATTAGTATTCATTGTTGTTTTGTAATTGAGGAAGGTTGTAACTACCATATCATGTGTTGTATTTTGTCATGCTTATTTATACCTGCTTTTATAATTATTACTATAGTATATTATTTTCGCAATATTTTCCCTCTGTGATTCCTAGTCAGTTTTCCTACTGGCCTGCGGTCCTAGTTAGGTACGAACATAGTTATATTTATTGTTTCTCTGCAGGATCTAAACAATCTTTTTTGTGTTATTATATATTGTAGTATCTTGTTTGTGTGGAGACAATCTGTGTGTATTATATGTCAGAATCTCACTAGCCCGCGCCTGGAAGGCGACGAAGAAGGACGAATGTGAACTCAACTAGCAGCAACTGCGCAGTGGCCAATCGTCAGCGTGGCGCACGAAGCACACGAGAACCCAAAGCCGGGCCAACACGAAACCCTGGCTGGGAGCTCAGACTGCGGACGACTACGAGACTGGACAGACGTGGGAGAAAGTGGCTTGTATTTAATGTATTATTCCATGCTTGATGTATGAAAGCTTGTATGCTCTGTGGAGACTGAAAGTATGCTATTGTATGCATTGATGATCTTGTAGATTTGTACATACGTAATTGCCACTAGTTTGTGAGCGCTGCATTATCTGAAGAATGTGATTAAATTGTTTTCAGTTATGTTACCGTGTGTTTCGTACAATCATTCGTAGTGTATGAATGTCTTTCACTCCCTGTCAGAACACACGAGCCATTGTTAAGTTAGAAGTAAGATCCTGACACATACTATATATATATATATATAATATATATATATATATATATATATATATATATATATATATATATATATATATATATATATATATATATATATATATATATATATATATATATAACCACATTAAGAACACAATACCCCTAGATTACCACGAGGCTCTGCAATCTCGCCTGTGATATTGAATGTTAACAGAAGCTAGATTTCGAGCATTGAAGCTCTAGGAATTGGCAGAATATTGACATTTGCAGATGACCTTGCTTATAGGCAGGGCAAAGACAAGGCGCAAATTGCGCACGAGTTGTAGGAAACCATAAACTAAGTGACGGACTGGTACAAAGAGAATGGTTGTATCATCACCTGTCTGGATCTATGCCAAGGGTTTTCATATCTTGTTTACACACATCCCTATATCGCATTTGGATTCTTCCGGTTGGCCTCTTTCTTGTGGCTATTTCTCCGTAAATGAGATCTTTGGGAATACGTTCATCCTCCATTCGAGATATGTGGCCCAGCCACCAGGGGCGTCTTTGCTTGAGGAGGGAGTGCACTGTGGTAATATCTGCTCTTTCAAGCACATGTTTGTTTGTTATGTGGTCTTTCCATGATATGCCCATGATACGTCTCAGACATCTCATATGGAAGGAATTCAAATTTCTTTCCTGTCGTGAAAACAGGGTCCAGGATTCAGACTCGTAAAGTAGGGTGCTAACAACACAAGCTTTATATACTTGAAATTTGGTACGCTCTGTTAGTCTATTATTCTCCTAAACTCTTTTAGTTAGCCTGGAAAATGTTGTGGCTGCCTTTCCAATGCTTCTGTCGATTTATGTCTCTAATGAAAGATTATCTGATATTGTCGACCCCAAATTCACAAACTCGTGGACGAACTTAAATTCTTAATTAGAAAATTTATTGACAGAGGCGCACCAGCATCTTGTTCCATCACCTGTGTTTTATTTAGGCTGATGGTGAGCTCAAAGTCTTTGCAGGCGGTTGCAAAACGATCTATGAGCCGTTGGAGATCTGCTGCATGAGTGTCAGTGCTGCATCATCTGCAAAAAGTAGTTCTCTTATGCATATTGATCGTATTGTGGTCTTTGCCTTGAGTCTTGTTGGGTTAAAAACGTTTGCCATCAGATCTTGTATGGAGGTATATGCCTTCAGTGGCAGTACCAAATGCCTTCTTTAAGAGAACGGCGAAGAAGATACCAAAACGTATAGGAGCAAGCACACAGCCCTGCTTTACTCCGCTGCAGATACTGAATGACTGGGATGTTGAGCCGTCAAATAAAATGGTCCCCTGCATGTTTTCATGAAAGGATTTCACGAGACTAAGAGGATGGGTGGACATCCTATCTTTTCAAGGATATAAAAAGGCCGTTTCTGCTCACGAGGTCAAATGCCTTTGTGAGGTCGATGAAGGCAATATATAATGGCTTCCTCTGTTCTCTGCACTTCTCTTGGAGCTGCCGGAATGAGAAAATCATATCGATGGTGGAACCTGTTGGGTCTAAATCCGCACTGTGATTCGGGGTAGATTCTTTCAGCAAGAATGTGTAACCTTTTAAGGATTACTCGAGCAACAATCTTGCCTGTAATGCTGAGTAGGGAAATGCCGCGATAGTTGTTGCAGTCACTCTGTCACCTTTGTTTTTATAAAGGGTAACAATGTTTGCGTCTTTCATATCTTGTGGTACTGATTTTCCTTTCCAGCAGAGCTGAAATATTGCATACAGTTCTGGGATGATTGTTTCTTTGCTACATTTTAAAATTTCAGGAGGAATACTATCTTTTCCTGGTGCCTTGCCGGGTGTGAAAGTGTCTAGTGCTTCACTGATGTCTGTTCGCACATTTTCTTGCCATCTGTTGTACTCTAGTTCTGGCCGTTCGCAATGCCTGCAATGTTTTCTCTGAAGGTGATGTTTTATACACTGAGAATGCATGTCTCTTTATCTCCAAGATTGGGAGCATCTCTTCAGAGTGTGCTTCAAACCAGTCGGTTGACTTAGTTTGCTTCTTGCCAAATGTTGATAGTGCTGTATTATAGATGGAGTCGCAAAAATGACTCCATCTCTCGGTGGTAGTTCCGTTTGTGGGGCAAGGCAGTCTCCGCTAGAGCCTGGGTGAATTTGTTGACCTTCTTTTTGTTTTGTATGCCGCAGGTATCA
The DNA here is from genome assembly GCA_014155875.1 of Cepaea nemoralis. Classification (NCBI taxonomy): domain Eukaryota; kingdom Metazoa; phylum Mollusca; class Gastropoda; order Stylommatophora; family Helicidae; genus Cepaea; species Cepaea nemoralis. Next base: position 372,535 of record JACEFZ010003644.1, on the reverse strand, counting down.
ATGCGTGGTCTTCCTTCTGTTCTGCTTCTGTAGAT
>JACEFZ010003644.1:0-365000 GCA_014155875.1 Cepaea nemoralis | reverse complement strand
ATGCAAGCTCATTTATAGCACACTTAACTTCTGTTATAGTGGGAAGTGTGTCCATGTGGTCAAGAGTTGGCAGGGCCTCTATGGCGTTGAGGGCATCATCCGCTAGCTTGGTCTCACTTGAGTAAAGCTCTAAATAGTGCTCGACCCATCTATCCATCTGCTGTTTCTTATCAGTGATGATTTCTCCAGTCAAGGTTTTCAGCGGTGCACTTCTTTTGATCATAGGACCACAGGCTTTCTTTATCCCTTCATACATGCTTCTGATGTTTCCCTTATCACTTGCGATTTGAATGGACTCACATAACTTGATCCAATAGTCATTCGCACACTGTCTGGCAGCCTTTTGCACATCCTTCCTCGCTTGCTTCAGCTCACTCAGAGTGTTACGCGTTGGTCTTTCCTTGTTTCTTAAGAGAGCTATCTTCTTTTTATCAATCAAGGGCTGCAGTATCTGGCTGTTTGCCGCAAACCAGTCCTGCCTCTTATGATCCACAGTGCCGTAAACCCCTACCGCTGTTTTATAAATAGTTTCCTTAAGTTTAATGTAATGTGTGTATGTATGTATGTATGTATGTATGTATGTATGTATGTATGTATGTATGTATGTATGTATGTATGTATGTATGTATGTATGTATGTATGTATGTATGTATGTATGTATGTATGTATGTATGTATGTATGTATGTATGTATGTATGTATGTATGTATGAATGTATGAATGTATGAATGTATGTATGTATGTATGTATGTATGTATGTATGTATGTATGTATGTATGTATGTATGTATGTGTGTATGTGAGTTTGTGTGTATGTGTGTATGTATGTATGTGTGTATGTATGTATGTATGTATGTATGAATGTATGTATGTATGTATGTATGTATGCATGCATGAGGATCGGCTCGGAACCTGAAATAATTTCTTATATCGCTTATGTGTCGTCACAACAAATCTTGAGACAATGAATCGTAAAAATGTTAAATCCCGCGAATGGCGATACGTAATTGCTTCCGGTGTTGTATAGATAAAAGATATACGTTATTAATAAAATTAATAAAAATAATATTTTTGATGTGTAAAGTGAAAAATTAAAGATGGCGCCACTGGTTAATATGTCTACCACTAACAATTTCAATGAATATTTACGGATCCGATCTTCAGAAGACCTTGGATTTTCCCAGCTATATCTCTTGTAAAGTAACCGATTATATATTATAATAGCGGTTATTACTGTCAGTAGTGGAGGGGACTTAAACACTGTCATCAGACCAATGGTGAAGTAGTAGAGACACAAGACTCGACCTTGGTCTGTGTGATCGTGTACAACCAGACACATGGGCACTTGTCTAAGGAATACACTCGGACATGTGGTTAATGACTACAATCAGACCACGTGTAGCATTACAAACACCGTATCACATGCATGAGGGTACATCCGGTACACATGGGTAATGGTTACAACTGATCAAAGATAGCTTCGCATCCGGTCACATGTGTGATGGTACAGCCGTGATACGTGCTAACTGGCAAAAACCTGTCAAAGATGGCATTGCAGCTGATCACATGTCCAATGATACATCCGAGAAACGAGGGTAATGACAAAGACCGGACCACGTGGGAATCTGCTTCCGATTACAGGCATAAGGATACAGCAGGAGCACGTGGATAATGGTTACAGCCGCTCAAAGATGGCGGTGATTCCTGTCACTTGTATAAGGGTACAGCCAGTACACGTGTTAACTGGCTAAAGCCGATCAAAGATGGCGATGCATTTGGTGACATGCATAACTATACGCGAGGAACATGTGACAAATGACTCATCTGGCCAAAGATGGCGTCGCATCCAGTCACATTGTAATATAGTAATAATAATAGTACATCCGATACACGTGGTAAGAGAGATACTACAGAAAAAGTGTCTTATCGGTTTTCGAGCCGGGGAACCTAACTCATGATGATTACCATGTATGGGAGTGATTCCTCTACATCGTCAACATGGCATCCAAAGGCTAAAATAGTCCCCTCCCCCTCTCTCTCTCTCTCTCTCCTCTCTCTCTCTCTCTCTCTCTCTCTCTCTCTCTCGCTCTCTCTCTCTCTCTCGTTTCTGTATCCATTAAGCCCTAATGGGTGGTCCCCCGAGTAACACCAAAGAACATCCCGATATCAATACACCTTAAGACAGTTCCGCTTTTAGTATGTGTGTGTTAAACTAGTCGTCACATTGGCAAATAAGTCTGTCGGATAGGAGAGCTGTGATCACCGATGTCAGTCGAGGAAACCATGCTTTTATCTAACAACTAGAGGGTCATACAAAGACGAGTGGTTATGTAACAGTGAGGGATTCTAGGTTAGGAGTAAAGAGTTAAGGAATGCTGCGCATTCCTTGACTAGGGGGAAAACCATAGTGAACGTGTGTGCACGAATGAAGAAGGGTATCTAGGAAAACACACACGTCACTTGGGGGCCAGCGAGAACAGATGTCAACACCGAGAAGGGAGTCTCCATCATATGTGCTGAGCTAGAATGATTCATCAATAAAATCCTTTTCTAACAACGCGAAGACTGACTTGTCTGGTGCTATACGTTCACGATCATAGCCTTTGTGTGTAGCACTGTCACAGTTAGCGCAACCTATCAGATGTATAATATTACACACGAACAGAACGAACTATCCCGACTCAAACTTAGGCAATGCGTGTAACATGGTATGTCACGTGTCCGCTGTCCTAATAAGCGATGTCAACACGACTCAAGGCAAGCATTTTACACGATAACATCCTCTGTATGTGTCTATACGGGACTTTGCATCTTTCAATAGAAACAGATTTCCATGATCCAATATATGTTTCCCAATGAGGTTGAGACAAAAGTCCACTTCAAAGGTCAGATAAGAAAATATATTAGCCAAATGGGAAAAATATAGGTCAAACTTATAAATAGCTCCACCAAACTTATGAAAGGTAGGAAACTGTTAACCAAAGGTGAAACAAAATATCCGTCAAAGAGAGAAATATTTCAACTAAACTTATAAATAGATAAGTCAAATTTATGAAAAGTAGCAAAATGTGTTACCCAAATTTGAAAAATGTCGACCAAACTTGCAAATATCTCATCCAAACTTATAAAAAGTTACACAAGTGGGGGAAATATAGGTCAAACTTATAAATATCTCAACCAAACGTATAAAAGGAAGGGAACAGATTGACCAAGTAAAGAATTATCTCGTCGAATGTTATGAAAAGTAGGAACAATTGTTAAGCAAATGAGAATAATCTTAGCCAAATGGGGAAAATATTTAACAAGTAACGAAATACATCGTCCAAACTTATGAAAAGAAGGAAATTTTGTCAACCAAATGTGAAAAATAGTCCGCCAAGTAATGAAATATCTCATCAAAACTTATAAAAAGTAAGAAACATTGTTAACCAAAGGTGAAAAATAGTGACAAGTAAAACTATATTTCAACCAAACTTGCAATTATCTCGGCCAAACCTATAAAAAGTAGGAAACTTTGTTAACCAACGGTGACAGAATATTGTTCAAGTAAAGAAATATCACAGCCAACTTATAAAAAGTAGGAAAATGTATTAAGCAAAAAGGAAGTAATATTGGTAAAACTTATAAATATCTCATCCAAACCAATGAAAAGTAGGAAATGTTGATACCCAAAGGCGAAATGATTGACCAAGTAAAGAAATACATCGTCCAAAATTATGAAAAGTAAGAAACTTTGTTAACCAAAGGTGAAAAATGTTGACCAAAATAGGAAATATCGTGAAAAATATTCGAAAAAGTTAAGAAATATTGGGCCTAATCTCATAAAAAGTAGGAAACTTTTGTTAACCAAAGACGAAAAATATTCATCAAGTAAAGAAATATCGCATCCAAATTTATAAAAAGTAGGAAACTTTGCTAACCAATTAGGGAAAAATGTGATTAAAATAGGAAATATCTCATCCAAACATATAAAACGTAGGAAAATGTGTTACACGAACGGGGAAAATCTTGGTCAAACTTATAAATATCTCATCCGGCCCTATGAAAAGTCGAAAAGTTTGTAAACCAAAGGTGAAAAAATATCGGCCAAAGAGAGAAATATTTCAACTAAACTTAAAAAAATAGGAAAATTTATCAGCCAAATGGGAAAAATGCGGGCCAAATACAGAAATATTGCAACCAAACTTATAAACAGAAGGAAAAGATTGACCAAGTAACGAATTATCTTGTCGAAGTTTATACAAAGTAGGAAACTGTGTTAACCAAAGTGAAAAAAATATTGGAAAAATGTCAATCAAACTTATAAAAAGTGGGAAAATGTGTTAACCAAATGTGAAAAGATTGGCCAACTGTTAACCAAACTTACAAATATCTCAACCAAACTTATGAAAAGTAGGGACATTTGTTATCCGAATGGGGACAATCTTGGGCAAGTAAGAAAATTTGTTAACCAAATGGGGGAAATATTGAACTAGTAACCAAATACATCGATCAAATTTATGAAAAGTCGAAAACTATGTTAACCAAAGGTAAAAAAATATCGGCCAAAGCGTGATATATTTCAACTAAACTTATATGAAATAGGCAAACTTGTAAGCCAAATGGGAAAAAGGTCGGCCAAACACAGAAATACCTCAACCAAACTTATAAAAAGAAGAAAAAGATTGACAAAGTAACGAAATAGCGCGTCAAAACTTATGAAAAGTAGGAACAATTGTTAACCAAATGGCAAAAATCTTGGCCAAGTAAGAAAATGTGTTAACCACATGGGCAAATATTGACCAAGTAACGAAATACATCAAGCAAACTTATGAAAAGTAGGAAACTTTGTCATCCAAATGTGAAAACTGTTGGCCGAATTTCAACCAAATTTATAAATATTGCAACCAAACTTATGAAACGTAGGAAACTTTGTTAACCAAATGTGAAAACTTTTGGTAAAGTAAAGAAATATTTCAAACAAATTTATAAAAAGAAGGAAAACTTGTTAACCAAATGTGAAAACTGTAGCCAAATTTCAACCAAACCTATAAATATCACAACCAAACTTATGAAAAGTAGGAACATCTTTTATCCAATTATGAAAAATGATGGCAAAATTTCAACCAAACTTATAAAAAAGAGGATTTTTTTTTTCAACCAAAGTGAAAAATGTGGGCCAAATTTTAACCAAACTTATAAAAAATAGGAAAGTTTGTTAACCAAAGCGAAAAATGTTGGCCACATTTCAACCAAACTTATAAAAAGTAAGAACATTCGTCAACCAAATGTGAAAAGTTTGCCAAATTTCATTCAAACTTATAAATATCTCAACCGAACTTATAAAAGGTATAAAAAGTGTTAACGAAATGTGAAAAATTTTGGCTAAATTTCAGCCAAACTTATAAATATCGCAACAAAACTTATGAAATGTAGGAACATGTTTTTACCAAATGGGGGAAAAAAATTTACCCAAATACAGAAATATCCCGGCCAAACTTTATAAACATCTCGTCAAAATTTAGGAAAAGTAAGAAACATTTTTAACCAAGGTGAAAAAAAAATAATTGTCTGCCAAGTAAAGAAATTTCGCATATAAATTATGAAACGGAGGAAATTTTGTTGACCAAATGGGAAAAAATATTTCATGTTGTCATTTCACATCCGCAGCAGCGTCAAATCTCCAACCAACCATCAGCGTCTGTTATGAAGTCCCCTTTTCTTAAAAACAAGCCTGCCTTATTGACCCCTTGAAATACCATCTACCTCATCTTCAACGTTTCATACCACTTAACACTAACATTCTCTTTGATTACACCACAACCTGTTTTCTGCTGACTGCACAAATTTCTAATCTACAAGAGATAATCGTCTGTCCCCAAGGCAAATAACAGCTGTATTTCAGAAAATTAAAACTATCTTATGTAATAAAAATCTTCTAACATAAAAGTGTACAAAAAATTAACACTTAAATTTATACATGAAATATTCAATTTGGAAACAATAAAGAGAAATTTTCCAACCTGCCAAGTGATATTTTAGGTGCGCAACAATACACACGGACGTCCGATCTCACAATCCAGAGACCAAGGGAAATTTTATTACTAGATGTCCACGTGAAAAAATCCCGGTCCTCACCGGGGCTTGAACCCGGACCTCCAGCACTAGAGGCGGACACCATACGCAGCCCCCTGTCTATCCACAACACACACACACACACACACACACACACACACACACACACAAAACACACAAACATATATATATATATATATATATATATATATATATATAGCGAGAGAGAGAGAGAGAGAGAGAGAGAGAGAGAGAGAGAGAGAGAGAGAGAGAGAGAGAGAGGGAGGGATATATATATATATATATATATATATATATATATATATATAATTTCTGTCTGTCTGTCTGCCTGTCTGTCTGTCTGTATGTATGTATGTATGTATGTATGTATGTATGCATGTATGCATGCATGTATGTATGCATGCATGTATGTATGTATGTATGTATGTATGTATGTATGTATGCATGCATGCATGCATGCATGCATGCATGCATGCATGCATGCATGCATGTATGTATGTATGTATGTATGTATGTATGTATGTATGTATGTATGTATGTATGTATGTATGTATGTATGTATGTATGTATGTATGTATGTATGTATGTATGTATGTATGTATGTATGTATGTATGTATGTATGTATGTATGTATGTATGTTATGCGTTCGCGAACGGTCCATCCGAATGAGATGAAATTTTCTACACGTCTTCTTCTCATTCCTGTGCTGCCAACTGTCATAATTTGTTGGTGTTATTTACTTAATATTATTTAATATTTTAACTTACATTATAATTTATATATAGCTAGGGGACATAACATTTAATAGCATTGCTATATATGTAAAATTGTTGCATATTTCTCAAATAGGTGGACCTTTTCGCTACAGTTATCTACAGGCATATGCGTTATAATCCTCCTCCTCCCCTCCTAGTCATCCTCTCCCCCCACTTCCCCCAACCTCTTCCTCCCATCCTCCTCCCCTCCTCCTCCTCTTCCCCTCCTTCTTCTTCTCCTCATTTTCCTCCTCCTCTTCCCAATTCTCCTCCCACTCCTCCTCCTCCCCTCCTCCCTCCTCCTCCCCTCTCCCCTTCCTCCTCCTCCTCCCGCTCATCCTCCTCCCCCTCCTCCTCCTTCTCCCCTTCCTCCTCCCCCTCATCCTGCCCTCCTCCTCCTCCTCCTGCTCCTCCTCCCCTCCTCCTCTCCCACCTCCTCCTCATTCTCCTCCGCCTTCTTCTCCCCTCCTCCTCTCCCTCCTCATCCTCCCCCTCTTCATCCACTCCTCCTATTCCTCCTACTCCTCCTCCTCCCCTCCTCCTCCTCCTCTCCCTCCATCCTCCCCATCCTCCTCCTCCCCTCCCCTTTTCCTCCCTCTCCTCCTCCCCTCCCCCTCATCCTCCCAATCCTCCTCCCCCTCCTCCCATCTCCTCCTCCACCTCCTGCTCCTCCTGCTCCTCCCCCCTCCTCCCCCTCCTCTCCTCCTCCTTCTCTTCCTCCTGCTCCTGCTCCTCCCCCTCCTCCTATTCCTCCTCCTCCCCTCCTCCTGCTCCTCCTCCCCCTCCCCTCCTGCTTCTCCGTCCCATCCTCCTCCCTTTCCACCTCACCCTCCTCCCCTCCTCCTCCTCCTCCTTCTCCTTTTCTCCTTCTCCTCCTCCCCCTCCTCCTCCCCCTCTTCCTCCTCCTTCTTTTTCTTCTGCTGCTGCTGCTGCCACCGCTCCATTTACCCAAGTTGTTGGGAAGATGTAAAGATCTTTCAAGTGCTCTTTCTAATGCTTTGTGTAAGTTGGTCTTCGTTTATCTAAGGTTGTTCTCGATACCACCACATAATTTTTTACATGAAACAACATTTAAAAAAAAAATAATCCTAGCATTAAGCGAAATGTTCTAACTGCAACCAATAAATTATTACACAGACAGACAGACAGACAGACAGACAGACAGACAGACAGGGAGGGAGGGAGGGAGGGAGGGAGGGAGTAATAGACGGAGGGAGAGACGGAGAGAGAGACGGACGGACGGGTAGACAGACAGACAGACAGACAGACAGACAGAGGGAGAAAGGGACGGACGTGTAGGCAGACAGACAGGGCGAAGCCGGGCCGGGTCTGCTAGTGTGTGTGGTATATATATATATATATATATATATATATATATATATATATATATATATATATATATATATATATATATATATATATAATCATGTTCGTCGCGTACCTTGCAGTGTTGAGGTGAAGTTATAAAAAGCGGGAGAGTGCCCACTTAAGGGCTTCATGTATCGATATTCCCATGGACTCTGTTATTCCCTGCGTCCATCGGGTTCATGGTCGGCCTCATCCTCTGCTTCCCTCTTCCCCTTATATATATGTGTATATATATATATATATATATATATATATATATATATATATATATATATATATATATATATATAATATATGGTCTATACCATACTTTTCTAAAGCATTAATCATTTCGGTTGAGATGTTGTCTGGACCCGGGGTCATTCCAATTTTTTTTTTAAATTGAGAGCATGCAGAACTTCCATATTCAGTATTGGTGGTCCTTCCATATTATAAGAAATATTAAACTTTTAATAACGTGTTTAATTATAGAGTTCCTTTACTTTCCCTGGCCGTGTATCTAAAATATTATCCTTCTTTATTATGAATTTTCCATCTTTTGTTTTCAGGCAGCCTGTTGATGTAGGTGTTCTTTCATTAGTAAGTTCCTGAATTCTTTTGTGCATTAATTTGGTATTTTTACTGTTGTGACTTTTTTCAATTTCTATGCAGTTGTTCTCAAGCCATGCTTCGTTTGCCACTTTACATATTGTTCTGAATTCTCTGTGAATCTTTTCATATACTGTTCCAAAAACAAAAAAAAACAACATCCCGCAACATTATTGCAGTTTCAATTGCAAACGTGTACCGACATTTTATTTTACGGAATTAATGTTTCAAGCCTGTTATTAAGAAACTGTCCGACTTTAACAATGAAATGGTGTTCATTAAATTTGTCTTGGGCTATTAGTCTTTGCGACTGAGGTCTCCGTTTGTGTAATGTTTATGGCCTCCTACGGCCTCTATCAGAGAACGACATCTCCTTGACATGGATTCGATCAGCTGTTGGATCTGTTGTTGTGGGATGGATGCGCACTCTTCCCGCAACGCAAGAGACAACTGTCGGGGAGCCACGTCTCGCTGGCGGAGTCATCTGTCGAGTTCATCCCATAAGTGTTTTATGGGGATCATGTCTGATGACACAGCTGGCCACGCAATGGTCTGGAGGTTGTTGTCAGCGAGGGACTGAGTGGTGAGTTGTGCCACATGAGCGAATATCTGTTATAAAAGTAACACCAAAAATGCTGCGTGTCTCTTTATTTTTCAACAGTTTATTTGTCAGGCTTATTTCTGCGGTGTCTTCTTGTTTTCGTTAGTCGTAACATTTCTTCAGTCATTTAATTTATTCGACCTACTTTCCTTAATTTTGGGACTGTTGTTTCTGCAGCTAAACTGATTTAATTCGTTAACATTTCCTATTGGCCATTCACATCTTGAAATAAGATCTCTAGATCACAGAATATAATCAAATCTGTTCTTTACTTTTATTTTGAAATCGTCTTGTAGTTTCTTGTCTTTTTCAGTGCACACAGATCAAATTTTGTGTTTCCTGGTGTATATTTGACTTTCTTTACCTTTACTTTTAATGTGCCTTTAATCAATCTGTGATCCTCCCCCGATGTGTCTCCACCTTGCCGAGGTGGGGGAGCTTGCGTGTCCCACTGACCTCATGTGCTGTGTCGATGGATGAAAAAACTACATATCGGACAGCTTATGGGATAGGGGCCAGACTAAGCGAAACACAACCTGCTGCTCTGCAGGTAGACTGAAGATAGCAGACAAACGTTTAAATCAGGTGCACGAAGGCAGAACTTCTTGGTCCGGACACATACTCTAAGGCTCTCTGTCGGGGGTTGTGGCTGAACGCCTCTAAGCCATAAACCTTCGGATGTGAGAACCTGGTCGGTACCCACCTACCGAAAAATGGAGGTGAGATTCTGAGTACGCTACATGCCCAGTCCAGATACTTGTCCGAAGGCTCTCAGCTGGGGGATATGAGGGGTCCCTGGATGAGAGGGCCTGGCCGTTTCTCGCTCATTTCTGCACGGAGGTAAGGTGCTGAGCCGGTGGCACATGTAGCCTACCTCGTGAACGAGTACAAAAAGGTAGAAGAGCCCCAGTCAAAATGGTTACGGAAACTGTCTGTATCTAACTCATAGAGAGTCTAGACAAAGGTGGAAAAACGTCTCAATAACACGAAATGGCAAGCGAATCCATTGCGTGGCCTGATGTCCAAAATGAAAGCTTACCTAGTGGATATCGCCCGCAGATTGACCGTTCCTGGTGTGTGCTTGAAAGCGAAATGGCAAGCAAAATGGCCAACACATGGAAGTGAGGAATTAAAGCAGCCAAGAGCAGGACGTGGCAACTCCTCGGGTGAGCTCAGTCTCAGAGCAGTATGTGCCGGCTCTGCAATTATGGAATCCTCCTTGGATTGTAGGGGAATGCCCATGGTCTGCCCCTGCCTTCCCTTGAGGGCTGACCGTGACGTCGTTGACCGTTCTACTTTGACCAGCTGAAATGTGGGCGATACCACAGTAAAAACAGTCTAACGTCTCTCGAAACCCCGGGAAGGATAACCCGTAAAAATGCCTGCTGAAGTCGGATGTGCTGGCCTATGGGTGCAAATAAATTAGGCACAACGCAAAAAAAAAACAAAAAAAAAACAACAACTTCCGAGTGAAATGTCTTTCGTGCTAGGAACAGCTCTGACTACCTAGTTACCGAATGCCGCTCGCGCTTGTTCGGAACAGCTCTGACTAGGTAGTTTTCAGAATGTTCGTCGTGCCGGGAACAGCTCTGACGGGCACAACGACAAGCACATGTCCGAACCGAAAACTAGCTGAGTAGATACCGTCTGCAGACCTGTCAGGTCTGTCCGGGAAAGGCCCGTGGTGAACGATATGCCCAATATATCGAAGTGAGGAATTAAAGCAGGACGTGACGATTCCTCGGTGAGCCCAGCACCAGAGCACTATGTGTCGGCCCTGCAACTATGGAAGCTACCCTGGATGGCGGAAAATGCCATGGACTGTCCCTGCCTTCCCTTGAGGGCTGATCGTTTAGTATTCAACCGTTCCAACTTGACAAGCTGGGATTTGGACGGCACCACAAAAGTGAGAGTCTCCCAGGAATGCAACCTGGTGAAAAATGCACGCCAAAGTCGCATGTGTTACTAATCACATCTGATAAAACACTCCAACGCAAAGAAGAAGAAGAATTTGTGAACACTGTAAAAGTCTGCAGTTGGAAATGTTTTTGCGACTGTTAACGCATTTCGAAACCTGCTGGTAATCATGATGTAATCAGTCTGGTTCTAAACCTCCTGTTACGACTCCTTCATGTCCATAATCTTCTTGGATTTTACTTAAACCAGGTGTTTCCGACAATCAATTCATGCTTTTTTGCCTATTCTGCAAGTCGGTATCCTCTTTCATGTCATTCTCCCAAGCCATGTTTACTGTGCATCCATCCTCTTGATTTCCTAATTTAGCATTAACGTCTCCCATTATGAGGTTTATTTCTGAATGTTTACATTTCTTCAAAGAATTATCCGTGTCATTACAAAATTCCTCTACTCTATGTTCTCTCCTGTTGGGGCATATATTTGAATGATGTTTATGTCAAAAGGTACGCCGCTTAACGTTACCATTAGAAGCCTGTGTGACAACTCCCAATATCCTTTAACAGATCTTGATGTTTACAGATCCATAAAAATTGCTGAACCCCTTTGCCGTTCCTCTCCTCCAGAATATGTCATCTTAAAATCTCCCCATGTGTTAATCCCCGTTCCTCTGCATCTCGTTGCACGCATACCTCAAATATTAATATTCCCTCTTCCCATTTCTTGTTTGATATTATCCAATCTTCCATCTGCGCTTGAAGTACGAACATTTCATCTTGCCAATTTCAGTATTGCTTTACTCCATTTGTGACGTTCTGCGATTCGACTAATCATGACGAACTAGGTATCTGTAAAGAAGGTAGTTTGCCGTTACTTTCCTTCCTGGCAATGACCATACTGGTCGAATAAGCAGAATAGCATTGATGCAATAAAAATGACAGCAATAGGGATGACATTGAAAATGCTGAATGAATGGACAAAGTTGTACGGAATTCTCCCAGCGGTCTTACTTGTCAAGAATCACGTGAGGCAGAACAGATCACTGCTGAGGCACAAGACCGCACTTCGTCGCCGTCTCAAGGGATAATTATAATGATATTAATGGTTATAATATGTACAGATTACACATTCGTCTTACCGGGGATTAGAATGCTCGGATGCTTGTGTGAGATAACAGCAAACTAACACACTTCCGACCACTATTTACATAAATATACGTGTCAGTACACGTGGCTTTGTGACAGTAGACGGCACTACCTGCTTCTGTTAGCGCCGAATGTTGGGCGGCGCTTACCAAACCCGACACCCCACACTGTGCCAACGGCTTCTGGCGGAAGTGCGCAATTGGGAGTGTACAAACTATATCCTGGTGCGAGGAAATGCAACCTAAATACAAAATGTCATGGCAGGGCAGACCAGGCCCTAAGCCTTGGTTGGCAGCTGGTCTAGTGTCGAAGCTCTGACAGGCGGACAGTTAGGGCATAGCTTTGCTGATACTGCAGCTTATGCAGCTTGTCTTGTTCCAGATGTATTGGTGTTGCCTTTGCTCCGGGGCGAACTAGGCAGGCCGAAAGAAGAATCATGCTGCATGGGCAACATATGGTCTCTATATTATAGCCCAGGTTTTGTGCTATGGAGAGGTATAACTCCATTCCTGGCCTTAACCGGTCTCTGAATTAAAGCAAAAAGCGAGAGGTAGCAGTTACGGGTTATAAGTCCTTGTCAATTGGTGTAGACATGGACGTCACGGGTTGCCTCTGACGATGGGAGACACCTACAGGTGTCATTAATCAGGTACCGCCCACCTCAAGCTGGGTAGACTGCCAATTGAGTTCTGATCCGCCACAGATTACCTGCTTCAAAAGGTGCTTGGAGCTAAATCACAATATGAATCACAATGTAAATTCAATGCACTAGGTACTACTAAATTAAAAAAAAAATAGAAACCTCAAGCTACGGCTTGCAACCTGGAACGTAAGAAATATGTGTCCAGGATTTCCCACTGACCTGACGAATATTGATGATGTGAGAAAAACGGCTGTGATTGATCCCGAACTTAATCGTCTTAATATTGATATTGCTGGCCTGCAGGAGACTCGCCTCGCAGAGGAAGGGTCACTCAGGGGAAAAAATTACACCTTTCTTAGAAGGGTAGAGGCAGACAGAAAAAAAGGCAACATGGTGTGGGCTTCGCAGTGAAGAATTCGTTCCTGGAAATGATTGAAATTCCAGCTGGAAGTAATGAAAGACTATTATCCCTATGCTTGGCAACCTCTTGTGGTTTTGCCACCATTGTCACTGCATATACACCGATACTCTCTTACTCTAATGATGTAAAGGATTCGTATTATGAGGAGTTAGCCTCTGTGATTACGGAAGTTCCAAATTCCGACTACATTTATATGCTCGGTGACTTCAATGCTCGTGTGGGCAAGAACTCGAGTTCATACAGAGTTTGCCTTGGAAAATACAACATCGGTCGCATGAATGAAAATGGGCAAAGGCTGCTAGAGCATTGCACCAGAAATGACCTATATATTACAACCTCATTTTATTTAAAACACAAAGCTGCATAAGGTCACATGGAAACATCGAAGATCCGACCATTGGCATCAGCTGGGCTTCATCATAAAACGGAGACAACATCTGAACCAATCATCATTGACTTGAAGTTACCACAGTGCTGACTGTGATACGGATCATTGTTTGGTTGTTGCAATGGTTAGACTGAGACCAAAGAGGATCTACACAGCTAAACATAAATGTATCCCCTGGATTTTATTAACACTCACGGTCCTGATAAGTACTTTGAGTTCCAACAGCAATTTGAAGACGCTTTCACTGATACATCAAACACTTTACAGCAAGTTAAAAGTGGTGTAAACTTAAGAAAACTCTTTATAAAACGCCGGTAGGGGTTTACGGCACAGTGGATCATAAGAACAGGACTTGGTTGCGGCAAACACATCCCGACCTATACATACACCCCCCCCCCCACCAAACACGTCCCTCATCCACACACATATCCTCACCCACCAGCACATTTTCCCATGCACCCTCATATCCCACACACACACACACACACACACACACACACACACACACACACACACATCCATCACGCTCACATCTCAACCACCCAAACATTCCCAAACCATCCACACACTCCCCCACCAAAACACTCGTCCTCCAACCACACACACACACACTCCACCCATACACACATCCTCCATCCATACACCCGTCTCCCCAACCACACACACACACTCCACCCATACACACATCCTCCATCCACACACCCATCCCCAACCACACACATCCCACACACACACACACACACATCCTCACACACATGATGCCTCACACAATCACTTACAGACATTTGAACAAACTCCAAGATTCGTACACTGACATTTATCGTGAACATTTCACAAAAATGTGAAACAAAACTGGAGAACAAATTATACATATACAATGTGTAACGTAAAACACAGTGATGCTCCCACACATCGAGACAGGCACACACACACACACACGCACACGCACACACACACACACACACACACACACACACACACATTCACTCTCATACTCTCTCTCATTCACACTCACTCATTCTTTCACTCTACAGTAAAGTACACGTGTTCATATTATACATGATATAATCAAGTGGCATTCAAAATGACAATATGAAAGATGAGAATACACAAACAATATGGGATAGAATGTTACATGATATGCATTCGGTCAACTCTCTCTCTCTCCCTTCTTTCATAGACACACACTCACGCACATGCTCACACACACACTAAAACATGAACTCTCCGCCACACACATCCCGCACCTACCCATACATCCACCACCCACTCAATCTCCCCCACCCACACACCCCGCACCCACGATCACACATCCTCACCCACACACATCTCCCCACCCACACACACATCCCCCAACCATCCCCAAATCCACACACACTCACTCACCCACACATCCTCTATAGTTTTGAATATTTAACCACCGCGTTCTTTATCCCTTCATGCATGCTTATGATGTTCCACTTATCACCTGCATTTTGAATGGACTCACATAACTTGATCCAGTAGTCATTTGCACACTGCCTGGCAGTCTTTTGCACATCCTTCCTAGCTTGCTTTAGCTCACTGGGTGGGTGGGATCCACCACCCACTCAATCTCCCCCACCCACACACCCCGCACCCACGATCACACATCCTCACCCACACACATCTCCCCACCCACACACACATCCCCCAACCATCCCCAAATCCACACACACTCACTCACCCACACATCCTCTATCCACCCACACACTCCCCAATCACCCATCCCCCAACCACACATCCCTCAACCACTACATCCCACACAACCCTCCCCCTCCACAACCATAACATCCCCCGACCTAAACACACATCCCACACACCCACACACACATCCCTCACCCACTCACACATCCCCTACCCACTCACACATCCCTCACTCATACGCACATCCCCATCCACAAATACACATCCCCACCCACACACATTCCCCCACATACACATTCACCACCCTCACATCGCCGCCTACACATTCAGCCACACACATCACCCACCCAGTGAGCTAAAGCAAGCTAGGAAGGATGTGCAAAAGACTGCCAGGCAGTGTGCAAATGACTACTGGATCAAGTTATGTGAGTCCATTCAAAATGCAGGTGATAAGTGGAACATCATAAGCATGCATGAAGGGATAAAGAACGCGGTGGTTAAATATTCAAAAGAAGTGCATTACTGAAAACCTTGACTGCAAAAATGATCACTGATAAGAAACAGCAGATGGATAGATGGTTAGAGCACTCTTTGGAGCTTTTCTCAAGTGAGACCAAACTAGCGGAGGATGCCCTCAACGCCATAGAGGCCCTGCCAACTCTTTACCACCTGGACACACTTCCCACCATAACAGAAGTTAAATGTGCTATAAATGAACTTGCATCTGGCACGGCTGCAGGTAATGATGGGATTCCAATAGAGGTTACCAAGAGTGGACAAGACACACTCACTCTACAGATCCACCAGCTAATAGAGATATGCTGGCCAGAAAGACAATTCCCACAGTATTCTAAAGATTCAAACATCATAACACTGCACAAGAACAAGGGCGATCGGAGTGACTGTAACAACTATAGGGGTATCTCACTTCTGTGTATTGTTGGGAAAGTATTTGCCAGAATTGTTCTGCGCAGACTTCAAGCCCTAGGAGATCAAGATTACTCTGAATCACAGTGTGGCTTCCGACAGAACCTGTCTACCATTGATATGATACTCTGATTGCCTCGAATGCAAGAAAAATGTCATGAACTGAATCAACCACTGTTTATTGCCTTCATCGACCTCACAAAGGCATTTGATTTGGTCAGTCGTGAGGGTCTGTTAAAAGCACTAAAGAAGATTGGCTGCCCACCAACTCTTCTGTCCATTGTAGAATCATTCCACACAGGCATGAAGGATATAATCAAGTTTATGGTGCAACTTCAGAGGAGTTTGAAATCAAGAGTGAAGTTAAGCAAGGTTGTGTACTCGCTACCACCCTCTTTGGAATATACTTTTCACTTTTACTGAAATATGCATTTCGTGATCAGGATGGTGGTATAGACATTCACTCACGCTCAGATGGCGGCCTCTACAATGCTCAGAGATTAAAGGCCAAGACCAACATTAGGAGGGTACTGATCAGAGAGTTGCTTTTTGCAGATGATGAAGCAATTACGACACACTCTGAGGAAGAATGACAATGTCTACTATCTGAATTCTCCAATGCTTGTTCTGAATTTGGTTTAACAATTAGCAAGAATGATTGACTGATTGATTGATTTAGGAATAGACATTACAGCATTCGGGGCATTCCCATAATTGCTCCGTCCCCATCCTCAGCAGCCAGCGAAGAGTTCCAACACTAATAGTACCAGTAGCAATCTGATTATAAGTCCGTCTCGCCTTTCCTCTGAGCGTTGAGCGTCGGCCAGATCCCTTCGTCACTCCTTGTTGTCTCATTCTTGCCAGACCATGGTAATCCAGTTGCTCCTCCGAGGTGTGCACGTGCTCCCACAAGGCCGCAACCACGTCTGCCTTGTCATGTATCAATACTCCACCAAGTTCTGCAGAGCCAGTCAATCATTTCCCAGCACACCGGCATGCCCTGGAGAAAAGATCCAGGCGATGCTTGTCACCCGTGACCTCCGAAGCGAAGCAAGCCACTCCGCACGAAGTCTGCCCGTCCTCACCCTCGTCAGCATGCTTTCTGAGTCAGTTACAATCACGATGTGTGTGTGTGTCGTATTCTCCATCCAGCGGAGAGCCGCAGTGACTGCCTCCACTTCCATTCTTAAGCTGGATGTTGTGGTATCATATGCCAGGCTCTCCTGCCCCAAACATCGACCATTAGCTTTGTCTATGAACCCCCAGCCACTTCTCTCACCTCTTGACACCGAACCATCTGTGTAGATAATCACATCACTCGAGTGAGCATTGTCCTGAATTAGTTGCTGGATTTCCACTTCTGTGGCCCCTGCTGGCCACTCCCTGCACTCCCGGCTTAATGTGATTATAACTCTGCACAAGTCTGACTGCTCCGCTGGCACTCTGACCCACTCCTCTCCACGCCTAATGTTCTCCAAGGGGCACACCTGTCTGATCGTATCCTCCGCCTGAGCCATCCATGATTTCCCTCTTATCAGTCGCTGACCCTTAACTGCGTCCAGCGCCTCATGCAGTGGGTGGTCTGTGTCTGCAGCTACTCTGAGGTATGCCTTCGCCTGCATCACCTTGAGCCTACCAGCAACAGTCGGCAGACCAAGGATGTAACGCATACACACTACTGGGGTGTCTCTAGTGCATCCCAGAATGACCCGCATAGCTTCGTTCTGTATGCGCTCTAACTTCACCAGCTGACTCTCTGAGACAGTGAGCAGACCTAATCCATAATCAATTACTGAGAGGATTAAGTGCTGGTATAGTGTGAAAAGCATTCTCTGCTCTATGTCCATTGCAGCCATAGTTTTAAGTGCATTGAGTCCCTTTTGAGATCTTGTCACGACCGTCTCCACATGGTCCTTGAAGGATAGGCTCCTGTCAAATGTGATCCCCAGATACTTCAGTTTGTTCTCTCTGCTGACATTTCTACCATCTATCGCGAGGCTTGGGACATCAGCTCTTACAATCCTGTTGTCCAGAGAGCACCACAAAACAGCCGCCTTTTCCGGGTGGATAACAGCACTCATTTCTGTGCACCAGTCAATCACTTTATCTACTGTCGCCTGTAACTCCTGGGCTGTTTTCTCCCTGTCTCTCCCCTGCCTATATGCAAGATTATCATCTGCAAATGTTAGTATTCTTCCAACCCCTGGTGCTTCTAGGTTTGCAAATCTTGCTCGTATACACATTAAAGAGCACCGGATGAGACTGCAGATCCCTGTGGCAGTCCCGGGATTAACATATGTGGCTCTGAGGTCCATGCGCCCAGACGGAGAGCAACCCGACGAGAGTGCAGTTAGCAAGAAGAAGACACATATTATGTCACTAGGTGCACATGGGGTACCATCAAACTTTATTGACGACACCGAACTGGAGATAGTAGACCATTTTACATATATAGGATCAGAGGTAAATAGCAAATTATCCTTAGATAAGGAAATCAACATCTGGATTGGTAAGGCAGCAACAACAATGAACATGTTAACAAAAAGAGTATGGGAGAACAGGAAGCTTACTGCCAAAACAAATTCCTTGTCTACCATGCCTGTGTCCTTAGTACTCTTCTTTATGGAAGTCAAACCTGGTCAACTTACTCACACCAAGAGAAACGTTTAAACAGCTTTCATATGCGAAAAATACTTGGTATTAAACGGCAAGACAAAATCACAAATACTGAAGTATTGGAAATGTCAGGTTATTTGACTGTTTGTTCCGTGCTCAGTCTTCGTAGACTTAGATGGACAGGGCACTTTAGGAGGATGGGTGATGGTAGAATATCAAAGGAAATCTTTTTTTGGTGAATTACAGATGGGTAAGAGATCTCAGGGTCGGCTCTACTACGATACAAAGATGTGTGTAAGTGGAACATGATTGATACAGGCATTAATAAATCCCATTGGGAGCAAGTCGCTGCTGAACGTGTTGCATGGAGGGCAAATATCAGAAATGGAATAAAGACAAAGGAGAAAATGATTGCAGATAAGTCTCACACCGAGCTTGTGAGACGTAAGTTGATGCATGATGGTGGAAATGGCCATATGTTCATATGTATCCGTTGTGAATGAACATTTACAGCGCGAATTGGTCTGATCAGTCACATTCGCTACCGCCATAGGTTGTAGTTATTATGCCTTTTTGAAGCACGATGTAACAAACTATCGTCTGTCAAGACGGCAAGGTGCCAATGAATGACACGTGGCTTTATCACGTGCTTCTGGTTGCATTCACGATCCCACTGCTAGTCCAGACAATCATGTCAACACGCAGACGATAAAATGCTAAAAGAAGGATCTCTAGATAACATACTTTAAATTACGAATGTATTACGGCGTGGTTTTAGTGATTATGCCTCTTTAGAAATCATTTAACTAACTTCATTTAAACAAAAATAATAAACTTTCATACAATGTGCTTTTGTGTGCGTACGAAGGTGGTTGTATTTTGTTTTCTCGGTATAATAAGAACATGCTTTTTTGTGTAATTGTTCGTCTTTTACTGTGCTCCCTTTTTATACTTGTAGAGTGACGTGTTCAACATCGTGACTCAGTGTTTGCCAGATCATCTTGTCACTCCCTGCTGTAGCCCTCTCTCCAGTCCATGATCGGTTCTTCCACACCATTAACATGGGTTCAAAGGGCCCTGACCATATCTAACTTATGCACCAATACCTCACTCAGTGGTTCAGACCCACCAATACACACGTTGAATATCCATGAAAGTGAGAAATTATGCATAAAAATGACCTTTTTAGTGAGATAGCATAAGCCAGTGGCAGGATCTGACAGTTCATGAGAGAACAGACGTACAGCACTTTCGAAAACTTGATTTTCATCAAGTCTGTATATTGTGGCTGCTCTCAAATACAGCAGTAAGACGTCAAACTACCGTTAGTAAATCTGCAGATGTCTTATGTGTAAAGGAACCCCCAGACCATGTTCGCATTGGTCAGAACCGAGAATTTAACTAACAACGTGATGCAGTACGTACAAACGTTGTAAAGCTGACTACATTGATAAGTGGGGCTTGTAGTAGGAGGAACAGCGTCAGCTGCTGCAAACTCCAGACACATCGCAGTTTCAATTATCTGACATGGAATGTGTTATCCTTCATTCAACCAGATTACACAACATGAATGCATGTGTGTGGTGTAAGTACAATTGTCGGAGCTATCTAATCTCTTCCAGATTTATGAAGTACATCTTGGAGCCGTCTACGTGTGGTATTGGAGTTGTTGACAATGTCATCATAGTGATAGTGCTATCAACATAATTCAAATAAACATCATGCTCTTGTTACTCAACCGTCCTGGTTGTTTAAAATCTGTTATTTCTGCTTAGTTTCTACGCCAGGCATGTCATCGTCAATTTCTACTCCTTATATAGGATATTAACCCCTACATTTGTTGTCGAAGTGACTTAGTGTGTACACTGACGATATTGCTGCGAGCTGCTGTGTCATTATCATGTCTGATGCTCCTTTCCAGTAGTTTACTGCATTGTATGATTTCTTAATTTTGTTGATTTATTCCGCTAACGTTGTGACATCAAAATATATAATTAAAAAAAAAAAAAATAGAAAACGCCTGTGCATTTTTCAGCTAAGTAAAGTAACGGAACTCTTGACTGTTAATATCGGCTTGACTAGCTTATCTGAAACTTATATATAAGACAACATGTTTACCGATTTAAAAGGTTCAATGTTTCAATAAACAAGTCCATGGTGCAACAAGGGTCAAGTGAAATCAGGTTTTGACTGCGTTATCTTTTTCTGGATTGATGTTTTTAGTTATTAGGATACTCATCTCTCATCTCATCATGTTCCTCTTGTACCTTGCGGTGTTGAGGCGACGTATAAACAGCGGGAGATTGCCCGCTTATGGGCTTCATTTATCGATATTCCAATGGACTCTAGAATTCAATCCATCTATCGTTTACGTGGTCGGCCTCTTTCTCTGTTTCCATCTGGTCTATACATCATTGCTTGTTGTGGTATACTGTTAGTTGGTAACCTAGTTGCATGGCCAAACCATTTGACTTGCTGCCTTCTAACAAAATCTAGTGCTGCTATAACCCCAATTTTAGTCATGATGTCTTCATTTCTGATCTTATCTCTACGCCTCCTCTCCTCCGTTAGTCTACGGGACACTTTTGGGCAAGGGGGGGGGGGGGGTACCCGTTTAGGCCCCCTATCAGGGTTACGTGAAGCTATGGAAGCAGGTGGTGGATGGAGTTTGAGAGCAGCCGACAGATTGTTGTTGGTTATGGTCTTACACTCTGCGGCGATAGGCAGCTGATCTCATCAGTATAGACAATGGTTATGGCCAGCGACTAGTACAGTCACTGCCCAGAAGGAAAGCAATGGCAAACTACATTCTGCAAACCTTGCCAAGAAACCATAACAATTATGACAGAAAACATAACAAGAAAGAGATCTGGTGGCGAGGACCCCAGGCCAAGCAGATCAGATAACATTGGGGAAGAGTGTGACACAGAGACCCGTACTAGTAATCGTGATGTCGGAGTTAATCCTGACTGTGTTACCAAGGAAATCCCCTGTGTCAGACTAAGAAAAGGAGTGATAATAGGAACGTGGAATGTGAGACGTCTGTATAAGGGGAAGCTTAAAGTAGTATTGATGAGATTGAGAGCTTAAATATTCAAATTTTAGGAATTAGTGAACATCGCTGGAAAGGCAATGGACATTTTACAAATGAAAATGGATGTCTTTTCATATATTCTGGTAGAGACGTCGGAGGCCACAGTTGAGTGGCATTTTGTTTAGATAAAACAACTGCAAAAGCTTTACTGGGATATAAGCCAGTTAGTGATAGAATCCTCACTATTAGACTTAAAGGCAGTCCAAAAGACACAACACTCGTACAGATATATGCACCTACTTCAACAGCAAAGGAGGACGAAATTGAAGATTTTTACAACATACTGCAAGACACATTAAATAAGATTGGCCATAATGATATAGCAATAATGCTGGGAGATTTTAATGCAAAAGTAGGTACTGGAAGAGCTGAAAATGAGAGACACGTTTTAGGAAAATTTGGATTGGGAAACAGAAATGATGCAGGTGTCACAGAATGATGATAGTTTATTGATTCCCAGATAGACGACCTTATAAAACGACTAACCAGGTAGGAGAAGGGTTAACAAACAAAACAGTAAGGATAACCAACCACGGTGTGACCGGAGTCAATGACCCCCAATGTTAACGGATTGAAGTGTTAACGTAGAAATAACAGCGGCACAGGTCAACGAGAGTGTAGGATGACGAGGTTAAGTCACTGGTCACAAACATCACGAAATGTCGGGTTGAGTGACCAGGCGCATGTGTTTATAGGTCAAGATACGGAAGTGCCCGCAGACAGCACAGGTAAACTGTCGCGTGGACAAATAGGTTTGCGACAAAGGCAGACAGCACTATTGGACAGTATCGCGGTCAGGTGATAAAGACAGGATTGAAAAACCCAGATAGTGTCAGGTGTGTGTGGAGAGGGAGTCAGCGCTGATTACGCGGATGGTGAACTACCGGGAACAGAGTTAAAAGAGCCGCCAGAGTTGGGGCTGATAAGGAGGTGGGGAGATTGGTTACTGAGGAAAATTTCCACAGCATATTGCGGTCTAGATGACTCAGAGTGAAGGAACAAAACAATGAGGGTTTTAGAAATAACGGAAAAGTTTCAGATCAGTAAATTTCCACTACCGGTGATAATGAGGTATTGACTTGAGGTTTCCAGACAGGTCAAGGACTATGCGGCAAAAATGACCTATAAAGAGTGGCCAATTCTTTGTGGAAGTTTAGTGTGATTCTGGATTTCCATGAGACAAGGGAGTATGAAAAGGGTGGTGCTGCGTTCGGAGGAACGTTTGTGTATCTATTGTGCATTAGTACTCCCAATTCAGACAAGGATAAGTATAAGGTAAAATCACAGTGAAGTAATCTTCTAGCATAGGGGAATAGAGGATGCTTAGCGTGTACAAGTAAATACTAGTAGGAATAGTATAGACGTTAGGTAAGCTTCTATCTTATGTCAGAGTGGGATTTTTCGGAAGCCTTTTCATTTCGGCTGGAGGAAAAGACACTCACATAAGAAAGAATATGAAGCAGACACAGCTCTCATTATTAAATCTTTATTACACAGGTTCCAATACCAGTGCGGGACATATCAACGAAGATATAACACAGAGGGCTGTGGTAAAGATCAATCAGTGTTGATAACCCCAAAGAAAGCACTTTCAAATAATAACGCACGACACTTGTTCATAAGAAAGGAGAGAAAAGAAGTGTCATCGTAAAAGTAAGGATGACAGAGAACGGAAAATAGAAGACCCTGTAACATAATAGAAAGACTCAAATGACTCAGTATCGAAGAGTTGCAAGACGCATACCAAGTGTCTATACAAATTAAGGACTATCCAGTGTAGAACTTTTACAGGACAAAATAGAAAATACTAGAAAATCGATGTTGTTTCCAGGATGGAATTAGGAACGTTATAAAGAGCAAAGAACATTCAGTCTAAGCGGACAATATATAGTGATCGGTTTAAGTACAGTGATACAGTGGTGAACAATTTTCCTTACAAAAAACGGATATATCTACAGACTCAAGCAGACGGAGCATTCAGGGTGAGATCGTTCCTTTGTATCTATGTACTGTCCTGTACTTTAGCCGAGAGAAGAGACGAGAGAAGACACGGAGGACTATCTATCAACATCTTATCTGGCATCCACACTAGAAGAACATACCAACTACACAGACACTATCCATACATACACCAGACATAGTTTTTATTAATAAATCTTTTATTTATCGTTGAAAGGAACTGTTGTCGGAGTATGTGTTGAGGGAATAACAGAGAGAGAGAGAGTGAAAGAAATAGATATATGGAAGGGAAGACAGAAGGGAGGAGTGTAGACAGAAGTCAGTCAATAATCCCAACAGATAATAAGTTTGAAGATGTGCTTGTTGATTCCAACTTCCTCCCGGGAAAACAAGTGACATAATTGGTGGAGCAGCGATGTACATACATAATACCCATATGACCTGGAGGCATAACAGGGCATATACATAGAGGGGTACCTGCATATTGGCACAGGCATAGCGGAGTACCTGCATGTTGGGACATACTGATTGGAATAAATATAAGTATACATTGATGACTTTTAATGGAAGGACGTCCATTGGATATATGGTGCCATAACATTTATGGTAGAAACATTTCATTAATGCTGGTGACTTTACAGTGTGAAAGTTCCAAACAGAGTGAATGTGGATAGGTGGTAAGACACATTACATACCTAGTCACACGGTCACACGTCTACATAAGTCTTTATCCTATATCTCCTCTTGTGGATGAGAGAGTGGTTGTGATGTACTGTGTGGTATAGTAGATAAATACTTAATTATTAGATAGACATAAGGAAATTGATATATATATATAATATATATATATATATATATATATATATATATATATATATATATATTATATGTTATATTTATTATGTATAT
Source organism: Cepaea nemoralis (assembly GCA_014155875.1). Classification (NCBI taxonomy): domain Eukaryota; kingdom Metazoa; phylum Mollusca; class Gastropoda; order Stylommatophora; family Helicidae; genus Cepaea; species Cepaea nemoralis. The sequence goes on along the minus strand of JACEFZ010003644.1, from coordinate 339,933 downwards.
ATATATATATATATATAATATATATATATATCTATATATATATATATATTATATATAATGTTATATATATATATATATATAATAATATATATATATCTATATATATATATATATATATATATATCTATATATATTTTATGTCACAAGGTGCACATGGGGTACCATCAATCTTATTGACGACGCCGAACTAGAGATAGTAGACCATTTTACATATCTAGGATCAGTGGTAAATAGCAAATTATCCCTAGATCAGGAATCAACATCCGGATTGGTAAGGCAGCAACAACAATGAACAGGTTAAGAAAAAGAGTCTGGGAGAACAGGAAGCTTACTGCCAAAACAAAAGTCCTTGTCTATCAAGCCTGTGTCCTTAGTACTCTTCTCTATGGCAGTGAAACCTGGACAACTTACTCACACCAAGAGAACAACTTAAACAGCTTTCATATGCGGTGTCTGCGAAGAATTCTTGGTATTAAGTGGCAAGACAAAATCACAAATACTGAAGTATTGGAAAGATCAGGTTGTGTGACAGTTTATTCCATGCTCAGTCTTCGTAGACTTAGATGGATAGGACATCTTAGGAGGATGGATGATGGTAGAATACCAAAGGATATCTTTTTTGGTGAATTACAGATGGGTAAGAGATCTCAGGGTCGGCCTCTACTACGATACAAAGATGTGTGTAAGCGGGACATGATTGATACAGGCATTGATAATGCACATTGGGAGCAAGTCGCCGCTGAACGTGTTGCATGGAGGGCAAATATCAGAAATGGAATAAAGTCAAAGGAGAAAATTATTGCAGAAAAGTCACACACCAAGCGTTTGAGACGTAAGATGGTGCATGATGGTGGAAATGACCACGTGTTCACATGCACCCACTGTGAACGGACATTTACAGCGCAAATTGGCCTTATCAGTCACACTCGCTACCGCCATAGTTAAAAGTTATTATGCCTTTGTAAAGCACAAACTATCGTCTGTCAAGACGGCAAGGTGCCAATGATATATATATATTTAACTTATATTAGGAGTAATACTTTACTGTCGAGTCGTGTCCTTATTCTACCTACTGACTTACTTTCTGTAACGATGGCCACTCCCTAAATTAACTACAGCAGAACTTAGGGCCAAAGGAGAAGAAATAAGGTTTGGCGGGTTCGGCCCTAACGGACTATGTTCAGGAGGTGGAGAGGGAGCTTCTTCAAGCAGAAAGGGAGGATAGAAAAGCTGAGTTAGAATTCAAGAAATTTGAAGCTGAGCAGGCGGCCAAGAAATTTGAAGCTGAGCAAGCGGCCAAGAAATTTGAATCGGAGCAAGCGGCTAAGAAACTGGAGACAGAGCAAGAAGCTCAGAAAAGGGAGCACGAGTACCGGATGCGGGAACTTGAGCTCAAGATGCAATCTAGTGGAGAAACGGAGGGAGCAGTGGGAGGTTCCTCTCTCCCTGGCTCAACACCAGTAGGTGGACATAGCTACCATGCTATGAAGTTCCCTCTAGCGATCTACGAAGAGGGCAAAGAGAAATTGATCAATATCTTCAACGCTTTCAGACAATGGCAATCGCTATGGGACTGGATAGGAGTAAATGGGCTCTTAAGATATCCCAGGGACTCAGGGGTTCGGGTTTCGAAGTGTACACACGCCTTCCACCTGGTCAGGAAAACAACTACGACGAGCTAAAACCCGCTTTAATGAAACATCACGCAATCACAGCACAAACGTATCGGACGAAGTTTAGGTCGTCTAGACGAGAGCCGGGGGAGCTATTCGCCGCCTACAGTCTGAGGCTGAAATCCTATCTCCAGAAATGGATGGACTTGGCAGAATTCAAGAGGGATTATGAGAGTCTCGAAGAGATGATGTTGGTCGACCAGATGCGAAAGCAAATGTCGAAACCTCTCAGAACCTTCTTGGGAGAACAAGGGGCGGAACGGATTGATGTTGTGAATAAGCTGGCGGAAAGATTCGTAGAGGTACATGGGGAGGCTGCGGAACTCAGTATTCAAACCAAAGGTCAGGAGAAACAAGACAAAAAGAAACCTAAAAACTGGGAAGGAAAAAAAATGGAACCTTATATAAAGCACACAGAGGAGAGTTCAGAGAAGGTGAAGGAAGGAAACCAGAACACCTCGAATTCTCCAGCGAAACGACAGTGGTCTGAGAAGTGGTGTTCATTCTGCAAAGTGCCATCTCATAACACGAAGGACTGCAGATCGAAACCTAAAAGTTCTTACTCCGCAGCATGCAAAGTGATTCCTACGACGGTGATCACAGACAAGGCTGAGGTCGGCGAAGGAGCTAAGAACAAAAAGGACACAAGGAAACCTAGGAAGGGAACATGGTGCACACACTGCCAGTCGACAACACATAATACTGTGGAATACAGATGCAAGGCAGAAGACGCCAATTGCATAACCAACCTCGAGGAATTAAAAGAGGAAGGCAAGGAAACGGTCAAGGAGATGAAAGACACTCAGGACCAAGAGAGACCACCTGTGGTTGAACTGATTGAAGTAAATGACCAACAGGTTGCTTGTCTCTACGATACCGGTTTGGATGGGGAAGCGGTGGTGGACGCCAGCTTGGTAAGCCCAGACCAACTTACAGGGAAGGCCATAGAGATACAGCCGGCAATGAGGAGTGCTGTTACCATGACGCTGCCAATCGCCAAGGTGGAGATTAAATCCAGGTACGTCATGGGCATTATTCCAGCTGCTGTATTATCTGACTCCTTATTTCCCATGATCATTGGTACGAAATATGTCTTTTTGGGAATGCCCAAACAGCCAGCCCACAAGGGAACAGTAGTCAGTGGATCTCAAGGGAAGGAAAAAGAGGCAGAGACACTATGCTACAACTCAGGGATAGGAGAATTGCATACTACTCAGAGGAAGGATACTACGTTGCATCCTTCTACAGGAAGCTGCAAAGAAGTGCTGAGCCACCAGAACGGGGACAGTACTTTCTGAAGAATCGACTACTCTATCGGAGAGCTGGGAGGGGAGATAACCTGCACGAGCAGTGGGTGGTTCTAGAGACCCACCGTCCTCACATTCTTCAGAGTGGACACATCATAGGCGAGAATCGACATATGGGTGTCAGAGAGACCTTGCAGCAAATTTCCGGCCATTATTGCTGGCCAGGAATGACCGGAGATGTACGCCGGTGGTTGAAGTCTTGTTCGGAGTGCCAGAAAGCACCACCCAACAAGCGAATTAAGAGGAAACTAGCTCTTAAAGTGGAAGACAAAGTGGAAGTGTGGAGTCCAGCAGAGACCAATATACTCCAAGTAGGATGGAAAGGACCTTATCCTGTGGAAAAGGTGGTATCCAAGAACATCTACAAAATACGGATCGGGGAAGAGAAGAAAAATCTCCCTAGACATCTCATTAGGAAATATGAGGAGAGATCCGGGAGCAAAGCTTCGCACTTTATGGTGATGGCAACCATTGGGACAAAGGTTACCAGTCCAGACGAAGACCAGAGATCGCCAGTACAACATAGGAGGGCCTATGGGACAGTACGTGATAGGTCAGATTTACCCAACGACAGGAGGAGGGAAATCACAAGTCAGGGAAAGGACAAGAGTGAAAGTTTCACCGGTAACCAAGTTCAGAAGGGGTGGGTAACGTCGGGAAAGGCGAGAATTACCCAGGACTCCAACCGAAGATTGGCTGACCAGATACAATATCGCCCAAGATGGTCCTGGAAGCAAAAGTCCAGGAGATTTGGGAAAGACGACTCGGTCCATCGAGGACGAGGTGGAACATCCCCAGAGGCAAAGCCGGGGGAAACCAAGAGGACATGGAAGCAGTGTTACAATCAGGATGGGACAATCCGTCTGTATTGTGAGCCGTCGCTGACGCAAGTCGAAAGCAGGTCGACCGGACGTACAGGAGCGAGGAGCCAACACTAGTTTCAGTCGTGAGTAGTATAGTAGGGTGTCAATTAGAGCGCCTACTGGATAATGAGGTGAGCCATGTGAGGATCCAATCATATCATCAACACGTGATGTTAATAGCTACTTCGCAGAAGCTCAACGCAAGGTGGATGTGATGGACCATGTTGCTGCAACAGGACTTCACAGTGGAATACATCCTTGGTAAGGAGAATGTAGGAGCAGATTTCTTATCTAGACATCCAACTCTAGAGGAAGAGGAATAAGTTGGAGGATCATAGGAATCAAAACTACATTGATGAAGAGTCGACGCGGTCAACTCTCTTAAGAGGGGGCCTTTGTCACAGAATGATGATAGTTTATTGATTCCCAGATAGACGACCTTATAAAACGACTAACCAGGTAGGAGAAGGGTTAACAAACAAAACAGTAAGGATAACCAACCACGGTGTGACCGGAGTCAATGACCCCCAATGTTAACGGATTGAAGTGTTAACGTAGAAATAACAGCGGCACAGGTCAACGAGAGTGTAGGATGACGAGGTTAAGTCACTGGTCACAAACATCACGAAATGTCGGGTTGAGTGACCAGGCGCATGTGTTTATAAATCAAGATACGGAAGTGCCCGCAGAAAGCACAGGTAAACTGTCGCGTGGACAAATAGGTTTGCGACAAAGGCAGACAGCACTATTGGACAGTATCGCGGTCAGGTGATAAAGACAGGATTGAAAAACCCAGATAGTGTCAGGTGTGTGTGGAGAGGGAGTCAGCGCTGATTACGCGGATGGTGAACTACCGGGAACAGAGTTAAAAGAGCCGCCAGAGTTGGGGCTGATAAGGAGGTGGGGAGATTGGTTACTGAGGAAAGTTTCCACAGCATATTGCGGTCTAGATGACTCAGAGTGAAGGAACAAAACAATGAGGGTTTTAGAAATAACGGAAAAGTTTCAGATCAGTAAATTTCCACTACCGGTGATAATGAGGTATTGACTTGAGGTGTCCAGACAGGTCAAGGACTATGCGGCAAAAATGACCTATAAAGAGTGGCCACTTCTTTGTGGAAGTTTAGTGTGATTCTGGATTTCCATGAGACAAGGGAGTATGAAAAGGGTGGTGCTGCGTTCGGAGGAACGTTTGTGTATCTATTGTGCATTAGTACTCCCAATTCAGACAAGGATAATTATAAGGTAAAATCACAGTGAAGTAATCTTCTAGCATAGGGGAATAGAGGATGCTTAGCGTGTACAAGTAAATACTAGTAGGAATAGTATAGACGTTAGGTAAGCTTCTATCTTATGTCAGAGTGGGATTTTTCGGAAGCCTTTTCATTTCGGCTGGAGGAAAAGACACTCACATAAGAAAGAATATGAAGCAGACACAGCTCTCATTATTAAATCTTTATTACACAGGTTCCAATACCAGTGCGGGACATATCAACGAAGATATAACACAGAGGGCTGTGGTAAAGATCAATCAGTGTTGATAACCCCAAAGAAAGCACTTTCAAATAATAACGCACGACACTTGTGCATAAGAAAGGAGAGAAAAGAAGTGTCATCGTAAAAAGTAAGGATGACAGAGAATGGAAAATAGAAGACCCTGTAACATAATAGAAAGACTCAAATGACTCAGTATCGAAGAGTTGCAAGGCGCATACCAAGTGTCTATACAAATTAAGGACTATCCAGTGTAGAACTTTTACAGGACAAAATAGAAAATACTAGAAAATCGATGTTGTTTCCAGGATGGAATTAGGAACGTTATAAAGAGCAAAGAACATTCAGTCTAAGCGGACAATATATAGTGATCGGTTTAAGTACAGTGATACAGTGGTGAACAATTTTCCTTACAAAAAACGGATATATCTACAGACTCAAGCAGACGGAGCATTCAGGGTGAGATCGTTCCTTTGTATCTATGTACTGTCCTGTACTTTAGCCGAGAGAAGAGACGAGAGAAGACACGGAGACTATCTATCAACATCTTATCTGGCATCCACACTAGAAGAACATACCAACTACATAGACACTATCCATACATACACCAGACATAGTTTTTATTAATAAATCTTTTATTTATCGTTGAAAGGAACTGTTGTCGGAGTATGTGTTGAGGGAATAACAGAGAGAGTGAGTGAACGAAATAGATATATGGAAGGAAGACAGAAGGGAGGAGTGTAGACAGAAGTCAGTCAATAATCCCAACAGATAATAAGTTTGAAGATGTGCTTGTTGATTCCAACTTCCTCCCGGGAAAACAAGTGACAGCAGGTGACAAATTAAAAGAATTTTGCACAGAAAATGAGTTAACGATAGCCAACACGCTTTTTAAACAACACCCAAGAAGACTCTTCACATGAAAGTCCCCGGACAGTATTACCAAACATCAGATAGATTATATTGTAATACAAAGAAGATGGAGATCAAGCATAAAATCTGCGAAAACCCTACGAAGTGCAGACTGTGATACGGATTATCAGTTATTAGAAGCAGATCTGAAATTAAAACTCAAAAAGCTTACCCGAGAACCACGGCCACTTCATTTTGATCTCACAAAAATACCAGATGCATACACCGTAGAAGTTAGCAATTGTTTTGGGGTCTTGATGTCTGTACAAGAGGAAATGACACCTGATGAACTGGCAGTACAATTTAGAGATATCTTGATAACTGCAGCCAAAGATTTAATTCCGACCAAGAAAAAGCAACTTAAGCCATGGATTACATCAGACACGTTAGAATTAATAAAACAACGAAGGGAACTGAAACAGAAATGAGGCGAATCCGATAACAGCAGGATGAAGTATAAATCTTTAACTCGAGAAATAAGAAAGAACACAAGAAAGGACGAAACTCAATATATACAAGATTGCTGTACCAGAATAGAGCAATATCATAAAACTGTAAGAGATTACGAAATGTTCAAAGAAATCTTCTTCTTCTTTCGTTCGCCTGAAATATGTTTATAACTGCAATGTTGTCTCTTGTATGAATCTAAAGTCTTTTTTAGTTCATTCAGCGGTCCATAGAGTTTATCTTCCACTGTTGTCTCTCTAGGCCAGAAGGTTCGCCTGGATATGTTGTAGTTTCGGGCAATCCTGGAGTATGTGCTCTGCTGTCTGCGACGCCAAACCACATGTGCACATGGCTGAGTCACCAATCTTGAATTTTGTATACATGTGGTTGCGTAATCTATTGTGTCCTGTTCTGAGGCGCAGAAGAATGACCTGTTCTGGTCTGTCCATAACGTGGTAGTCGTCTTGAGTAAGGTTTGGTGGCCTTCTGATTGATTTGATCATTCTTTTCTTTTGGTGGTATGTAATAGGCACATCAGGTTGTTCTTCTTTTGCTCCTTCATTAGCCAATCGATCAGCTCTGTCGTTTCCGGGGACTCCACAATGGGATGGTATCCACTGTATGGTGATCTTACGCTGGCTGCTAAGTTCAGAAAGTAGTGTCCTCAGAACTGGCAATTTCCCAGACAGGAGAGATTCTATTACGGATTTTGCATCTGTCAATATCACCGTAGGTTGTGTACCATGGCTGGTATTTTGTAATTTCTCTGTGGCTATCTTGATTGCCTTAATTTCAGCATCATAGTTCTGGCAGTACTTTCCTGTTGGAATTCTGGCCGTGTCTCTAGTATTATTTGGGTATTCTATGTACACTCCCGCTCCTCCATTTCGAAGCAGCATTTTGTGCTGACCCATCTGTGTAGACTCAGGATCCAGAGGTCCTGTGGGTATTCGTCATCAAGGAAGCTGAGAGTGGCTGTTCTGCGCTGTACACTGTTCTGTTCTTCCTTGTCAAATATTCCTCTCACTTTTGACTGGATTTGTAGCGATATTCTATGTTCATCTGTCCACGGGGTTCGCTCTGGAATATTTGTCAGGGGGATACCAACTGTGGGAAGATCGATGGTTTCTCTGCAGAGTTGTTTGGCCTGGTGGATGAAACTACTTCTTTTCAACCGCCCCATAGCTAATTACAGCGGGAGGAGAAGAAAGCATACAAATATATCACGCATTATGTAAAAATGATATGGAAATATTGTATATGGCCAAAAGATTGGAAGAGAACTATCTTCGTTCCAATACAAAACAGGGCAACCTGAAATTATGCATCAGATATAGAACTGTTGCCCTGATCAGTCATGCAAGTAAAATTCTACTAAAAATCATAATGGGAAGACTTCGTAAGGAAATGGAAGAAGAAATTAACGTGGTTCAAGCTGGATTTAGACAAGGAAGAGGAACAAGTGATCACATTCTCAATATGCGTTTAATAATAGAGAAGTGCAAAGAATTTAATGTAAACCTATTCTCATGTTTTGTGTACAACATCAGAAACTTTGGGAAATCATGAGGAATATGGGATTTCCACCACATGTAATACAGCTCATAAGAATGCTCTATCTAGACCAACAAGCAGCGGTTAGAATAGATGGCGCGACATCAGATTGGTTTGACATCAAGCAAGGAGTCCGTCAAGGATGTGTGATGTCCCCCTATTTGTTTAACCTGTACGTCGAAAATATAATGAGAAATGTAAGAGATGATATAAACAGGGACCTATATGATGCCCTAAATATCGGTGGTTATGACATACCAGAGATTCGGTATGCTGATGATACAGTATTGCTATCCACAACACAGACTGGTATAGAAAACCTAATAGCCTCAACCCAATTGAATAGTGAAAATCACAACTTGTATCTTAACATAGCAAAAACAAAGATAATGCATACAGATAAAACCACTATGGAGAAAGAAATATATGTTAATGAGGAAAAATTGGAGGTGGTGGAAAATTTTGAATATCTTGGGTCATTGATTACCAACAACGGTGACACAATGAAAGAAATTAAACGACGACTATCAATTGCTCTTCAAAGACTAAAACAACTGAATAAATTATGGAATGGGACAGACAGAACTACAAAAATTAGATTTTTAAGAGCATGCATCTTTCCATTGCAACATACGCCTGTGAGACCTGGACACTTACTAAACAAGCTGAACAGCGCATAAATGCCTTTGAATATAAATGTTATAGACGAGTTCTAAGAATATCTTGGGTAAAGAAAAGAACAAATGCATCCATACTTCAAGAGCTGAATATTGAAGAAGATTGGCTATTAAAAACGACAAAACAAAGAAAATTGAAATAATTTGGTCACTTGAAACGTCACGAAATTTTGTAGAGAAAAATAATGGAGGGGCATGTGCCTGGGAAGAGAGGAAGAGGAAGGCCAAAGAGAAGATGGGTGCTGGATGTGGCGGATAATCTCCAGATGGGTGTATCGGACGCGGGACATCTTGATCGAGAGGTTTTCCGGAAGGTTGTTACGGGAGCGAGGTTCTGCAAAGGACATGCTACTTAATGAATGAATGAATGAATGAATGAATGAATGAATGAATGAATGAATGAATGAATGATCTTATCTCTTCTTGATACATTGGGTATTCTTCTCAGGAATCTCATTTCTGTTGTTGTGATTTTTCTTTTCTCTTTTTCTGGCATTATCCAGATTTGGCATTGGTAGTATATAGTTGGCAGGAAGATTGTCTTGTAAAGATGGATACACCCATTAGTAAAGCAACAAATACTAACAGTGATATGAATTGCGGCAGACAAGTGGGATGGTGCAATGAATTCCGCAAGTTGCTGATGCAACAGGGAGAATATGCATAGAAATAGAAAAGGTTGGACTATATTCTCAAGCAAGGTGATTGCTATTCGTAGTAAATTCTTGGACACGGCGAGTTCATAATTGCGAAATAGTACCACCAAAGGCCGATCCAAGCTGCTACTCTCAGGCTGTGCTGTGTCCTCAAATTATTGTTATTTATTATTTGTGATAACATCCTATTTGTTTAAAACGATAAAACCCCACTACTGTGCTTTAGAGTATTTTCCCCCATAATATACATTATCGCGCAGCTCTAACCATCAGATGGTTGAGGAGGCCTTTATACCACCTCCGTGTACCTTGTTCCAAGCTTCACAAGCTTCTTCTGTAAGGAATATCAATGAAGTCAATTTTCGAGTTAAAAATCTACCCAAAGTATTTCAGGATCCTCGCCGATGCAACGGAGTTCGTGCATTAAGCTGAGTTTCTCCAGACTCAGGTTTGAAACGAGGTTACGAACTGTTGCCATTGACAATTTGTATTGTTTGTGCCGATGCTGTAATGTTTAGGGCATGCAGTTCCTCAGAATAGTTGGAGCAAAATATCCCATTAGGTTTACATGCGGATTAATGTCTGCGATTAATATCTTCCTCTTTCAACACATGGTAATCACATATTTTCCAGTAAATTTTATCAATATTTAATAGCGCGGACTGGGTTAGTATCTTGACGTCAGACAAATTGAATGTACTATTGTCAGCTGCCACCTGCCCTTTAATTTTAGCCTACACAAGTTCTATAGGGTTTTAATGAGAATAGTACGGCGGAAGTCTCAAGCACCTATGGCCATGATCTTCTATCAACTTGTCGATTTATTATTTCTTGCATTTTTGCGTCTGTTTTACAAGGGACAACACTTCTAACTTGAAAATCATTTCTGGAAACAGTATGCTTTCCCTTCGGAGCGATATCTTCATTGCTGCCTTTGTGTTCAATGCCGTAGGCATTTTGTCTTCTTAGGCAAAAAACATTGTGATATGATGCATTGTCCATAATTAGACAAGACTGTCTGTCTAGGGATGAAAGCACTGTATTCTCGAGCCACTCTCTAAATATATTACCATTCATCTCATTATGATAATCCCCAATGTCTGTATGCTTTGATACGAACACGAGTCCTGTATTCTGTAGTAAGCCATTATGCTTACTACCAGCATCGGCTATAACCAAACGCTGTCCTTTACTATTGGGCACATATCGCTTTATCTTTCCATCCACTATTTGTCATTCTTTTTCACTTGTGTGGTGAGTATTAATCCAGGTTTCATCCAGATACACTATGCAGTATTTTCTTTGCGCATTTCCATTATTTCACGTTGGTATGTGCTTCGCATGGCTCCTAAATGCAGTTGCTCGCAAATTATTATTCTACCTCCCTTGTATTTTCTAAACGATAAGCCTAATGTCCTTTTCCACAAAGTTGTTTTGGATAGATCTATGTCATTGTTCTTTCTCAGGCAAACAATAAGTTTTCTTATAGTCACTGTTTCTTTGGTATTCAGCATGTTTATAATAGCTTGCCTTATGACATCCTTGTCAAAGCTGTCAACAATGACATTTCTACCTACCATATGCTTATTGCGTGGTGGTTTCATTTCTGATTCTTGCACCCATCGACGAAATGACTGTTTACTCAAACCCAATGCATGCACTCTTCTGTTCTCAGGAATTGTTATGGTATGAAAACGTTTCCAGCTTCTTGACAAAAATGTGATTAGAGAAATTAGACGTAGACAGTCAAAATTTTTTGGACATGTTATGAGAAGAAATGGACTGGAGAACTTAGTGACAACTGGCAAGATCGAAGGGAACAGACCAAGAGGAAAATATCTGGATGGCTTGGCCACATGGCATGGTCGAGACAGGAACATTGAGCTGATCTACGACTCTGGTGATCGAGTGAAATGGCGAGTCATGACCGCCCATGCTTTCCGGCATGGCACATGATATATATATATATATATATATATATATATATATATATATATATATATATATATATATATATATATATATATATATATATATATATATATATATATATATATATATATATATATATATCATAATCTTCATCAAGTGACCTGCCAGCTGGTGTAGGACATTCATGGCTTTCCACAGATTCTGGATCAACTCTGCTGATGGTATTCCTTAATGCCACCATCTCAATCCATCCAGCATCATTTCTCTTGGTATGCCTCTGCCTCTCTTCCCCTCGATCTTTCCAGTTGTCACGATGTTCTCCAATGCCTCTCTTCTCATCACATGACCGAAGAAAGATGTTTGTCTCTTCCTTACTGTTGTATATAATGTTCTAGCTTCAATAGACTGTGTCAGACAGTCTTTGTTAATTACTCTGGCAGTCCAAGGAATTCGCAACATTCGCCTCAGGAACCACATCTCTGTGCTTCTACTTTCTTCTTAACTTGTTCATTTACATTTCATGATTCACTGCCATGCAGCAAAACTGGTTCTACATAGCATTTCAGCACTCTCTTTCTTACATTCAATGATAGTGACTTATTGCATAAGATACTCTTCATTTTCTGAAATGCGGTCTTTGCTTGCCATATTCTTCTCTTAATCTCTGTAATCTCTGTTGTACGTCTTCCATCTGATGTTATAAATGCCCCTAGGTATTTTAAATTATCTACTTGGTTAAGAATTTTCCCTTCTATTTCTATGTCACATTTTAGTGTCACCATTTTCTTTGATATCACCATCGTTACTGTTTTCTTGATATTCAAGGAGAGTTCTTTCCTTGCACTCTCTGTTACTTATATGTCCAACAATTGTTGTATGTCTGTTGAATTATCCGCCAACAATACTGTTTTATCTGCATAGCCTATATTATTTTTATTATAACCTCCAACTAGTATTCCTGGCATCTCTTTGATCTCTCTCATTATTACTTCGCTTTATAGGTAGAAGAGATCTGGTGACAAGACACACCCCTGTCATACTATTAGATTTATCTGTTCGTAACTACACTCTTTATTTCCCATTTTTATTGGTTGCTACTTGGTTCCAGTAAATGTTGTTTATTATCTTAAATCTTTCCCATGAATGTTGCTATTTTATAACATTTTAATCAGTTCATCATGTTTTACTTTATCAAATACCTTAGTATAATTTATGAAAGCACAAACCTCTCTCTCTCTCTCTCTCTCTCTCTCTCTCTCTCTCCTCTCTCTCTATATATATATATATATATATATATATATAATTATATATATATATATATATTATATATATATACTATATAATATATATATATATATAGTAGTAGTAGTAGTAGTAGTAGTAGGCCTCTTTCAGTCCTGAAGGACTATAGAGTTGTGCCGCTTGGGAGGTGCCTGGCAGCACCGCTGGTGACTGTATAGTCCAATTCGAGAATGACAATCTCTGTCACAGTTTCCGCATCTGTGAGACGAGGCAAGTCCCGCAGTAAGTGACTGCTCTTTGAGCCTGTGCCGTCTCTCCTCAGTTTTTTGGATCTGATTGCGCTCAAAGAGCACCAGTCCGTTTCGTACATCTCTTCTCCAGGAGCATCTGTCTGTTGCAACTCTCTCCCACGTGTCTGGATCTATTCCAATGGTTTTCATATCTTGTTTACACACATCCCTATATCGCATTTGGGGTCTTCCGGTTGGCCTCTTTCCTGTGGCTAGTTCTCCGTAAAGGAGATCTTTGGGAATACGTTCGTCCTCCATTCGAGATACGTGGCCCAACCACCGGAGGCGTCTCTGCTTGAGGAGGGTGTGCACTGTGGTAATATCTGCTCTTTCAAGCACCTGTTTGTTTGTTATGTGGTCTTTCCATGTTATGCCCAGGATACGTCTCAGACATCTTATGTGGAAGGAATTCAACTTCCTTTCCTGTCTTGAGTACAGGGTCCAGGATTCAGACCCGTAGAGTAGTGTGCTAACAACACAAGCTTTATATACTTGAGCTTTTGTACGCTCTGTTAGTCTATTATTCTCCCAAACTCTTTTAGCTAGCCTGGAAAATGTTGTGGCTGCCTTTCCAATGCGTCTGTCGATTTCTGTCTCTAATGAAAGAGTATCTGATATTGTCGATCCCAGATACACAAAATCGTGGACGACTTTCAATTCATAATTAGAGATTTTGATTGACGGAGGCGCATCAGCATCTTGTTCCATCACCTGTGTTTTATTTAGGCTAATGGTGAGCCCAAAGTCTTTGCAGGCAGCTGCAAAACGATCTATGAGCCTTTGGGAGATCTTCTGCTGTATGAGTAGTCAGTGCTGCATCATCTGCAAAAAGTAGTTCTCTTACGCATCTTGGTCTTATTTTGGTCTTTGCCTTGAGTCTTGATGGGTTAAAAAGTTTGCCATCAGATCTTGTGTGGTGGTATATGCCTTCAGTGGCAGTCCCAAATGCTTGCCTTAAGAGAACAGCAAAGAAGATACCAAAGAGTGTAGGAGCACGCACGCATCCCTGCTTTACTCCGCTGCTGATGCTGAATGACTGGGATGTTGAGCCGTCAAATAAAATGGTCCCCTGCATGTTTTCGTGGAATGATTTCACGAGACTAAGAAGGGTTGGGTGGACATCCAACCTTTCAAGGACCTTAAAAAGGCCGCTTCTGCTCACGAGGTCAAATGCCTTTGTGAGGTCGATGAAGGCTATATATAATGGCTTCCTCTGTTCTCTGCACTTCTCTTGGAGCTGCCGGAGTGAGAAAATCATATCGATGGTGGACCTGTTGGGTCTAAATCCGCACTGCGATTCGGGGTAGATTCTTTCAGCAAGAATGTGTAATCTTTTAAGGATTACTCTGGCAAAAATCTTGCCTGTAATGCTGAGAAGGGAAATGCCGCGATAGTTGTTGCAGTCGCTTCTGTCGCCTTTGTTTTTATAAAGGGTAACGATGTTTGCGTCTTTCATATCTTGTGGTATTGATTTTTCTCTCCAGCAGAGCTGTAATATTGCATACAGTTCTGGGATGATTGTTTCTTTGCTACATTTTAAAATTTCAGGTGGAATACTATCTTTTCCAGGTGCCTTGCCGGATTTGAGAGAGTCTAGTGCTTCGCTGATTTCTGTGAGGCAAGGTTCGTTATCCAAGGCATGCATGGCGGACTGTTTATCGATGGCTTCCAGAGCTTCTTCGCTGACAGTGTTATCCACTGAGTATAGCTCTGAGTAGTGTTCTACCCAGCGATCCATTTGTTTCGCTCGATCTTTTATGATTACCCCCTCAGTTGATCGTAAAGGGGCCATCTTATTTTTGATGGACCGACAGCTTGCTTGATGCCCTCATACATTCCTCTTATATTTCCAGTGTCTGCACAAGTTTGAATTTGAGCAGAGAGCTGTAGCCAGTACCTGTTCGCACATCTTCTTGCCATCTGTTGTACTCTATTTCTGGCCGTTCGCAATGCCTGCAGTGTTTTCTCTGAAGGTGATGTTTTATACATCGAGAATGCATGTCTCTTTATCTCCAGGACTGGGAGCATCTCTTCAGAGTGTGCTTTAAACCAATCGGTTGACTTAGTTTGCTTCTTGCCAAATGTTGATAGTGCTGTATTGTAGATGGTGTCGCGAAAATGACTCCATCTCTCGGTGGAATCTCCGTCTGTGGGGCCGGTCAGAGTATCCGCTAGAGCCTGCATGAATTTGTTGACCTTCTCTTTATTTTGGGTGCCACTGGTGTCAATGCGTGGTCTTCCTTCTGTTCGGCTTCTGTAGATTCTCTTGGGCTTTATCTTCACCTTGCTGGAGACGAGTGAATGGTCGGTGTCGCAGTCAGCACCATGATAGCTGCGAGTCATCCGTACATTGCGGAGGTTGCTGCGTTTAGTGAGCACCAGGTCGAGTTGGTGCCAGTTCTTTGATCTGGGGTGCCTCCATGACACCTTGTGTTGAGGTTTCGTGTCAAAGAAGGTGTTGGTCACGCACAGATTATGGTGGCTGCAGAATTCCAAGAGACGTTGTCCATTGTCATTGATCTTCCCAACGCCAAACTGTCCTAGACATGAAGGCCAAGATTCGTGGTCGGAGCCAACCCTGGCATTGAAACCCCCAGGATAAAAAGATGTTGTTTCTCTGGTGTTTCACTGACTTCTTTGCTAAGGTCGTCATAGAACTTGTCCTTAGATTCTGATGCTGCAGTTAGTGTTGGGGCGTAAACGCTTATAATACTAACTGGGCCTGCCTCTGTCTGGAGTTGGAGCTTCAATATTCTTTCAGTGCCATCACTTGGTGGTATGATGGAATTGAGCAGCTTGTTTCTGATAGCGAAGCCAACTCCATGCTCCCTGGTCTCTCCGCACGGCTTGCCATGCCAGTAGAAAGTGAAGTCCCTCTCCTTGATGCTTCCAGATTCTTGGAGTCTGGTCTCTTGCAGGGCGACAATGTCTATCCCCAGTCTTAGCAGTTCGTTGTTTATCACTGCAGTTTTGCGGGCATCCACAATCTCATTTAGATCGTCTGAGATGCCAGGGGTCATGGTTCTTACGTTCCATGTTCCCAGCCTTAGGGCCGGTTGTTTTGTTTTTTTCTTGCTGTAGGTGTATAGATTGCGGTCCATGTGTCAGGATTTCCCCTAAGCTCCACACACCCTCAGGAGCAGATGAACCGTGGCGAGACAACACCTTATTGACTGGGGGCTGCCCAGCTTAGGCGGGCGGTAGCTGTCTAGTGAGATACGATGATCTCTCCCACCGTCGGAAGTAGCCCCTGGTGCCTTGCTCTACGCCAATCGAGCATTAAGACTTATAACCGGCAAATGCTACTTCCCGTGTTGTGTCACCGCTTTACGCGGTGCTGAAGTGACCTCTTCAGGGCACAAGCCTGGGCAATGGAAATCGGAGAACCAGCTGTTGCCCAGTAGCAGGTTCCCCCTCTCCACGTCGCCGATGTTGACCAAGGGAAAGGCAGTAGCCAATGCAACTTGGCATCGGTGCCGTCGCAGGAGTTGCCAGAACTATGTTGTTTACAATATGGAACTGCCTTAGGGACTCCATCTCCGGATTTGTCCTCAGGGTTTACCTCCCGAAGCCTTTCCCATATGGGTATACCCGCAAGGCAGCGGAGGTTGAGATTTAGAGTTCCCTCTCTTAGAAGAGATACCAACAAGGCTGACGAGCCTCCTCTGCCCGGGAATCAATAAGGAGGGAAGTCTACCATTCTTCCTTCCTGGCAGTGACCATACTGATCGGATGGACCGTAGCCATTGTCTCTACTGAGAGATCCTCTGCCCACCGTCACTGACTTGAAACCATAACCAACAACTATCTGTCGGCTGCTCCCAAGTCCAATCCACCACCTGCTCCCATGGCTTCACGTTACCCTGTTGGGGGGCTAAACGGGTACTCCACCTGCCCAAGGGTGTCCCGTAGGCTAGCGGAGGGAAGGAGGCACCTTACTTCTCCTTTGATAGGGTATACCCCTACCCCGCTACCCGTATATATATATATATATACTATATATATATATATATATATATATATTATATATATATATATATATATATATAATATATATATATATTAGTGGGCAGTCTTGCGAAAGCGGAGAGAATTTGGACTGTTTGAATGGTTCTGGCGAGAACTGAAATAGGTCTGGCGAGAACTGAAAGGGTTCTGTGAACAGGCACTGGGTCCTTCAAACCAAATGGTACCCGAGACTCGCTGCAGACAGGGACCACTCACTGCATGAAGCCATGGATATGGTTAAGGGTCATAGATTGAGAAGAGGCAGGTCCTTGATATCAGAAGCAGAAATATCTGTCAGCCAGGTGAAATAGATCATATTAATAGTGAAAGAGAGTGGGTAAAAGTAACGGAAGACATGACGGACGGCACAAGGTAATTATAACACTGAGTTGTGAGTGCAGAGAATGGGCAGCGGGCCGCACAGAATTTGAGGTGCAACAACTGATTCAGAGCAACACACATCAAGGTGATATAGTTGGTGTTTTATTACGAAGGCTAATGGACGATGCTTGAAGAAGGAGAGCCTGGCATGTCTACAACCTACAGCATGAGAATTGAGGTGTAAGCAGTAACAGCAGCCGTCCGATGGTTGGAGGAGGAGACCACTGAAACACACATTGTAGTCATTACGGACTTACGAAATATGCTTACTAAGGTGGAGAAAAGAATGTTTCGTGGAGAATGGCTTGCCTCGCTTGAGGTCACAGATTGTGACAATTATATGGGTTTTCTGACCCCTGTCATGCGGGAGTGCTGGCAGGGAATGCACTTCTTGGTGGTAGATTATCTATGGACAAGGGAGAGGTGGTCAGACGTCTGTGGGACTAGGTGGGGAAAGCTGTGGAATAGACTGAGAACCAGTATGTGGAGAGAATGATATGACGAGGGTTCGGCAGGGGCTCTGGCAGTACCTCAAATCTGAGAGTGAAGACCAGGAGAACTTTCAATCATATGTCAATTGGAACGATTAGCCGTATGACTCTTCGCTGGCTGTTGAACAAGGGGACGGAGGTGTGTGGGAATTTCCTGAGTTCAGTTATGTCGTTTCTTAGCTCAACTCAACTTAACAACAACCAACCCTGTTTGTCAACCTGCTCGTTTCCAGCACATCAGTATGTCCTGAGGTAAACATGTCTACCTTTGCCTTTTGAATTGACGATATCAAATTACCATGTTCAAGGTGGATCAAATGCCGGGGAACTGACGGCTAAGGGTAAATGGTGGCCAGGTAAGTGGGGAAACGCTGGGCTAATGAGCATCGCCTTGACGTTCCCATCCTCTACCCTAGCAGGTTAGATTGTGAATGAGAATAGATACTTCTATAGAGAACTTATCATAAACAACAACAAGAGGTGATATATGGCCACATTATGAGAAGATAAAAATTGGAACATATTGTGACCACAGGAACAAAGATTTTGTGTTCCCATTCCTTTACAGGACATCGCTGTCAATATCAGCATCTTTCAGCTGACTGTTGATTTCTTGGCAAGATTACGCTCAGTAGTTTGCCATTGCTTTCTGAGCGACCGGTTCACATACACCGTTAGTTACTGACGCGGACAGAACTGCTACCAGTTATCGTGCACATCACGTTACTCACGAGAGTATACGGGATCACGGAGAAAGTAGTGTAACTCCTAGACCAGGGAGACTGGTGTCAACAGGAAAGATTTGTTAAAACTGAGATATAGGAAGACAGACAATTTTTGACAGTCTTTGGCACGGCACAAAAGTAGTCAATAAACGAAATGATTATTGCTGTTTGAAATCCCAAGATGTGGAGAAGCATAATCTCCCACGCCAGTAGGTAAGACACCTGATGATGATGGAATCTATACACAAGAATCATCACCGGAGCTACGGAATGCGTGCTCTGTACTCCATGTCAACTTCAGCATCTAGCGAAGAGAGAGAGAGAGAGAGAGAGAGAGAGAGAGAGAGAGAGAGAGAGAGAGAGAGAGAGAGAGAGAGAGAGAGAGAGAGAGAGAGAGAGAGAGAGAGAGAGAGAGAGAGTTGAGAGTGAAGAGGGCAGAGAAATAGGCGAACAGGGGTCAGGAGAGTCGGAAGTAAAATGGAGTGCATGGGACTCAAACATGTCAGAGTGGGTTGATGGAATTGTCTTAGCGGCAGACAAAGAGGGTCTTGCTGGAGAGGCTGGTGTACGACTTTCATCTCATCATGCTTCAGGAACTGTTTATGGGCAGCTATAAGTGTCAAGGTCATGTCAGTTCACAATGACACCATTGGCCAGGTGTAGCATAACGAAAAGCATCATTGCACAGTTTGCCAACTCAAGCACATCTAACAAAGATTTTGTCGCACCAATGTGAACTACGAATACCTTACGCCACAATTGACAGGTCTATTAATATTATAACTGACATGATTAAGTAACCCAAAGAGGCGTCTCTGAATTGTACACCGATTGGATGAAACAAGGCATGTCATCAGAAAGGTGGTACGGAGACATGTCATTCTTCTGTACGGCTTAGGAACGGGCGGATCATGTCGTTCTGTGGTGTAGATTTTATACATTTTGTGTGACATTTCATCACTGATCTGGGTAAGCTTACCTCTCTCAAGATCAATATGACGATACTGAAGAAGAAGGTTAAGGTATCTTGTGTTTGTACGTTGTTTCAAGTGTGATATTAATTATCAAAACTCTGTAAGTGCTAACTTCACTAGCTGCAAAACCCTTCAGACCTGAGGCCATCTCCGGCAACCATGATGTAATTTCATCTCTCAATATCTGCTAGATCTACCATGTTTCTGCAAATATATTGCCTTTAAAGAATGCACACTACAACATAACATCTTAGGAAGCTGTAGGGAGTAAAGTTATCCATGCACTTTTATGCATTACATCAAAATGCAAGCTTTCTCTATCTTTTTGCTAAGAGGACAGTGTATGTCCTTGAAACAGGTCCTATCTACATGCTTTTGCCTAGAACACTGCTAGAGGGTGAGTGGGGAAATGATATCTTTCCTCCTTTCTTCTTAGTTATCTCATCTCATCTCATCATGTTCCTCTTGTACCTTGCGGTGTCGAGGTGAAGTATAAACTTCGTGAGAGTTCCCGAATATGGGCTTCATATATCGATATTCCCATGGACTGCTATTCCCTCCTTCCAACGTTTACGTGATCGGCCTCTTCCTCTGATTCCATCTGGTCTGTACATCATTGCTTGTTGTGGTATGCTGCTGACTGGTAACCTACTTGCATGGCCAAACCATTTGACTTGCTGCTTTCTGATAAAATCTAGTGCTGCTTTAACCCCCACTTTAGTCCTGATTTCTTCATTTCTGATCTTATCTCTTCTTGATACGTTGAGTATTCTTCTCAGGAACCTCATTTCTGTTGTTGTGATTTTTCTTTTCTCTTTTTCTGTCATTGTCCAGGTTTGGCATTGGTAGCATAGAGTTGGCAGGAAGATTGTGTTGTAAAGTGCTTTCTTAGTAGTTATTGATACATGTTTGTTCTTTAGTATTGGTGCCATTTGTCCAATGAGTTGATTTGCCTTATTGCACCTATTTTCGATCTCGTCTTCTGATCTGCCATTTGATGATATTATACTTCCTAGGTACTTGAAACTCTTTACTTGTTTCAAGGGATGTTCGTTTAGGTGAATTGTTGTTGTTTGTTCTTCTTTAGTTATAGTCATTACCTCTGTTTTGCTTGTGCTAATTTTCATGTTATGTTCCCTACACATTTCGTTTAGACTATTCATGTGGTCTTGTAATTCAGCTTCTGATTTTGCTATTAGTGCTTGGTCATCCGCAAACAGGAGTTCTCTAATGGTTAGTTATGTATGAACAATTTATTGTTGTAATATTTGTTGTATCTCTGACAAACTTAGCACTCAGACACGACATCATGTAAATGTGGCTGTTATTTTACGTTCAACAAATTGGCATTTGTGACGGTTGCGCATAGTTTATCTGTCCAGAATTGGGGAAGACTCAAACTCCTGTTTTAACCACTGTTGATTGCCAACAGATGGGGGACATATTGCGGTCAGACTCTAGATGAAGAAGAATAATTAGTGAGAGAGGTAAAACCTATTTTCAGGACTCTCACGCTGTTATATATGTTTATATTTATTCGTTGTAATGAAAGGGAATAAGTATGCTATGCACTTTGTGAACAATTACTCATGAGGTTTTCCTGTATACCCATTCATGAACACAGGCCCTATTTTCTCATGCCATGAGAAAATCATGTATGTATGAGTTACACTCATTATAACTTCTGAAAGCTGGTGGGAGAATGCTTGTTCGAATTTATGACACCCCAGTAAACAGAACAAAACTTATAGGTTAGAGGTGAGTTAGAGAGGTGAACCAGACATGACATGTACAGGGCAAACACACAACATGCATAGCCTTGCTATGGGTCAATGAGTTTATTAGATTTATGTTAGTGTCATGAATAATGCCATCATAACATCATCATGCTCATGTCCTTTCTAAGTGACTTGGCTTACTCATCAGATTCCCTATCACAACCCTGTGTCCTTACATGTATGTCGAATGTCCACAATGTCTCACTGAGACCCCTGGTACATTGAGAACATACATTAACAGTAAGACCAGATGACGATCAGCATGCATAAAGTTGTGGTACCCATTAACAGTCAGAGCGGATTCAGCACTAACAAGAGAAAAGGTATAGCTTTTACTCTCAGGCTTTGTCATACTTCTTCCTCCTTTTCATCCCTCTTATCTTATCTTTATTCATTCTGAACTCTCTCTTTATAATATTGAGTTGATCAGGATGTAAATAGATATGATTGTTTGAATTAATAGTGATGTGAGTAGTGCTACTTGGTGATAGCAGCATATAAAGAAGATGCAGCCAGACTGTGTAGGAGAATGTGGCAGCTCAGGTCCTCCACCTGAGTATTGGGCAGTTTGTCATCATTTCCGAAAGGCAGGTAGTGTCACTATCCATCAATGGACCTAGTTACCAGACGAAGGCTCAGTCCCTTTTCCTCCAAAGGTTGATACTTCCAGCTGCTAAACAAACTAATCCAATCAATTTCCATATTTAGTTTCATGGTGAAGAAGAGATGCCCTTATCAACACAGGCCATCCACACTCATGTCAGCAGTGAATCTTCTCTGAACACCACTGTGTAAAGTGTTCAGTGCATTTTCCACATAAACATTTTAGTTACACCACAACACAAACATTTTTCACAATATCACAATTGGGAGAGACGGTGGAGTACATGTGTTTGCTCATGCATCACTAATGATTTTATAAATGATCAATGATATGTATGTATTGATTTTGTGAACCATGTTTATTTTGTCAACTGTCATTTACTGCCAATACAGTACCTTGCTGTGTATAGCAGAGGGGTCTTTGAGCCTGAGGCACAAAGGCCGCCTGGCTAGTGCAAGTCGCCGCGAACTGTGCAGATTAGGATTTTCTTTTTACCAGCGACAGAAAAAAATCCCACACCTTACCGAGGGATCGAACCCGGGTCTACAGAAGGAGAGTCCGGCATTCTAGCCACTCGCCCAGCCGCTCCTCCACGTTTATTCTTTAATCTATATTTCCAACCTAATTTTAGAGTTAATTAAAACTTGAAAACTTAGTTATCCTTCTTTTACATTTCATTGTATTGTTACCAATTTTACTTTGTGTTTAATTAGCATTTAATTAAAACAATTTAAATTAGTTGGGAACTAGTAAAGCTGGGTTATCTCACATGGGGAACTGATTGTAATTCTCCCATGGTAACGACTCAGGTTCCCAAGTTCATCTAGAGAACCATTTTCTTTTATTCCAATTATTGTCCTGCTGGACCATCTTGGAATCATGGGGACTTTTGGGGGCTTTGAGCTAATTGGGTTCAAGGAGGAACAAATTTCTGGTGTGTTTTCTAACTTATCCGGGACTTCCCTAGACCTGCCGAGTTCTCTATAGTCCAGTTTCACTACCAAGACTATTACACACCTAAACAAAAGTCGCTTAAAAGTCGACTTGGTCGACTTCATTGCACCGGTTTGTTATCCCATACGGCTCAGTCTCTTTCCGCAGCGCGGAAAGCGTCGCACAAAGCACGAACTCCGTAGCTCTAGCGACGACCCACAGGAGTCTCCAACATAAATGCACTCGTGAACCTGAAGGACACTGCCCAGATTAGAACCCTCAACCTTCGGAGCCCGAGGCAGACGGCTTGACCACTTCGCCACGGAGCCTCCATATTACACACCATTATATTACACATCATTAGGAATTAGTCCCAGGTCTCTAGCTAAAAAAAGAGTACGGGGGATGCACCTAGTGCTACTGATTCTTACCACCATTTCCGCACCTTAACACCAGGGAAGAACTTGAATGACAACTGATAACCTTGATGGAAAATGATAATGGGGAAGACAAAAGGATAAATACGTGGATGGCTTGGAAAAATAGTTGGTACAGGTACCGGAAGACATGTCGTACTGGCACAAGGTAACAGTAACACTGAGTTGTGAGTGCAGAGAAGTAGGGTATAATCTGGACAAGTACACAGACGCGATCCATGACTGGGGATGATAGTGTGACATTGCGAACCACGACCACCCATGCTTTTCGGCGTGTCACATGATGATGTCACGTGATGTTGATGAATGTTGTTTTGCGTGATTGATGATGTGTCAGTCAAGGCTGTTTGTTAGTGCCTGTATGTATGTGTCCTCTTTCACCGTGAAAACCTCACCAGTGATGGCAGGAATTCCGTCTTCTGTCCTCGTTAATGGTAGTGTTTAACCGTGTCAACACAGACTGCATTAATGATTAGTTGTTCAATTTGTATTCATTGATCAACTTTTGATCAATGTAGTTTGTATTCGGCCATGTTACTTGTTTGGGTGTTGTTATTAAATGTGGTGTCTAGATTTGGAGCTATGGCAGATGCAGTATCTGTGAATATATTCTTATTCACGTGGCTCGTCCACAACGCCTTCTTGCAGATACATTCGATGTCGTTAATTGCAAAAATGGCCCATGACTGACTTTCATATTTTGGCTCCGGGAAGTGCATGTTCTCAAATATTTTACGTCTGTTTGTCCATGTGTCGTGCAATACTGTTCGTTTCTGCATTGCTAAGGCCAGCCTGCGTCTAAAATCTTTTGTAGTAGAGTTTGGCGCCAACATACGAGGACATGTCAATAAGTAAATCACACAGTTATGTGGGATGGCAGGTAAATGTAGTTGGTGTTTTCTACAGGTGTCATTAGGTGACAGAAATATCGAACTTTATATTTCCATTCGTCAGGTGGCGCTAGGTGCCTAATGCGCATGAGCAGCGCATAAACAAAATGGCGACTGTACTTACGGAGTATACAAGCAAAGCGCAACGTTCTATTGTGCGTTTTTTATTTTTTTTGGTGTGCAAAACAACTGCCTGCAAAGGACATTCATATGGAAATACTTCCTGTTTATGCTGACAAATGTTTGTCCCGTAAAGCAGTGCATAGCTGGGTAGAAAAACTTTCTCAAGGACGCTCTAAAGTTGTTGATGAAATCGGATCTGGTCGTCCTGTTGAGATTGCAACAAAAGCATCCGTGCAGCGGGTGAGGAGATGATTAGAGGTGACAGGCGAGTAACGATAAACTCTGTAGCATCTGCAATAGGGTCCTGACATGGTTCAGCATGCATTTCGAAGAAAACGTCAAGGACTGCTGACTAGAAGAGTGTTGCTTCTTCATGACAATGCCAGACCACATTCGGCTCGATTAATTCAAGAGAAAATTAACCACCTAAAGTGGGAAGTTCTGGAACATCCACCTTACAGCCCCGACTTAGCCCCTAGCGATTTCCACCTTTTTGGTCCACTGAAAACCCACCTTGGCGGGAGACATTTCGCGAATAACGCCGAAGTTGAATGTGAAATGAAAGCGTCGTTTAGACACCAGAGCACGTAAGTCTATGTAGCCAGTTTGGGAGGACTGATAAAACGATGGAATAAGTGCATCAATGTTGGTGGAAATTATGTTGAGAAATAAAGGGACAATGTATGTATCAAAATGAACAGGTTTCAAGTTGTTGTCATATTTAGTTATTTTTCTACAGTCATTTGTGACTTACTTATTGACTTCCCCTCGTATTCAAGTTCTGTGACATGGTCAATGTTTTCCTTGTTGGTTGCGATCTGTTGGTTGGGATCTGCTGGGTGTGATCTGTTGAGTGTGATCTGTTGGCTGTGATCTATTATGGCTTGTCCATGGGCATATTTTTCTGTCCCATCCCATCCCATGGTAATTTATGCCTGGCTCATCCCATCCTATCCCATCCTATGGAACCTTTTCCATGGGAATAACATTCTCATAGCCAAGCCTGGCAGGCTTGTCCATAGGACATGTTTTTCTGTCCCTTACCATCCCATGTTAATTTATGCCTGTCCCATCCCATCCCATAGGACCTTTCCCATGGGATTCCCATGGAAATAACATTCCCATGGCCAAGCCTGAATCTATTGGTTGTGACATCGTTTTTGTTTTGTTTAAATTTACAAACGAGTTTTGATTTTATCCGTGTCTTATTAATAAACAGGATCACTACTTTCCTATTCTTTAGCACTATCTGAGAGAAATATAATCTGCATTTCTTAACTTTTAAATTCCACCAATTATAAATTGATAAAGTCTGTTTCTAGCATCATCATTTAAGGTGCTTTCTCGTTACAATGTCTGCACATATGTTGGAATAGGATATGGAGAGTGAATGGAGCCATGTATAGTATCTAGATAGATACGTTGACAATATTATAAACACGTAACATGCCGTGACAACTGGACCGATATCTGGAAAGAGAGACAGAAGAAGAAAACGAGAGAAAATTCTCGACATGGCACAGAATGGACTCAACTGCGCGAAGTAATACAAGCCGTTTCGGATCGGCAAATTGTGGAGAAGTTTGTTCGCCCACGGCAGTCGACAAGGACACTTGATGATTATGATAGATCTGGCTACTTATTTCCAGGTGCAATTTCTCCTCCGGCAAGGTGGTGAATTGTCATTTATGGTAAATACAGATAAGAGGCATATCACAAGAGAAACACGGTTTTCGTTATGTCGTTACCATTTGGAGGAGATGACAGAAACGGGACAGGAGTGGGGGGGTACGCATAGGATAAGATTGCGTTCACAAATGTTTGCTCTCATTCACGTTGATGTTTTTTAAAATTTAAATATAGGTTGCATCGTTATAAAATATTTTATGCCGTCTTATACTTACTCGCACCCAAGGAATATGTCAGTGATAGATTCCAAGGCAATTGAAATCATATCATGGAAAGCGGCGAAATTTCGTTGATGTTTTTGGCGAAAATGTATTGAATTCACTCTAACAAACGTGTTTTACAGTAACCTCTGAGCACGTCTGTTCCACTTTGAGACATGCTCCTCATAAAGGAGTTGAGTTAAGTTGAGCTAACAATCGACATTAATGCAGTCAGGACATTCCCATTCGCGCTCCGTCCCCTCGTTCCCGCCGCTATCTGATTAAACTTTCTCCTGGTCTTCCCTCTAAGTGTTGAGATTCTTCCAGAACCCATGCCGTTCCCGCGCAATATCATTATTTTCACATACGGGTTGTCATTCTGTTTCTATCGCTTTCTACACCTAGTCCCACAGGCGCCCGGCATCCTCTCCCTTGTCCACAGGTAATCTACAGCAAGAGGTGCATTCCCTGCCTGGGATCAGCCTGTTCATTCCCCCGCACTACCTCATGGCCAGGGCAAAAGACCATACAATTGTCACAATCTGTGACATATGAAGCGAGGATAGCCTTTCCACACGAAACATTCCTTTCTCCATCTGACTAAGCATTCCACACGAAACATTCCTTTCTCCATCTGACTAAGCATTCCACACGAAACATTCCGTTCTCCATCTGACTAAGCATTCCACACGAAACATTCCTTTCTCCATCTGACTAAGCATTCCACACGAAACATTCCTTTCTCCATCTGACTAAGCATTCCACACGAAACATTCCGTTCTCCATCTGACTAAGCATACTCTTTGAGTCCGCGATGAATGCAATGTGTGTTAGCAGTGGTCTCTCCTAACCAACGGAATGCCGCAGTCACTGCTTCCACCTTCAATCTCATGCTAGGAGGTCGTAGTCTCATATTGCAGACTAATCCTTTTTCAAGTATCGTCCATTAGCCTTCGAGGTGAAACCCCCAACCATAACGTATGTTTCTCACCACTGACCCATCGGTGTAAATCACTGTGTCACCTTGATGTGAGTTACTCTGGATCAGTTGTTGCACCTCAGACTCGGTGCGGCCTGCTGCCCATTCTCTGCACTCACGATCCAGTTTGACTGTTACTATTGTGCCAGTCCGTCATGTCTTACAGTACTTAACCCACACTTTTTCACGATTGATAGTCTCTAGATCACACACCTGGCTGATAGATATTTCCGCTTGTGCCATACAGGATCTGCCTCGTCTCAGTATATCCCTTGCTTCATGCAGGGGTGATCCTTATCTTCAGCAACTCTACGGTACCATTTGCTTTGGAGGATCCTATGCCTTTCCGCCATTGTTGGTAGTGAAAGGATATGCCTCATGCATATAATTAGTGTGTCCTTTGTGCACCTCAGGATTACCCGCATGGCCGCATTCTGTATGCGATCCAACCTTTCAAGCTGGCTATTTGATAATGTTAGCAGCCCCAAACCAAACTCAATGACAGAAATTATTAACTACTGAAAGATCCTGTAAAGCACCCTCTGCTCTGCTCCGGATGCTGACATCACCCTCAGTGCATTAAGTCCCTTACCAGCATTCACCACCAGTCTCCACATTATCCTTATTGAAAGACATACACCTTCGAAGGTGATTCCAAAGTATTTAAATTTACTCTCCCTGGTCTAGGGGTTACACGACATTCTCCGTAATCCGGTATACTCTCGTAAGTAAGGTGATGTGCGCGAGAGTAGGTAACGGTTCTCTCCGCGTCGGTAACTTAAACTTACTGGGTATGTGAGCCGGTCACTCAGAAAGCAATGGCAAACTACTGAGCGTAATCTTGTCAAGGAATAAACAATCAGCTGAAAGATGCTGATGTTGACAGCGATGTCCTGTAAAGGATATGCGAAAAAAAAAAAAAAAAAAAAACTAAGAGGACATCCATTTCTTATAAGGGAATTCCCATGCACCAGATAGAATATTCATTATTGAACACGGATGTTTCCGTGTGAAGATGTAATATGCACTTCATCTCTGACACGTATATTATATACGGCATATAAACACACTTTGAGATCTGCTGTACAATCTCCAGAACAAAATATTTGTGTTGGGTGCACATAATGACATGGCTATATGCGAAATCTCATCATTTTTTCTCAGTTGGTTACTGAGTTATTAATTTTTATACAGGAGCAAAGATTTGTGAACGTACTGTAGATTACTGTTCCGATAACGACCTGGTGGAATAAGGCGATAGAGAACGCATATGTGGATAAAGGAAGGCATCATGAGCCTGGCATATAATGCGAAAGAAGAGATTCAGCAATGATAGCGAAGACGAGAAGAATGATAAAGTATCACGAACAAGTGACACTTTTAAGAAACTTTGAATTCATCTCAAGTTAAAAGATTGTGACAACTATGTGATGGAGATAGATAAAGGTAACTCTCAATCTGTTCTCATACATTCAGCACACTGTAAACAGAAGAACAACGTTCCAGTAACCCAAGACACCAAAGGATCATCAGACACCATCCTAAAGATCGAGGCAGAGAAAGAACACGTATTCTTCCAGCGTTGTGTGTGTCAACCTGACAAAAGCTATAGATAGTCCGCCAGTGCATATAGTAAATAAAGGACCCCTTTACACGCCGTAAGGCGCCTTGTTAGACCTATATTTTTTTAGACTATTCGACACTCGGTGAGTATCACTGTGGTCAGTATCACACAGACCGCTTTTACTTTCTGAGATATTTTATAGTACTCTTGGGTCGACCCGGGAGCGTAAGATCAAACATATGAACTCCTCTTCCTCCTCATTATTCTTCCTCTTCTTGCCTTTTTTCCGTCTTGTTCTTCTCCTCTCCTTCTACTTCTTGCCTCCCCTAATGCTCCTTCTTATCTTCTTCTTTCAGTCGTATTCTAGAGGGGTTCGTCACACGTAATTAAGATCGGTGTCCAAATCTGGTAACATATCAGCGTTGTTCTTCCTCTTTGTTCTAAGGACTTTTCTGTAACATTTAATTTCAAACGGCCGGATTCTTTTCCATAGTGATTAAGAATGGTACATGACTGACATGTGTATTTTCCCCCAGGAAAGACTATCTTTAAAATAGTTTACGTTAATTAGCTTGCTGGTGGTGTGGCAGAAGCTCTTCAAATTGTTTACCCTCAACATTTCTATATCTGTTTTACATCTGACTTCTTTTGAGAAATATCCATCGTTGTTTATCATGGAGCCACGCTATTCACAGTTTCTGACATTTTGAATAACTTCATTGTTAAGTGAGATTTGTTTTGGCATGGAGTTTTGTCTGTGGACATCGTGTTCGTTTTTCTTTACATTTGGAAAAACGACTTTAATTTTAACAACGTTTCTTGACAGACATGATCATATTTTCCTATCCCTTTGTGCTATTTGAGAAGAAATCAATGTAATATGATCTGAAACTGGATTCCCCTAAAGATGAATGGATAGAAAAGATTGTCCATGGTCAATAAAACATATCAAAATAACAATATAGACTCAAATGTAATGAATAATCATATATTTAATGGCGTCTAGCAACACAATCACTCTGTCTATGCTTCACTTCTGATGCTGATATCTTGCTTGTCATCGGTCTGTCGTGATCGTCGCCATTATTCCCAAGCGGTCAATACATGTCGGCTTCCTTCTTGCGCATTGCATGCTGGAGTTTCTGGGGATGTAAATGTAGGTTATGTGTCAAGCATATTTCTACGATCTTGATCATGTTTGCTTTCAGTTTAATGAGCAAATAAATAAGATCCGCATTTAGTTTGTTTAATGTGTCATTTAGACCATTTTTTCAGTTCTAGAGTGCAGAGATGTTTGCAGTTGTCTGACTATATCAAACCTCCGACCTTGGTCTATTCTCACGGATGACATTATTGGCATCCCTATGCATGAACGCATGCGCAGACCTCGTTTATGATATTGAGGCTTTTGTAAATTCACAACGCCGCACACCGTAGTCCTTCCAAGACCCACAGGGAGGCGATAGTACTCGCCGTTAGAATCACTAGTCTAAAGATCATTCCCATTATGGTTTTGTTAAATTATTTGCAACAATTACAACTGCAGGCATGTCGTTTTGGTTTGTTTCATTGCAGTGTCTGAAAACCTTAGATTGACGGCAGTAAGCAGTATGTAGTATGTAATAATCCATGCCCTGCATGTTCTGACACGGATATATTTTAATTACGTCTTGTATTTTTTAAGTTAATTTGTAATAACTACGTCTTATATTTTTGTAACATATATATTCTCAGCGGGTTTATTTGCCGAACTAAATTTAATTAGATATGTTCCCAAGCAACGAAGATCGGGAAAGTAAGGGCAAGTAGTTGTTTGAGATGAGGAAGTGTGTGCTTTACCATGTCTTTATTTTCAATGTTCGTAAAATTCTTGGTAAGATAAATGTTAGCTCAAGATATACCAGGACATTGTGAAGTGGGAAGTCTAACTACCTTCCACCCTACTATTTCCCTTTCCAGCTTACATAAACATCAGGCTATTTTGAAGCTCAGTGTGTCAAAGCGATGCTGAGACATGTTTTCAAATGGATTGCTTTATCCTTGTCAGTAACATGTCTTGGAGCGCGGCTGGCAGAATGGCTAAGAACTCCGGCTTCTCCGCCAGGAGACCCGGATTCATATCCTCGGTAAGGTGTGGATTGTATCTGTTGGGGTCGAAACACAAATCCTAACCTGTACAGTTTGCGGCGACTGCACTAGCCGGGAGGCCTTATGTTTGTGTGTGCGTGTGAGAGTGTGAAAGTGAGTGAGTGAGTAAGAAAGGATGTAAGAGAGTGTGTGAGTGAGATAGTAAGTATGAGACAAAGAGAACGAGAGAGAGAGAGAGAGAGAGAGAGAGAGAGAGAGAGAGAGAGTGTGTGTGTGTGTGTGTGTGAATAATAGGGAGTGAGAGCGAGTGAGTGAAAGAGAGAGAGAGAGAGAGAGAGAGAGAATGAGAGAGAGAATGAGAGAGAGAGAGAGTGTGTGTGAGACAATGAGAGAGATAGAACAGTGTGCGTGAAAGAAAAATAAAGAGATATATGCTATTCCATACTTCTTCTGTATCCTCATCTTTCATATTATCATTTTTACTGCCACTTGATCTTAACATGTACTGTATGCACTGTGTATTTCATCATGTTTATGTCAATTACAAAAATTATATTCTTTATTGAATTGCATAACCTTTTCTTCGTTACAAAAATGTATAACAAATTGATTTCGTTTTATCAATTTGTCCATTTGGGGATGTGTGTGTGAGTGGAGGTTGTGTGGATGGGTGGGTGGGGAGATATGCGTAGGTGGGGAGATGTGTGGAGGATGTGTGTGTAGGGGGATGTGCGGGTGAGTGATTATTGTGTGTGTGTGGATGAGGGACGTGTGGGTGGGTGATGTTTGTTTTGGGAGGGGACTTGTAGGTGGGGAAATGATTTTTGGGTGGGTGAGTGTGGGTGTTGGTTGGTAGTGAGATTTGTGGGTGGGTGGAAATGTGTGTGTGGATGCGTGGGGGGGGTGTGTGTAGGTGGCATGGAGAATGGGTGTAGGGGTTGTGTGTATGGGTGTGGTGTGGGTGGGGGATATGAGTGTGGGTGAGGATGTGTGTGTCGGTGGGGGATGTTTGTGTGGGTGGTGGGATATGTGTGTGTGTGGCTGGGGATGTGTGGGAGGTGGTGATGTGTGGGTGGGGATGTGTGGGTGGGGAATGCATGTGTGTGGGATGTGTGTGGTGAGGAAGTGTGTGATGAGGAAGTGTGAAAGTGTGGAAGATGTGTGAGTGTGTGAGGGATGTGTGTAAGTGGGTGGTTTGGGAATAAGTGTGTGGGTGGGGGGGGGGGTTGTAGTTGAGGGATGCGTGGTTAGGGATGGGTGATTGGGGTGGGTGGGTGATATGTGGTTGGGTGAATGTGCGTGGGTTGGGGGATGGGTGGTGACGTATATGTGGGTAGGGAGAGATGCTTGGGTGGGGATGTGAGTGTTGGTGGGTGCGAGAAGTGTGGGTGAGTGGCGGGAGATGGTGTAGAGTGTGGAGGTGTGGATAGGTGCGGGATGTGTGGGTTGGCGGGGAGTGGATGTGTTTGTGTGTGGGTGCGCATTTTTGCGAGTTTTTGTATGCAAAAATGGAGGGAGATTTGAGCGCACGCATGTCATGTAACATGCTATTCTATATTTTTTGTGTATTCTTATCTTTCATATTACCGATTTGAATGTCACTTTATTCCATATTGATTTGTATATTTTCATCTTTCATATTATCATTTTTTATGCCACTTGATATAATCAGGTATAATACGAATACAGAGAGAGAGAGAGAGAGAGAGAGAGAGAGAGAGAGAGAGAGAGAGAGAGAGAGAGAGAGAGAGAGAGAGAGAGAGAGAGAGAGTGTAAAAAAAGAGAGACAGAGAGTATAACTGCATCACTATTTTTTACGTTACACAATGTATTTGTATAATTTTTCTAATTTTTTGTTTACACATTTTGCGAGAATTCTCACGCCAATCGTCAATGGATGTGTTTGTAAAGTGTGGGAGTTTGTTCATATTAGTTTCAGTGATTATGTGAGGCATCATGTAAGTGTCTATATGTGAGGATGTGGGGGAAGTGTGTGTTTGGGGAGGGGGATGTATCTGTGGAGGAGTTGTGAGTAGGGAATGTGTGTAGGTGGATGGGGGATGTGTGGGGGTGGATAGGGGTGTGTTGGGTGGGGATATGTGTGTGAGTGAGTATGTGTATGTGGGTGAGTGATGTGTGGGTGAATGAGTGTATGGCGGTGGGGGATGTGTGTGGTTTGAGGGATGGCTGTGTGATGGGTGTGGGGGATGGGTGTGCTGTGTGTGTGTGGATGTTGGTGAGTGAAGCGTTGTATTTTGCCACCAGGAAGTGCATGTGGGTGAGGGATGTGTGGGAGGGGGATGTGTGTTTGGGTTGGTGTGTTTGTGTGGATGGTGGTGGGTAGTGGTATGTGTGCGTGTTGGCGGGTGGGAGATGTGTGCGTGTTGGTACGTGGGGGATGTGTGTGTGGGTGGGTGTGTCGGGTCGTGTGTAGGGGGTGTGGGGATTTGTGTATGCGTGGGGGAGGTGTGTCGGTGGCGAATGTGTATGGGTGGGGGATGTGTGTGTGGGTTGGGGATGTACGTGTGGTTGGTGGGGTGTGTGGGTAGATGTGAAATGTTTGGGTGGGTGAGGAAATGTGTGTTTGGAAGTGTGTGGGTGATGTGTGAGTGGGAGAGGGTTGTGTGGTGGTTTGGGGATGTATGGTGGGTGGGAATGTGTGGGTATGGGTGGGTGATATGTGAGTGGGTGAGGGATGTTTGTGTGGGTTGATGCGGGATGTGTGTGCGTGGGAAGGGGATGTGTCACATAACAAGATAATATGCAACATTACAACATTCATTTGTCAATGTTTTTTTTCCCTATGTGAATGTAAAATGCACTGTTGATGAACGAAAGATGGGTTACTGGAATCGCTGAATGTAAGACGGGCGTACGTGCCCAATTTGTAACCATTTTAAAATAAAGTTCAATTCAATTCAATTCCTCCGGCTGAAGACATCCCTCCCCCCCCCCCCCCCCCACCATTTTGCACTACACTTCAAGGTACTATAGGCGGTAAATAACAGTTGTTTTTTGTTGTTGACAATAATATGTCTTAGTATTTTAAATATTATAGCCAGGACAGTAGACAAAACACTATTTGAAGTTTATTTCTCATTGCTAAATAGTAGATTAGTTTAGCTATCAACCCTGAACAGGGGGGGGGGGGGGGGGGGGTAACTGCGTGGTCTCGAGGTACGGTGTCTGCCTCGAGAGCTGGAGGTCCCGGGTTCAAGCCCCGGTGAGGACCGGGATTTTTTTCGCGTGGAATTCTAGTAATAAAATTTCCCCTGGTCTCTGGGTAGTGAGATCTGACGCTGATCTGTTTTTGTTTTAAAGTTCTTGTGACTGGCTGGGGATTACCCACATTTGTTGTTTGATGTCTGCAGTTGCCTGTTGTATCTGTTATTGAATTTCAATGTATGATTCAATGTATATAAACATATGTTGTAACCGAAGCTGTAGTAGTTGATAAATTAAAGAGCTTTTTGTATTGTTCTTGATTTGTTGTTTAGTCACTTTTAGTTCACACTCATTATTTCTACTACAATCTAGCAACTTAAGTTACTGTCTTGGTTTCAACATGATAGTTCCTGCTTAAACATCAGTAATAGTTGAGACCCATGTAAAAGAATCTCGAATCTTCTTACTAATCACTATCTCTTTTCTTGTTAATTGGGGAGCTGAGAGGTTTCCTCTCTTTATTCTTTTTCTTCTCGTCGGCCATAACGCAGCCAGAGTTGCACTCTTTATCTCTTATCACCATAGTAAAGGAAACTCAGTCTTCCCTTGTCTCCTTTCTCTCTGCTTCATATTTACATCGGTTCTATCATGCTAGATGTAGAGATATATTTCTATTACGTAGTTATATCACAGCAGACAGAAAAGGTATACATATTTGTGCGACACTGGTAGCAATCACGTATAACGTTACATACCATGGTATATCATACTATCAGGTAGAGATGCAGTTTTATTAAGATACAAGGCTAAGATTCGATTAGATCACGAGAATTTAAAATATAGTTTTATAATTGTACAAACCAATGCTCGAATGTATCGTCTCAGATCTTGAATGTCAGGGACATTTCTGGCCAACAGGCTATTATATCTGTCATCTGCGCCATCTGTAATATCCCCATAGTCGTACTCTTCAGTTGATAATGCCAGATTTCTTTCTGCTGCAGTATCTCCGTTCTTCAAATTAAACAAAAATAATTCAAAGTATTGACATGTGGGTATATGGATGTCTTGTACAAGTTTAACCGTTGATAACTTTAAATAACAGTCAGGGTAATATATTAACATATAGACACGTAAAGTAGACTTGAAAGTAGGGTCTCACTCAGATATGACAGAGATACTGCATGATAGGAGACGCTACTACCTGCTTTCTTTGCGCCGAATGTTGGACGGCGCACACCAAACCTGACACACCACATTGTGCCAACGGCTTCGGACAGAGATGTGCAGTTACAAGATCCAACTGAGACAATAGACAAGTGGATGTAAAGAAGAATATGTGATACTTCATTGTAACAAATACAAACATTATTATAAATCCTCAAAACGCAGTACTCGAAGAAATAAAACAGACAAGTCAATTATTTCAACCACATGATCGTGTTTTGTAACGGATCGTTTTCAAAAAATGTTTATCTATGTCAAGAACAAGCAGCTGTTACTGTCATAAACATTTGGATTTTAATGGGTTAAGTAACTGAAATATAAACCAGTGATTTCAAGAACAGATATACAATAATTAACTGACACTGTAATAACAGAGAGTGCAAAGAAAGGACTCTATTCGAATGTCAAGAAAACAGTAACAATGTTGATATCAAAGAAAAAAGTGACAACAAAATGTGAAATAGAAATAGAAGGGAAAACTCTTAATCAAGTGAATAATGTTAAATATCTAGTTGCATTTATAACAACAGATAACAGAGATTAAGAACATAATTGGGGAAGCGAAAGCTGCATTTGAGAAAATGAAAATTCTATTATGCAAATTATCATTGAATGTAAACAAGAGAATGCTGAAATGCTACATAGAACCTGTTTTACTGTGAATAAATTGGAAAGAACATTGGAAGCAACAGAGATGTGGCTCCTGAGATGAATGTTGCGAAATCCTTGGACTGCCAGAGTAACTAACAACGATTGCATGAAAGGGCTAATGAACCTACAACATTATATATAACAATAAGAAAGCGACACATAGCTTTCTTTGGTCATGTAACGAGTAGAGAGGCCTTGGAGAACAATCGTGACCACTTGAAAAGATCGAAGAAGAGAGGCAGAGGCCGACCAAGCTAAATGATGCTGGATTGACTGTGTCGGGGGCATGGAGGAATGCTATTGGCAGAGTTTATCAAGAACACAAAAGACCGACAAGAGACATGGACGTCTACGCCAGATGGCAGGGCACTTGATGAAGATGACGTGATGATAAACCAGTGGATTAAATTTAGAGGATATGTGAGTAATTGCCATTGGGACACATAACATCAATAATATAAGATATGAAGATGATAAAGTATTTAATGCGGACAAAGAACAGGATTTGCAACATTTAGTAGACAATGAATGAATCACCAAAAAAAAAACGAGAAGTAAATTGTGAGCTTTACTAAAACACGACTACAAGAGACAAATTGGACGTTGCGGCCAAAGCCTTCGTCAGCACCAGATACCTGTACGTTATGTGAATGTGAAACATGGAGAATAAGAAAACAAGCTGAGAAACATCTGATGGCAGTGGAGGTGTGGTTTATGAGGAAAATGCAAAGATAATCAATAGAGAGACAGAAACACCAATGAGCAAGTCCTCTTAGACAGATAAAAACCGTGAACTGATTTGTGGTCACGATATGAGAAGAAATAAATTATAAAACTTAGTGACAATTGGAAATATTAAAGAAAAAAGAACAAAGGAAAGGCAGAGATATAAATATCTAGATGGTTTGGCCACATGGATTAATCGAGACAAAGACACAAATATAAGTCACGATTGTGGTGATCGTAGGAGATGGTGATACATGACAGTTCAAGCTGATGGCATTGCACATGACGATGATGATCAAATTCCATGCAGAGCGTTGCTTTAATTAGTTAGTTAGTTAGTCGACAGATCATCCTCGTTGCACATCGGACCATTCGTCCATAAGTGCTCGGATCCCCTCCTCAGCAAATCGCGCAGCGTGTAGCGGCTAACGACGCCAGTTCTGTGTTGGTTTATCAATCTTCTTTGGCTTCCTGCGTAGTGTTCTTGTTTGGCCACCCCTCTTTTAATTTGCTGCTCTCGCAGTCTGGCCATTGTTGTAGATTCACAGTCATCACTTGGTTCTTGCAAAAGTCTCACTTCTCGTAGAGCATTCAGAATGTCAGCCTGGTCCATGGCGCGTCCGCCCTCCACAGTAGCCTCACCTGCGAGCTTGTCAGCCCGCTCATTTCTTTGTACTCCCGCATGCCCTGGCACGAAGATGAAACTAATCTTTGCCAGCCGAGACCGCTCCAGAGGCAGCAACCATTCTCTTCGGATCAACCCCTCCTCTATCCTCTTGATCATGTTCATTGAGTCGCTAAGGAAACAAGCCCTAGTGAATGTCTGTGTCTCGAGCCATGTTATTGCTTTACTTACTGCCATGACTTCCATGGTCAGGCTACTTGTGGTTTCAGTGAAAGCACCAGAGTCCTCCTTCACAATTCTCCCTCCGGCCCGAGCTGTAAAGGCCCATGAGCTTCTCACATGTCGGACGACCGACCCATCTGTGTAGATGACCTCGTCACTGTCTAGCGAATTCTCGAAAATCAACGCTTGTACTTCAGCCTCCACAGCAGCCGGATTTCTTTGTCTGCATTTTCTATCTAGTTGGATGCAAACTGAAAAGGATGTGCAGAAGTCTGTTGGCACTTGCACCCACTCCTCGCCAGGTTCTAAGTCCTCCAGTGAACACACCTGTTGAAGAATGTCTTCGGCTTGACCCATCCACGACCGTCCTCTTTTTAACCTGCTGCCCTTCACCTTCCTAATTTCACTATGCAGTGGATGCTGTGTGTTTGCGTTAATTCTGAGGTAGGCACGTGCCCTGCAAACTTGCATTCTCTCTTCAATGGATGGAAAATCAAGAAGGTAGCGCATCGCCCTGCATGCTGTATCTCTTGTACATCCAAGAATAATGCGCATAGCTTCATTCTGTATCCTTTCCATCCTTTCTATCTGCTTATGGCTGACAGTCAGGATTGCCATTGCATACTCCAAAACAGACATGACCAGCCCCTCGTACAGAAGACATAGATGGCGCTGCTCACAGTTTGCTGCCGCCATCACCCGCATCGCTGCCAAACCCCGCTTGGCCTTTGTTATCACCTGGTCTATGTGCACATTATAAGCAAGGCTTCGATCAAACCGTATCCCCAGGTAATTCATTGCCTGCGTTCTTTCCACCATCTCTGAACACAGCATTACAGTTGGTGTTGGATTGTTGACAATATGATTATTCAACGAGAACCAAGTCACTGTTGCCTTTGTTGGGTTGACCATTGCCCCAGCTTCATCACACCAAGTACTTATGCGATTGAGTTCGGTTTGTAGTTCCACAGCAACCTCCTCTCTATCCTTACCCTGACGATACACTAAAACATCATCGGCATATGACAATGTCCTGCCAGGTCCAGTGATCTGCTCACTGGTGATTCTCACTGTGTAGGCGTTGAACAGTACCGGAGATAATGGTGATCCCTGTGGTAGGCCAGGATATATTGTTGTTGGTTCCGAAGTCCAACTGCCACATCTAAAAACTACTTTCCGTTGGAAGAGGGCTGCAGCGATCCAACTAAGGAGGAATGGACTTACGTTTAGTTCAAGAAGCTGAAACATTAAAAAATCCAGTGGTACTCTGTTGTATGCGTCCTCAAGATCAATCGCTGCAGCAACGGTTTCAGTGCCTGAGTGGAAACCTTCATAGACATCATGGGCAAAGACTGCTGCATTGGTCCAGGTTTCTCTTTTTGGACGGTACCCACCCAGGGTAGGTGGGAAAACACCTTGCCTCTCTAGTTGGCTTGATATTTTCCTGGCAATTACCTTCTCCAGCAGCTTGCCTATTGTATTCTGCATGGTTATAATTCGATATCCCTGAATTTTTTTGTGGTCTTTGTCAGGCTTCGGCAATTGAATCAGATAGCTGTGTAACCATTCCTCCTTGATGCTAGCACTCTCTATACTGTTGTTGTACATGTCTGCTAGTTTCTCTAGCTCATTGTCGGTACACCGATTTATGTCGTCGTATCTTATGCCATCAGGACCTGGAGCACTGTTTTTTGATCGTCGAAGTACAGCCTTGATTTCTTTCACTGTCACTGTGTCTTCATCCGAAGTGTTCTGGGCCTTGCATCTGTCTGAGGTGATCTCCTTGGCCAGATTCCGGCCTCCCATGTCTGTCTGGTTGCTCTGCTCAAGGTAGCGTTCAAAGAGGGCTTTGCCCTTGTCCTCGTCAGTCCTCTGCCAGATGAGGTCAGCACCTTGGAAGTCAGAAATGCTCTTATTCTTGACTACACCACTCATGCTTTTATGTAGTCGCCAGAACAATTTCAGTGACTTGTCTGTGCTTACTCTTTGACACACCTCTGCCCGTTGCTTTAATTACAGCCGCTAAAATAGTCAGCATCCTTTGTCAGTTACTGTGCCGAGTATATTTGCATTTGTCTTTAACGTCTGTGTCCATGGTAGTTTTGATCAGCGCCTATATGTCTTCTAGTAACAATATCTTCCATTAATGTTCTTTCCAACCCATTGTGCCATTTGATGTTGCCAGTATATCAGTTGTCCAGATATGATTGTGTTTATAAGTCAGTTTTGTTTTCAATGCTCAGATCTTTAAAAATGTCTTCTTATTTGTTCATGATATATGCTATTTTCTTGGAACGTTAATGAACAAATTAGTTAGAGCTTAGAAGCAACGGAGATGTGGTTCCTGAGACGAATATTGCGGATACCTTGGACTGTCTGAATAAATAATAATAACGATTGCCTAGAAGAGGATAATGAAAATAGAACATTACATACAACAACATGAAAGAGACAAACAGTTTTCTCTGGTAGTGTGATGAAAAGGGAGGCATTGCGAACATCGTGACAAATGAGATCAGACGCCCGTGTGTATTGTTGCGCATGATAACTTGGAAAAGAGGCAAAAGAAGAATAATAACACTGATGCTAGATGGATTGGCTGATCAAGAGCACTAAGGACTGAGCTCTGTGGAGAGACATGAATGCTTGCCAGCTGTCAGGGCACACGATGATGATGCTGACGACGATGATGATGATGACAATGATGGTGATGATGATGATGATGATGATAATCTGCTACTCTAAGAACGCTTATGTATCATTATAGGTACAAAGCATAGATTATGCAATGATCTCTGAGATATGTAAGGAATATATGTGATGTTGATCTGGCCGCTATAATACCTAGCACAGACACAAAACCTTACCTCTGCTAGTGGATCTGCTGCTATGAGTGGCTGTTGCAGCATTCGACTGAGTCTCTCGGCGTCAGAGATAAGAGCTCTGTGTAACAGACTGGGTTCAGCGCTCGAATCTGAATTCATGCTTGGGTCAGCTCTTTTGCCGTTACCTAACCAATAGACAATTCACACGTTTAAGACATCAAGATCTCCAAGAACATGGGTTATTGATTCTCGTGATCGGTTAACAACACACCCCAGAAGAAATGTTTACTAATTGCTAATGTTAACCATGATTGCATATAGTGCGTGATATCTACGCTTTAGAGATTGGGTGGTTCCAGTAAGTGGTTTATTGTGACTCGTATAGTTTGAGTTATGTAGTTACAGCAGTTTAGTTAGAAAGTTGTAGTTAGAGTGGTTCAATTAGACTGGATTAGTTAGAGTGGTTTAGTTTAAGACCATTAGGTGTCTTAGTTCGATTTGTGTAATTAGACAGGTACAGTATGTATGATTTAGTTAGACTGGTTCAGTTAGACTGGTTTAGTTAGAGTGGTTTAACTAGACGGATCTAGTTATAGTGATTTAGCTAGATGAGTTTAGTTAGAGTAGTTTTGTTAGAGCGGTGTAATTAGTGGTGTTGGAATGATTTAGTTCGACGGGTTTAGTTAGACTGGTTTAGTTAGAGCAGTTCAATTAGACGGGTCTAGATAGAGTAATTTTGTTTGAGTGGTTTAGTTAGAGTGGTATAATTAGACGGATTTAGAT
Source organism: Cepaea nemoralis (assembly GCA_014155875.1). Lineage (NCBI taxonomy): Eukaryota > Metazoa > Mollusca > Gastropoda > Stylommatophora > Helicidae > Cepaea > Cepaea nemoralis. Next base: position 298,798 of record JACEFZ010003644.1, on the reverse strand, counting down.
AGAATGGTTTAGTTAGACGGATTTACTTAGACCGGTTTAGTTAGATTAATAAGCCAGTGATCAAGTAAAAATGGTTTATTCTTTCATTGATGACAAAGCGTTGATGTTAGATTCCACTCACATCGAAGGTTGGATCTTAACTTCCCATACCAACCTAATACGTCACGATTGAGCATCCCCCACCCCTTTCAGTCTCAATGCTCAATCGTGCTGTATCTGTGTTTCCCACTAGATCCTAATAATACCCAATACTGTTACACCTCCCCATGTTAATTAAAGAATTGTCCTTTTAAAGGAAAAATCTTTACTCCAAATCCCCATACTCTATTCCCTCTTTGTCTTCTAATCTTCCCTAAATCAAGTTTGAGTAAATAAATTATCTTTTACTCTTCTCCCAGCGATATGGTCTGCTAATAACCTCCCCATATACTTCTTCTTCGCCTTTTATTTATATAATACCACTGTTAATCCAACCAGTCCTTCTTTCCTTTTTATTTCCCCAACATTATATAGTCAACTACTACATAATTCTTCATTTCTGGCTCATCTAGTTTCCTGTATCAAATATACATATTATAAGAACAGCTCATAAATTCTTTATCGAAATCTTTGAGCTTATAAAATTTCTCATTCTTTACTATTCTGGTTTAGTTAAAGTGGTTTAAATTTTAAATAATGTATTCCCTTAGTGGTTTAGTTAGAGTTCATTAGTTACACGGGTTTAATTAGAGTGCTTTAGTTAAACTATTTTGTTAGAATGCTTTAGACTAGTTTAGTTAGAGTGGTTTAATATACTAATTTAGTTAGAGTGGTTTAGTTAGAGTGGTTTAGTTAAACCAGTTTAAAGTGGTGTAGTTAGCGTGGTTTAGTTAGAGTTCTTTAGTTACAAGGGTTTAGTTAAAGTGCTTTAGGTAAACTAGTTTTGTTACAATGCTTTATACAAGGTTATTTAGAGTGGTTTAATATTCTAATTTAGTTACAGTGGTTTAGTTATATTAGTTTAGTTAGAGTGGTTTAATTAAACTAGTTTAAAGTGGTTTAGTTAGCGTGGTATAGATAGTGTGGTTAGAGTGGTTTAATAGACTAGTTTAACTAGACTAGTTTAGTTTAGGTGGTTTTAGTTAAACTAGTTTAGTCAATATGGTTTAGTCATATAACTTTAGATATAGTGGTTTACTTAGAATGGCTTAGTTAGAGTGGTTTGGTTTGAGTTGCTTAGCTATGAGTGGTATAGTTAAAGTGGCTTAGTTAGACTAGCTTAGTGTGAAGAAACGCCTAGGCAATATCATAACTTATTTATCAGTTCACAAGAAAGTAATAAAACTAAAAAGGAATGAAACTATAGACAAATAAAACTTCACCACACTGCAACCACAATTCAATGACACATTTTTGCGCCAGTAGAGCCGTCACATAAAGCGACCAGTCTCCTTTCTACAAAGGGATGTAAAATCTCATTACTGATTACACTACATGAGAGTAAAGGCATCGTAGAGATGTAGCATTCCTACTTCGTCGAAATACTGAAACGTACCCACAGATTAACACCTAAATTCAGACTGAGGGAAGACTTTCAGCCCGACAACGTGTGAGCCTACCAACGGCGGTGGAAGGAAACCACATGCCCAACACCTATTTGCCAACCACAGATAAATTCAAATGCCGTCAAACAAGGAATGCCAATGTAGACAGCAGATCGGAATGTATGGCGTACGCCAATCTCATCTCTGAGCTGCGGCCGAAGCATGCGTAGCGTGGTTCAAAATTTATTGATAGGTTAAACTACAGTCCACAGTGAAAGTTGGGAAGCAGTTAAAGACTACTTGACATAAGGCGCGCAGGTAATCACGCAAAGTGAAACAGAGAGAAGATAATACGAAAAAACACGTTAATGAAAGAAAACAGTATTTAACCCAAAGGCATTGCAATCAAACACTCAAGCACAGTATAGTATACCCGGAAATCCTTATGGTGAGACATTACAGTCTCATTTGCCCGACTTCAGTAAAATCTAGTGGCGGAATTCCTATCTATACACTCTACTCTCAAAGGAGCCACGGACAGTCAGAAATCCACTCACATAAAGGAGCGATTGATCCTCGTGCAAGGACCCGACGAGAATCCTGCAAGCTGAACGTGCTACACGTCCCCCAGGCAGCCTGATCCTAAGGTTCTTCATCAGATGTGCCAATAAGTTACGTACATATTATTGTGTACATGGTGTACATGCCATTTGATCCTACATAAGTCTCTCATCGCATACAACCAGCATATCCAAACATCAAGTATGAAAATATAATAAACCTACATGCTATTTTGTAAAGATCATTAGTAGTCTATTCTGACATTTCTAACTGTATGAACATGTTTATGTGTAGCTAAAGTGACCGTAAACTCTTTTAAATCACAGTTAGATGGTGAGCAATTATATCTTTCCATGAGGGGATAAGTCAAGGAGGTAATTTGTACTATGCAGTGATTATACGAATAGACTATTCAGCATATATAACTTTCTGTTTCTCACTCCTGGGGGATAACAAGAGCTGCTACATCTTCTTTTTAACGAGCCATTTCTTGGCTGTTATATTGAGTATCCAGGGTCTGTCTTTTCAATCTGCATACAAGAGAGATTTGTCCCTAGTTTTCTCTCGTTGATCTGGAGTGTAAGGGGCCTGAAGCTGCACACATAAATAACTAAACACCATTTAACTTCGGATATTGTTATAATTGTTTAATTAGAATAGTTTTGTTATACCTGTATAGTTAGACGAGCTTATAGTGATTTACTTAGAATTGGTTAGCTAGACATCTTTAGCTCTAGTGGTTCTATGTTCGAGGGTATTTGTTGAGTGGTTTAGTTATAGTACTTTAGATGTAGTGGTTTAGACAGAGTGGTTGGTCAGTGTCGGATGGTCATTGTGGTTTAGCTGGAATGGTTTAGCTTAGATAGTTTCGCTAAAGTAGCTTTGTTCGAGTGATTTTCGTTAAAAGCTTTAATTATGGTGGTTTTGAAAAATATTACTAAATTTCAGCAGTTTAGTTCATGTGGGTTAATTATAAAGTTAGCTACGTGTCCCTTACAAGACGTTTCAATCAACCCTAGCAGGTTGTGGCTGTTTGTGATCTAATCAACAATTTTTAATTTCAGTAGTTGTTCATTGCTTTCTGAAGGGGTTGTTATAGCTTGTTAATTTTACTAATGTCGTTAGAGCAGTTTCGCTTGAATGGTTTAATTGGAGTTATCTGGATTGATTAGTTTGGAATGATTTCGTTCGAGCGGTTTAATTATTTTTGTTTATTTATTGTGGTGTAGCTATTGTGGATTGTAGCTATTGGTGATTCATTATGTTTATTTAATGACATTGATTCAGTTTTAATTGTTAGTTAAATTGATTCAGTTGCAGCCGTTTAGTTACAGCGGTTTAGTTACAGTGGTTGTTTCGGTGGTTAAGTGGGGGTTATTTAGTTATAGACGTGTACATTCCGGATTGGAAGCACTAAGGATTAATTTATTTAAGAGAAATTCCATATTACACTCCTCACGACCTCTTGGCAGTGGATCGGATGGGTATAATCTGGGGAAGAGAAAACAATTGTGAGCACCCATATTGACATTCATTCACTCATTCATTCATTATTTCATTCATTCATTCATTAATTCAGTAGCATGTCGTTTGCAGAACCTGGATCCCATAAAATATGCTGGTGTTGACTGCAATGTCATGTAAAGAATATGCGAAATAAAAGTTACAATATCATAAGCAGTAGGCTGTACTGGAAGCCGATACGGTAACATGTAAGAATGAGAAAATAAACAGGCATGAGGATATTTACAGCAGACTTGCGTTCTGATGCCCTAAGAAGGCTAAGCTAAGCCAGAATTTGAAATTACTACCCGGAAATCACAACATCAGTGGGGTTGTTGAACATTATGACAGACAGAGGGACAGTGATTTAAGGCGTTTGTCCGTGGCTGTCATCGTACAAGGTGTAGACTAAAAATTAAGGAAATGTAAGGCTTCTCGTAACGGCTGTCAATTTACAAAGTATAGATTACTTATGAAGAAGATTCAAACCCCTCGTCCTGGCTTTTAGCCTACAAAATATAGATTAAGAAGAAGATTTCAGGATACTGTCGCCGACTGTGATGGTACAGTAGATGGGTTCAGTTACACTGGTTTAGTTAGAGTGGTTTAATTAGATGGATGTAGAATGAGTGGCAGTTAAAAGATTTAAGCTCCTTCGTCCTGGCTGTCAACCTATAAACTATAGACTAACAAAGAAGCAGATTTAAGGATACACTTCCCGATTGTGGCCGTACAGTGTAGACAGAATAATGACGTTTACAAGAGCGCCCCACTGTCACTGTACAGTTTTTGATGATATCTCCCACTGACAGTACGTGTTTCAAGTCAACAACGGTGGAGGAGAATCCACTTACATACATATTACAACCACAGAGCGGTGCTACAAAAAAACCACAGCTACCAGAATGACCCTATTTATAGCATAAGGCTAAAGGAAAAGATAAGACAACAACATATAGCAAAACCAAGGCAGCACTATTATCAAGCGCCACAGTAGTCAACCATACTAACAATGCCGCAGAAAGGTTAGAGCCAACTAAAACAAACAACACGTAAGTTGAATAGTCGAGAATATAAGATCTCAGCGTTGCCACTTGAACAAAGCACATTACTTGTGAAGAGCCTACCCCGTACGCTGCAAGAGAAGTTTTGTCAATCTGCGGAACTCCCACGACGGCACAATGACTACGGACAACACAACTGACAAGACAACCGGCATACTTTCAAACACCGCCAAACGCAAAAAGCCGTCACACAACATCAGCATCGAAGCCATATAATATCAAGCTAAGAGTAGATGGATGGTAAAACGCAGTAAATCTCCACCAATGCGAACTAATATAGAGCGAGCAGCCAGAAATTCCCCACATCAAAGTCTAGAACAATGATTCTCAACCTTTGTTTTAGCCCGTGTACTCCTTCACCATATGTTCAGAATGTCATCCCCACCCCCCCCCCCCTTTTCGTATTTCCTCCCTATAAATCCCCCCCCCCCCTTTGCCCTTACACAGTATACGTAAAAATGGAAGCTAAACTTTTAATAACGCATACTAGAACAAGTCTAGACGTCAGCATAAAACGTGATTTGCGCGTCAACTTAAGTCATAAAACGAATTTCAAAAGGGTGAGAAGTACAGAACCGTAAAGTATGGAGGGAAAAACAATATCAAATAATCTGTTCTTGTATTAACGCGATCTTGAAATAATCTTTATCCCCCCCCCCCCCATGGAAACCCTAAAATTCCCCCGGGGGGGGGGGGGGATTACCACCGGTTAGAACCACTGGTCTAGAAGTTTAGCGAAAGATGACGAAATCTAATAGTTTGGCGGCAGTTGCAGTAATAACGGCAGAAGTGCAAGATAAATATCAGCCCGTGATAACAGACAAGCGACAATAGCAGCCGAGGTATCATATCTCAAAGATCCGACATCTTACGATGTCAGAACGCCTGACACACCATGACTAACTGCCGTAGCACGACACAGTTGTACCTACACTGTGCGGAAGCGTACCCTTTTAGCGAGTACGCACTGGTTTTTAAAAAAGAATGCAAGATTTCATAAAGCCGAACGCTAACCGGAAATGTCATATATTACGCCAGATACCTGAGCTGCTGAGGTAAAGAGATTAGCATTTATGAACGACAACACAAAGACCAAAAATTCGGACTACATGTAATAAAACCTTGGAACCTATACAATAATAAATACTACTTGCCGTTCTATGGTCGAAAAGAGACATGTCTAGATTAGATGGACTGGCAAGCTACTCTTTCGGTCATCTGCATGACCAGTACATTTTGAGTGTTTCACAGTAAGGTACGATAATTACAAGATGACCCACGAACATATAGTAACCTGCTTTGTTTAATATGAGTTAATGCATTTAACTCCTAGGTTGTAGTCTTTATTCAGTAGGTAAATGAAAAGTGCTTAGTATGAAGTATTACACCATTAGTATAAAGTAAGACAAGATGTTTTATTTAGTTATATTCCTTGATTACTGAAAGCACCCATTCATTAACACAAAGTGAGGTCTTTGTAACATGACTTACGAAAGAGAGGGGGTTACTGCCCGTAGTGACTTTCTTTGGGGCCATCTCGCAGGAGTGCTTACAGCACGTGACCATTCAAGGGCAGTGAAGAAAGGCCTGACTTAATATCACGCGACGCCGATGCTACGTCAAGAAACCATTCACAAAGACACGGACTCATTCTCATGAATGGTCCTTGGTGCATTAGATTCCAAATCATGTGATAGCTTTCTCAATAGCTATTGCAATCTATTTTACCGTTTGTCTCACAGACGAAAGAAAGAAGATGTAGGATTCATGTCGCTGACAGTCGGAAGGAAGAAAGGAGATGTACAACACGTGTCCCCGATAGACGGAAGGAGGAAAGGAGATTTGGGCTTCTGTCCCTGACAGACGGAAGGAGATGAAAGCTTCTGTCCCTAGATGTCACAGTACAAAGTGTACACACAGAGTGAAGATTGTGTGTATCTGGGATTCTGCTTGTTTGATTGTATGGTGTGGCATGGAAGACCCAACTTCAGTGAGTAAAACAGTAAAAGAGTGGCTTCCATGCCATTAAGGATATTGAGTGTATAGTGTTAGCCTCATATATCTATAGACCACACGCCACTCAACGTACGATGTGGTCAAATATCTATAGACCACACGCCACTCAACGTACGATGTGGTCAAATATCTATAGACCACACGCCACTCAACGGACGATGTGGTCAAATATCTATAGACCACACGCCACTCAACGGACGATGTGGTCAAATATCTATAGACCACACGCCACTCAACGGACGTTGTGGTCAAATATCTATAGACCACACGCCACTCAACGAACGATGTGGTCAAAATCCCACCGACCGCCTTTACTTCCCAGGACATTTTCTGGTATCAGTTTTAAACTGGGTAAAATGAGAACTCAGGTCAATTTAAAAACATATACCCCAGTTGGGATTCGCACATTTGACCAACGGGCCGACAGACAAGCTGACTAACCACTGTGCCCATGGGTAAATCAAAATTACTTAGATTTTCTCCCCTTGATCACGCTAGGAGCCATATAGGGAAAATGTATGCAAAACTATTGGAACAAAGAGCTAGGCCCATAGTTGAACAACAGTTAAGCAAAGTACAATTCGATTTTCGGAAAGGTAAAAGTTGCACTGATGCATTATTTACACTTAGACAAATATGTGAAAAAAAACTATCGAATATAGTGACCAGCAGAATATTGTGTTTGTAGATCAGTAAAGGGCTTTCGATAGAGTAGACAGATACAAATTATGGACCATTCTTGAAGACTATGGGATACAAGGGCAACTGCTAGAAAACATCATAGCCATGTACCACTCGAGCCGAAGTGCAGTAAGAACACAAGAAGGTATATCAGATATGTTCACAGTCAATACAGGAGTGAGACAGGGATGTGTGCTCTCTCCTCTGCTATTTAATATCTACATGGACAGAATTTCCAAAGAAGCAAGTCTCGAAAGAACAAATTCAGAAAATTTAAAACTCATTACTCTAGATGAAACAACTGATCCACAGGAAATAAATGAATTTCTATTTGCAGACGATTTGCCTGTTTTATAGCGACGAGGGCAGACTGCAAAATCATATTAATCATCTGAGTTCAACATGCAGGAGATACAATATGAGTATAAATACAGCAAAACCGAAGTAATGCAAGTTAGCAGAACACCGGGCCCACTAAGTATACAGATAAATAGCACCACTCTGAAACAAGTTAAAGAATTCAAATATCTTGGAAGTATGATCACAGAAGATGGCAGATTGGACAGAGAAATCGAAATCAGATGTCAAAAAGCTAGTGCACTTACATATCAACTATCACCCTTACTGAAACATCCAAATATACCCATGTCCGCAAAACGACAGATGATAAACAGCATATTCACACCAACCCTATGCTACCAATCTCAAACCTGGACTTTATCCATATTACACCTTCGCAAAATCAACACCTGCGAAATGAGATGCCCCAGAAGAGCTGCAAGCTTAACAATCCGAGACCGAGTAAGAAACGCTGTTATCAGACAGACTGTGGGATCAACACCTTGTGCCACATTTATTGAAAGACTGAAGATCAAGTGGTTTGGCCATGTCGTTAGAATGCAACATCAGCAACTACCATCACTGGCCTTAAATCAAAGATCATCTGCGACGAGATCACGAGGACGTCCAAGAAGAAAATATTGTCATAATGTTCTCCAACGCCTCTCTTCTCATCACATGACCGAAAAAATATGTTTGTCTCGTTCTTATTGTTATATATAATGTTCTAGTTTAACCATAAATCTGACTGATCAGTCACAGAAGGCCGCTGCTACTGTCACTTTTTTTTTTTTTTTTTTTGCATATCCTTTACAGGACATCGCTGTCAACATCAGCATCTTTCAGCTGTATGTTGATTTCTTGGCAAGATTACGCTCAGTAGTTTGCCATTGCTTTCTGAGCGGCCGGCTCAGTTATCCCGCAAGTCACCAGCGGGGGACGAACCGCTCCCAGTTCTCTCCCGCTACAAGACTCTGAGTGATAAACGGGATTACGGAGAAAGTGGTGTAACCCCTCGGCCAGAGAGACCGGCACTGTCACTGTGGTCGGGTTTATATGATACTTCGCGTGGCCGAGAGGCTTCACGCAATCGTGATTGCGCTTCCTGTGTTCTGATCCCCGTGTTGGGGATTCTTTCCACACATCGGCCATTTGGACGTAAATGTTGACTTCTATAATAGTTTAAAAAACAATGGCAAACTTTTTTCTTTTTGATCCATTTTTACAGGACATCACTGTTAACACCAGCATTTTACTGCTGTTGATGATGTCTTGGCCAGTTTGCGTTCAGTAGTTTGCCATGGCTTTCTGAACGACCGGCTCCCATACGACCTCGTTAAAACCCAGCACAACGCGGTCTGCTGCCAAATCGGTCGCAGTTGTCTTTCGAACGCGGATAACCGGGCTTAACGTAAATTTGCCTGCAAAATTAACCTGGGGTTGCTCGCAACGTCCTGCAAACGACATGCAATATTTTAACAGAAAATCGAATGATGAGTATTGCTAACGGGTCGCATATTCTAGAGGCAAGTGCTCAGTATTTCTAAATGACACATGTTCTAGAGACGGGTGATCAGTATTATTTAATTGATCGACTGTTCTAGAGGGGAATGGTTGATATTTCTGAAGTTCGCATGTTCTATTGGCGAGTGGTCAGTCTTTCTAAAGATCGTATGTTCTAGAGACGAGTGGTCAGTATTTATAAAGGTCAATATTCTAGAGACGAAAGGTCAGTATATCTGAAGGTCGCATGTTCTAGAGAAAAGCAGTCAGTATTTCTAAAGATTGTATATTATTACGACGAGTGATCAGTATTCCTAACTATTCGCATTTTTTAGACACGATTGGACATTAGAAATGGCAGTCCGAAGTCTTAAGTCACGTTCTTAACAGTTGAGACAAATTAGGCATTGTTTATAAGATGTCAGCGATTTAATGAGTTTACATCGCTTAGAGCTAAGGATGAAGATGAACGTCGACTTGGCCTTGCATTCAATGTACAGCAAATCATATTTTCTAAAAGCTACAGCACGTAACATTTAAATCATCCTTTATTTACACTGAGCTCTTTAAGAAAACAAAAAAGAGGAATTTATTAATAATAAATGTAGAGATCAACAATGAATGCATGGCTAGCAAATATGAGGATGTCAAACATGACACAATCTGCAAATTATCTCTATTGTTTTACTTCAATAACTGCTGCTTTTTAAAAGACGTATTAAAATATGACCATTATCATGTATATTCTGTTACGTGTCGCAACGTTTTAATCCATCTCACAACTCTGAACATTTTAATATCAAGACAATGACATTTCCTTTAAGATTTCCTTTTCCTTTTCTTCCAGGATTTTCAAATACATGACGTTGATTACACTGTGTCCACTTATAAACAACCCCCCCCCCCCCCCCACCAAAACACACACATACACACACACACGCGCGCATATATATATATATATATATATATATATATATATATATATATATATATATATATATATATATATATATATATATAACAGTTCATAGCCAAAAAACGAAACACACCACACAATTACCCTTATATGGCTATATATTGTCCTTCTGTCCAAATGGAAGGTATTATCATTAGGTACTATATGAATTAATACTGTTTATTCTCTACAATACCAGGGCCAGCCTGCGCTAATTTAATTTGACAGTCCCATTGCTGTTGATCATGAATATTCATTATATTAAAAGTATAAACATAGAGTTATGGGCGAACGTTCTAAACTTTAAAGCTGGCAATGACTGGATTAGTAAATTATGAATAAAAGGTAAATGGAAAAATATAACGATGATTAATGTACATGCACCTACTGAAGAGAAAGAAGATGATATTAAAGAAGACTTTTATAATGATCTGGAAGATGTCATAGAAGAAACCCCCAAACAGGATGTCCTGATTGTGCTGGGAGACTTCAATGCAAAAATAGGTAGAGAGCAAACTTATAAAAATGTTGCCGGTATGGAAAGCCTACATACAACTTCAAATGACAATGGATGGAGAGTCATCAACCTAGCAGAAGTCAAAGGACTGCAGATCAGCAGTACCAGACTGCAAAGAAAGGATATACATAAATAAACTTGGAAATCATGTGACAAGAGAACCTATAATCAAAAGGATCACATTTTAATTATCACCAAAAATGCATCAAACATACAACAAGTTAGAAGTTATAGAGGAGCTGAGTGCCACAGCGACCACCTTCTCGTTGGAGAACAATTTAAAATAAAACTTAAGAGAGCATTATATGTTAAACTACAAAGGTTACACCCAACATATAACAGAGAAAAACTACAAGAAATTACAGTCAAAGAGAAATTTGCAGATAAAATAAAATGTAAACTTGACATTCTACAAAACCCACTGGAAGAAAGCGTTGACCAAACTTGGTTGAACATCAAGAATACAATTCAAACTACCGCAGAAGAATGTCTCGGTGTGTCAACCACGCATAGAAAGAACGCATGGTTCAATCAAAAATGTGAAGAAGCAGTCATTAGGAAAAAGAATGCCAGACAGTTGTGGTTAAATGACATCAACAACATCCAAAATGTAGAACACTATAGAACTGAATGTAAAGAGGCTACAAAAATAGTTCGGCAGCAGAAGCGAGAATATATGAGCAATATAATCAAAGCTATGGAAACTAATCACCAGAAAAACGAATCCAGAAAGTTTTTTAAAGAACTGAAGTCAATGAAACGAGGGCACCAACACAACACATATGGTGTAAAAGACAAAAATGGGAATATGATAAATATCAATGAGGAAATATGTAACACATGGAAAGCGTACTTTGATTGAATTACTAAATTGTGAAGCTCCAAGTAACACTTTCCCACAGGAAGCGGTTCTAACGCGTGAACCACAAGTTGAAGAACCGGATTTTGAAGAAATCCTATATGTAATAACACGACTTAAAAACAATAAGGCAACTGGGACTGATGGAATTGCTGCTGAATTTATAAAGGCAGGTGGCCATGCATTACATCTAAAGCTATACGAACTAATAATTAAAATCTGGAGGACAGAAGAATTACCCCATGACTGGAAAGAGTCATTATTGATACCTATCTTTAAGAAAGGAGACAAGTTCCAATGTGACAATTATAGAGGAATATCACTCCTGTTCATAAGCTATAAGATACTATCCGCTGTATTACTAAATAGACTAAATCCATATTCAGAAGACATATTAGGTGACTATCAGGCGGGTTTCAGACAAAACAGATCACCAATAGATCAGATATTCCAAATAGCCGAGAAAAGTTGAGAATATAAAAGAGATCTCCATAACATTTTTGTGGATTTTAAAAAGGCTTGTCCATAGGAATAGTCTATGGAATGCTATGCAGGAATTTGGAATACCAAGGAAGTTGATCAACATGACCAGACTATGCATGGAAGATACTTATAATATAGTAACATATAAAGGCAAGAAATCAGACGCTTTCCAAATAACATCTGGCTTGAAACAGGGTGATGCACTATCGTCGCTCCTTTTCAATCTGGCTCTAGAGAAAGTTGTAAGGAAGGTAAACGAGGAATGTGCTATTGGAAGAACATCCAAACTGCTTGGTTATTCAGATGATATATATATTTCATTGGAAAACGAACAAAAGAAATTGGAAATATTGACTTACTTAAAGGAAAAAGCTCAAAAAATGGGACTGGTTATCAACCATGATAAGACAGAATATATGGTAATTTCAAGAGTAGGAACGGCTAAAAACTCTGGCCACATACAAATAGATAATACGACCATTAAGAGAATGGAAACATACAAATACCTGGGTACAATCGTCAACTACTCCAACAAAACTCGCTTACACTCAAGAAATGAATGACCGCAGACCCCGAGGTAGACCAAGAAGACGGTGGAGAGATAATATACATACAGACCTACAAGCACTTGGAATCAGCGACTGGCAAGAGAAGGTCAACCAGAGAGACGAGTGGAGACGGCTTGTATCTGCAGCAAAGAACCTCAATGGCTCGGAATACTGAAGAAGAAGAAGAAGTAGAAGAAGAAGAAGAAGAAGAAGAAGAAGAAGAAGAAGAAGAAGAAGAAGAAGAAGAAGACGAAGACGAAGAAGAAGATAAACAAAGTATTCTTTGGCGCTCATAGAAGGAGAAGAGGAAAATAGAAATAGTATTGTTGTACCTGGAACGGTAACACGTTCAACAAATGCCTGAAAAAGTTGGATATGTCGGCCGAAAGGTGCACATATCGCAGCTCTGCTGTAAACAGGCACAACGTAATTACTCTAAAACACATTCCGGATGAACGCAGAAGAAGAAGAAGAAGAAGAAGAATGTTTGTGAACGGCTGGTTAGATTGTTACTGTGTTATCAGTCAGGACACAGATACTTGCAGTTGTTTTGGGACAATGATGTGTCACATTGTCCAGATTATAGTATGGCGTGTTGGTTCTCGTGTTGTTGAGTGAACTGAGTTATTACTGTTTATAATTAGATCTTTTTACTGCAACATTCTTCCATCGTATACATGACGTTCCTCAGCGTTGACACATTGCATATATATCTTGTACTGCAGTCTTATCGATAATCAGAGAAACGGCGTAAATGGGTGCTCCATAGGAGCATGAATTGGAAACTAATAGGTATAATTAAACTCCTGCGAGAAAAAACGTCTGTGTGTCGTATTGTACGCGTTCGTGTGTATTTTATTTTATTTTATTATTCATTTTATATATTTATTGAGTGCTCCTGATTTCGGATTTTCACCTGTATTTCGCGATTCGTGGATCTCCTTGTAAGGTATGTGCTATGTTGTTGTTGTTTAGTACGTTTTTTCTCGCAGGAGTTTAATTATACCTATTTGTTTCCAATTCATATTGTTATATCCTGCTGCAGCCGCTGCTTTTTCTTTCTATTCCATAGGAGCAGCCTCGCCTGGTAGGGGTAGTCATGTGCACCAGGTGACTCCAGACCGTCATCAGTCGACTGAGTGCTAAATAATATCAACACTGAAAGTAGAAACTTGAAATGTAAGAACTATGAGTGGGGGTGGGAAATTTGATAACATAAAGAATGAAATGAGAAGATTAAATATTAACCTGTTAGGTGTATGTGAGACCAGATGGACAGGAATGGGAATTATGAAATCTGAGGAATATAGAATAATCGATATTGGACTGTATCAGACAGAGTGATACTGATGAAGTTGAGTGGAAGACCTTTTGATGTCAACGTCATACAAGTTTATGCACCAACAGCAGACATTAGTGATGACAGCATTGATACATTTTATAGTGATTTAGAGAAAGCCTTCAAGAAATGCAAGAATTCTGAAGTAAATATCATAATGGGTGACTTGAATGCCAAAGAATGCTCCAGGATTGCCCAAACTACAACATATCCAGGCGAACCTTCTGGCCTAGAGAGACAACAGTGGAAGATAAACTCTATGGACCGCTGAGTGAACTAAAAAAGACTGTTAGATTCATACAAGAAACAACATTGCTGTTATAAACATATTTCAGGCGAACGAAAGAAGAAGAAGAAGCTAAAGAAGAAGAAGAAGAAGAAGAAGAAGAAGAAGAAGAAGAAGAAGAAGAAGAAGAAGAAGAAGAAGAAGAAGAAAAAGAAGAAGAAGAAGAAGAAGAAGAAGAAGAAGAAGAAGATGCAGAAGAAGAAGAAGAAGATGCAGAAGAAGAAGAAGAAGAAGAAGAAGAAGAAGAAGAAGAAGAAGAAGAAGAAGAAGAAGAAGAAGAAGAAGAAGAAGAAGAAGAAGAAGAAGAAGAAGAAGAAGAAGACGCAACAGGACGAATGCATAGTAGGCAAGTATGAATTAGGGGAACAGAATGAAAGAGGTTGCAGACTAGTACAGTGTGCAAAAGAGCAAGATTTGATTATTGGAAACACATGGTTTCAACAGCACCCAAGTAGATTATGGACATGGAGGAGTCCTGATCATGAGATCAGAAATCAAATTGATTACAACCTCATCAACAGAAGATTTCAAAATGCCTTAAAAGTCGCAAAATCTATACTAAGCGCAGACTGCTACAGCGACCATAGATTAATCTTAAGCAATTTACATACAACATTAAAGAAAGTCAAATATTCGTGAAGAAACACAAAATTTGATCTACAAGCACTGAAGAGTGTGAAAATAAAAGATAACTTCAACGTAGAGATAAAGAACAGATTTGATGCATTGTCCGATATGGAAATATTATTTCAAAACATCAGTGACCAATGGGAAATATTAAAGAAATCAGTCAACCAAGCTGCAGAAACAACCATCCCAAAATTAAAGATAGTAATAGAACGCAAGAAATGGATGACGGAAGACATCTTAAAACTCATTGAAGTAAGAAGAAATAACAAAAATAACAAGGAAAATATGAAGAGATTCACAGGAAAATTAGAAAGCTAATCAAAGAGGCAAAAGAAACATGGCTTGAGGAAAATTGCAAGGAAATTGAACACCAACACAAGACCCGGAATACCAAATTAATGCACAAAAGAATTAATGACATCACTAACAAAAGAATACACACATCAACGGGTTGCCTAAAAACCAATGATGGCAGAATCATAATAGAAAAAGATCAGATTTTACATGCGTTGTCAGATTATATATATATATATATATATATATATATATATATATATATATATATATATATATATATATATATATATATATATATATATATATATATATATTATATTATATTATATACTGGAACCAAGTAGCAGCAATTAAAATGGGAAATAAATAAGGTAGTTACGAACAGATAAACCTAGGAGTACGACAGGGATGTATCTTGTCACCCGATCTCTTCTCCCTATATAGCGAAGTAATAATGAGAGAGATCAAAGAGAAGCCAGGAATACTAATCGGAGGATATAATATAAACAATATACGCTATGCAGATGACACAGTTTTGGTGGCGGATAATGCAACAACCTACAACAATTATTGGACATTGTAGTATCAGAGAGTGCACGGAAAGGACTCTCCTTGAATATCAAGAAAACAGTAACAATGGTGATATCAAAGAAACTGGGGAGACCAAAATGTGACATAGAAATAGAAGGGGAAATTCTCAACCAAGTGGATAATTTTAAATACCTAGGGGCACTTATAACATCAGATGGAAGATGTACAACAGAGATTAAGAGCAGAATAGGGCAGGCAAAAGCAGCATTTCAGAAAATGAAGAGTATCTTATGCAATAAGTCGCTATCGATGTATGTAAGAAAGAGAGTGCTAAAATGCTATATAGAACCAGCTTTGCTATATGGCAGCGAATCATGGAATGTAAATGAACAAATAAGGAAGAACTTAGAAGCAACAGAGATGTGGTTAAGAGTTAACTTAAGACGAATGTTGCGAATTCCTTGGACTGCCAGAGTAACTAACAACGATTGCCTGAAAGAGGCTAATGAAACTATAACACTAACAATAAGAAAACGAGAAAAACAGCTTTCTTTGGTCATGTGATGAGAAGAGAGGCATTGGAGAACATCGTGACAGCTGAAAAGATCGAGGGGAAGAGAGGCAGAGGTAGACCAAGAGAAATGATGCTGGACGGATTGAGACAGTGGCATGGAGGCATATCATCAGCAGAGTTGATCCAGAACACCAAAGACCGAGATCTCTTTGGAGAGCCATGAACGCCTACGCCAGCCGGCACAGTACTTGATGATGATGGTCAGATTATGTGAAAGACCTTTATGAAGATACAAGAGAAGAACAATATGATCATCGAAATAATAATGAAGGACCATCAATTTTGAAGATAGAAGTTCAGAATGCGCTTAACCTTATGAAAACTAGCAAGACCCCGGGTACAGATAACATTACAGTAGAAATGATCAATGCCTTAGAAGAATATGGAATAGACCAAGTCACTAGACTGCTGAACGCAATGTGCGATACTGGAGATATACCTGAATTACGTAATTCTATATTCATTGCAATCCCGAAGAAATCAGGAGCCATGGAATGCGATCAACATAGAACAATTAGTATAATGAGCCACATCACGAAGATACTGCTGAGAATTATTACTCAAAGAGTTAGGAAGAAAATACAACCCGAAATAGAACAATGTGGGTTTGTAGAAGGCAAGGTTACAGTAAATGCTGTGTACATAATCAGAACAGTAATTGAGCGTTCTATAGAAGTAAAAAAAAAGATCTATATCTTTGCTTTATTGACTACATAAAGGCTTTCGATAAAGTGAGACATGTCGACATGATAAGTATGCTTGAAGATCTACAAATTGATGGAAAAGACCTTAGACTTGTAAAAATACATATATTGGAAACAACAAGCTACCATCAGAATTAATAACAATGTAGGTCAATATCAGCCTATTAAAAGAGGTGTGAGACAGGGATGTGTAATGTCTCCAGATCTTTTTTCCCTATACAGTGAAAATATTTTCAGAAATATAGAAGATATAGAAGGAATCAACATTGGGGGACGATACATCAATTACATTAGATGTGCAGATGATACAGTCTTGATTGCAGACAATGAACAAGGCCTGCGATATTTAGTAGATGCGGTTGTTGCACATAGTGAAAAACTAGGGTTAGAACTGAATATTAAAAAGACACAGATTATGGTCGTCACTGGGAAGAAGGAAATACCACAATGTAATATACAAGTAAATGAAACAAGTGAATCAGTACAGTTATCTCGGAACAGTCATAACATCTGATGGGAGATGCCTTGAAGAGATAAGAACAAGAATTGCCAATGCGAAGGTAGCCTTTTGCAAGATGAAAATACATACTGACCAATACAAAGATATCAATTGAAACCAGAGAAAGAGTGTTGAGGTGCTACATGGAACCTATACTTTTCTATGGATGTGATGCGTGGACAATAAGCAGTCAAGCTGAAAAACAGCTGATGGCTGTGGAAATGTGGTTTCTGAGGAAAATGCAGAGAATACCATGGATATACAGAAAAACCAATGAGCAAGTCCTGCAAGAAACAAATGAAGATCGTAAACTGATTAGAGTAATTAGACATGTTTTTGTTGTTGCGTATCCCTTACGGGACGTTGCAGTCAACACCAGCATTTTCAGCTGCTGTTGATGTACTAGGCAAGTGTTACGTTCAGTAGTTTGCCATTGCTTTCTGAACGATCGGCTCCTATACCTTTTTCGAAAAAAATCAGCACCGCTGTGTTTCGAACCCGGGTATACGGCCTCACAAACCGCGTTCGCAAGCCCTTAGCCACAGAGACCGGTAAAATGTTTGCATATCCTTTACAGGACATTGCTGTCAACATCAACATCTTTCAGCTGTTTATTGATTTCTTGGCAAGATTACGCTCAGTAGTTTGCCAATGCTTTCTGAGCGGCCGGCTCACATACCCCGTAAGTTACCGACGCGATTCGAACCACTGCTGTTTCTCACCGTCGTCACGTTACTTACGAGAGTATACGAGATTACGGAGAAAAGTCGCTAACCTCTAGGCCAGGAAGCCGGCCATTATTAGACATAGACAGTCAAACATTTTTGGGCATGGTATGAGAAGAAATCATTGGAGAACTTGGTGACGACTGGCAAGATCGAAGGGAAAAGACCAAGGGGAAGACCGAGAATTAAATATCTGGATGGCTTGGCCACGTGACATGGTCGAGACAGAAACACGGAGCTGATCCTCGACTCTGGTGATTCGAGTGAGATGGCAGAACATGACCGCCCACGCTTACCGACATGGCACATGATGGATATATATATATATATATATATATATATATATATATATATATATATATATATATATATATATATATATATATATATATATATATATATATATATATATATATATTATGAAGAACTGAACTTGTAAAATCACATTGTCAGTATGTGGTGGGTGAGATGTCCATCAGATGATTCCTAAAATATGCGAGGGTATTTCAGTGGCTAGCATGCACGCCTGCCGGCCCCGTGCTCACGTGAACTAATCTACAATCTACATAGTGGCGGGAATGTTTTTGTTTATAGTTTACCTTGTCCTCTATGCCAACTCAGCCTAAAACTGGTAGGAGGAAATATGGGAAGTAAAGGCGGCAGGTGGGTTATTGAAATCATCACCCAATGAGTGGCTATACAAATATATGACCCCGGCTGTTGTTTACAAAATATGTGACTCGCACCATATACCCAAAAATTGCTTCACGGCGTGAAACAAGGCCTCTTACTTTGAACTTCTAAATAAACGACTGGTAGAGGACGACTGTTGGTATGGGAGCCGGTCGTTCAGAAAGCAATTGTAAACTACCGAACGTAAAACTTGCCAAGACATCGAAAACGACAGGAGACTGCTGGTGTTGACTGCATTGTCCAGTAAAGGATATGCGACTAAAAAAAGAAGGACGACAGAAATGGTGTAACATGTCTGGGAAATTCTTACCCTAGCAACAGACTACACTGAGACAATTCTCCAGAGATAGGATGATATTTGAGAATGACAAAATGATGAATGACAATTTATTTGACGGCCATATAAAGAGTATAGAAAGTTAGAGCATGCACGGGTTTGGTTAATTCCGATCGCGTGGCTATGACATTGAGTCCATGAGTCGTCATTCTCTGGCTAGTCAGTCTGTATACCTGCTGACCTATCTGCTCAACTCATACTTATACCTGCCTACATGTCTGCCTACACATCTACCTATCTGTCCAGTCTGCCTACTGGAGATTCCATCACCTCAGTGCTTAATTAAAACAGGCTTTTCGCCAACATATATGTATGTTTGCCTGCTCGCTGACTGTTTCTCAGACTGTCTGAATTTGAGCATATCTGTCTATCTGACTGATTGCTTCTCAGTTTGCCTGACTGTCAGCCTGTCTGTCTGTATGTCAGCCTATTCATTTATCCTTCTATCCGCCCATCTATTCACCTACCGCCGACCTAATTATCCGTCTGTCCCTCAGTCACGATGTTTGTCTTGGTATACGTCTGCGTGTCTGCTTGATTGCCTACCTAAACTTATTTTAAATATCCCATTACAGTGCTAATCTTTTTCTCAATCGCAAATAAGTCATATTTGTATTCCCGTTTTGTTTCTGTAATCGATATCCGGATATCGCCCACCCCGTCTTGTGATTAGCTTTGTTCTTATTGAGTTCAACGGCTGGGTGTTTTTCATTTCTAAATTCTCCCAGCTGTATTTAAATGTAATCAGTTTTTGTCTGTTATATTCGGTTCTTGTCTATTGATCCCAGTGGACCAGTGAAACTGTTTTAAGCTGCATCTGTTTTTCCTGAAAGCTTACAATTTATCGCTGTGCCATTAAGAACATTTTATCAAAGGAACATGTATCTAGCGAAAATGCTATTTCAATCGCAGGTTAAACATTCTTAGTGTAGCTTTCCGTTAGTTTTTGTCGGCAGCTGACACATGTAAATTGTGCTCCGGCAATATTCTTTAGATAAGGTCAACATAAACACATGAAAAGAATTACTGTACACATGATTTAGCGATGTAGGAGTATGAAGACATACTAGCAGAATGGAGAGAAGGATATCTCGTGAAGCTGCCAAAGCAATTCGATCTGAAGGAGTGTGGATGTTATAAAGAAATAATGTTATAGTCAGTTCCTGGGAACATTTTAAGCAGGTTCATTCTAGAGAGATTTACAGAAGCCATTAACAAGCAACTCTGGAATGAACTGGTGGATTTCCGACAAAAAGATCCTGCACCGACTTAATAATAGAGAAAAGAATTTAAATTAATTTGCTACTTCATGTTGGACTTGTGGTCTATGAATAGTCATTGACACTGATGGAGAATCTCTGTGGAAGTTGGCAAGGTTCTTTGGGGTTCCATAGAAGATCATGAGATTAATAATGACGCACATAAAGACATGAAATACAGAGTGCCGACTGAGAAACACCTAACGGTCACTTTCTATATTAATTCCATTGTATGAAAGAAAAGACCTTTGTCGTGTTTGTGTTTGTGTGTATGCTGACTATAGACTTGATCAAGAAAACAATATCATCTCCAGAAAAGGGAATTCAATGGACTCTGACAAAGCAGCTTGGTGATCTGAACTTTGCTGAAGACATCCCTGCCTGTCCCACAGGTGAAATCAGATCTAAGATATGTTATACACGCTTAATCGGAAGTCACAACAATTAGGTCTCAAAATTAAGCAGGGAAAGATACAGATGCATGAATTCATCTATTGGTCTGTTCTGAATCTTTTATAATGTCGCTCTAGGATAAGGCCAGATGACTTGCCCCCTGTAGTCTTTGTGTGTAACTTATATATCACTTAGTTCACCCGTCTATATTGTGGTCGTTCTTCTTTCCGCTTCAATGGTACACGTCTGTTCATAATGATCTCCTCTGGACTTTCTTGTCTATTTACATGTCCACAATTGATAATTTTTCTTAATTATTGTTTACTTAAATAATCTCTCTTCATCAGTATGGAGTACTTGTTGGGTAGATTTGTTTGTTGTCTTTTCCAATCGATGGATTGTAATACACTTCTGTAACATTGATAATTAAACGGGGAGCTGAGTTGTCAGCTGATTTGTTAAATATCCACGTGTCGCAGGCACTTGTTGCCACAGGGATGATGAGTGCTCGTGTTATTGTCACTTCTTTGTTTTATCTGTTTTAAGCCATAAAGGTATTTTATTACTTGAGTTTTTGTAGAGCAGGGTGTGTTTTACAAATAATTCCTCATCACATTTCCAAAGTTTAACAGAGGCTTCAGATATGGAGAGAACAAAGGTAATGAAAATAAAGCGAACATGTGTTTACCCAAATCCTCTTGGTGAAACCTCACTTGATGAGGCGGATTCATAGACATATTTTAGCAGTGTAGGCTATGTTTGCCGGTCTCTCTGGCCGAGGGGTTACAACACTTTCTCCGTAATCCCGTTTATCACGCAGAATCTCGTAGCGGGAGAGAACTGGGAGCGGTTCGACCCCCGCTGGTGACTTGCGGGATACTGAGCCGGCCGCTCAGAAAGCAATGGCAAACTACTGAGCGTAATCTTGCCAAGAAATCAACAG
Source organism: Cepaea nemoralis (assembly GCA_014155875.1). Classification (NCBI taxonomy): domain Eukaryota; kingdom Metazoa; phylum Mollusca; class Gastropoda; order Stylommatophora; family Helicidae; genus Cepaea; species Cepaea nemoralis. The sequence goes on along the minus strand of JACEFZ010003644.1, from coordinate 277,036 downwards.
CAGCATCTTTCAGCTGTCTGTTGACAGCGATGTCCTGTAAAGGATATGAAAAAAAAAAAGGCTATGTTTGGCAACAGACAGATATATTAGCATAAGAATACACAAGCAAGAGCAGGTTTCATGTCGCTAGGAAATGTATGGCAGTCAAACTATATGACAAATAACTTCAAATCAGTACGTCTGTGTGGAGCGTAAACATGGACAACGACTAAACAAAATAATGGTTTCATTGCTTTAACGATCGCTTTCATTGTGCACGTATATCTCCACAACTGCCCCAATCTCCTTCCTTATATAATCCAAGAGTAATTTCAGCACAGTGCCGCACAACCTCCTTGGCACCTGGGAGGCTGGAAATGTGTATATACTAGAACAACTGAACAACTGTCATCTGTCACCTACTTCCTATACTATACTGCGGTGTAGGACCTGGGGGGAAAGGGGGGGGGGTATAGAACCTGAGAAATTAAGGCCGCTTGGCTAGTTCAGTCGCCGCGAATTGCAGGCTAGGAATTTATTTTTGCCCCGAGAGAAATACAAAATAACAAACACCTTACCGAGGATTCGGATTCGGGTCGACCGAAGGAGGGCCCGGCATTCTACTCACTTAGCCAGCCGCTCCAAATACTAGAACAACAACTGCTAGAAATATTATGTTGTGTATAGGTTGCCTAATTTTGATATTTGGTCCGGACAGAAAATTGTAAGACTTGCAGCAGCCGGGACATTTGAATATTTAGTCCTGACAACTACTTCGACTTCCATTAGCCGAGACATTATAATATTTACTCCGGACAGTCCATGTCGACTTCCAACAACCAAGACAGTTTGGTATTTAGTCCAGACAGCGATGTCGACTTCCGACAGCCGAGACATGATATTTAGTTCGGACAGCCATTTAGATTTCCAACAACCGAGACATTCTGATATTTAAGCCCGGGCAGCTATTTCGACTTCCAACAGTCGAGACATGATATTTAGTCTGGGCAGCCATTTCGACTTCCAGTAGCGGAGACATTTTGATATTTAGTCCTGACATGCATTTCGACTTCCAACAGCAGAGACATTTTGAACGTGGACAAGGTGATCCGGTTTCTTCCAGTGTTTCGCCCTTTTTTGTAAAAATATCTACACGACCGACTCTAACCATGTCTGCACATTATCTACATACCACCCAGCCTACCCTTCGAATCTTGGATAACTAGTAACTAAACACACACACACACGCACACACGCACACACACACACACACACACACACACACACACACATGTCCCCCGAAGCTAAATACATGTGCTTTGATAGGGAAATGCTGCAAATATCTTGGACAGCCATAATGAGTGTAATTCAAATGGTTTAATTACAGTGATCAATGAGATTATATCACAAACATCTGAAAGTTAACATTTTTAGCCACATTATCAGAAAAATATAAGAAAACTGGAACGCACTGTAACAACTAAAAATAAAGACAAAGTAGAAGACAACGTGCAGATATTTTTAAGACTTGCATGGCGGTATGGGACACTAGAAGGACACTAATTGGGGCATCATGTTGGTGATCTAGTGATCTAGAGAGGTGGATAAGCATGGTCGTCCCCGCCAGTTAGAAAGTCTCTGCATGATGATGATATGACAGACAGACAGACAGACAGGCAGGCAGGCAGGCAGGCAGACAGACAGATAGACAAACAGACAGACAGACAGACATATTGTAGGTGTCTAGGTATGTAGATAAGTATAATATTCCATTAAAGGAAATGTCCTATCGTTGTAGTTTCAAGATGCTTGCTGTCCTTGGCGTCCTTTTTAAGGAATTTTAGCATATCATTGTTTGGTTTACCTGCATACTATAATGATCTCCTTGAAACTATAATTGTGTGTATGCTACAGATTAAACTATTTTCACGTTCGTTAATTTCAAGTTGTAACCACTTTATTTATTAATGGAGGATATAACTACAATATTGTAACGTATGCAGATAATACAATATTGGTTGCAGACAAGGAACAGAATCAGGATTTAGTAGATGCGGATATTGTACACAGTGAACAACTAAGGTGATAATTAAATTGTAAGAAACGTGAGATTATGGTAGTCTCTAAGAAGAAAGAAAAACCCAATGTAATATACTCGTTAAGTGGGAACATTCTTAAACAAGTGAATCAGTACAGCTATCTCGGAAGAGTCGCAACATCTGAGAGGCGGTGGCTTGAAGAGATTATAACAAGAATCACTATGGAAAAGGTAGACTTGTACAAAGGTGGAAAACATACTGACGCGTAAAAAGATGTAAAATGTAAGAGAAAACAGGGTTGAAGTGCTACATAGAACTTGTACTGTTATATGGACGTGATTCATGGACAATATGCAAATAAATTGAGAAACAAACAACGGTAGTTGAAATATGGTTTCTGCAGAAATAGAAAGAATGCCAGAACGAACAGAAATAGCCTATGAGCTAGTGCTGCAAGAAACAAATACAAACCGTAAATGTATTCGCGAAATTAGAGGTAGACAGTCGGGGCACGTTATGAGAAGAAATGAGCTACAAACCTTAGTGACAATTGACATAGTTAAGGAGAAAAGAGACATCAGAAGGCAGAGAGATAAATATCTGGATGGCTTGGCCACATGTCTTATTCGAGACTGGAACACAGAGCTGATCCAAGACTGGTGATCACGTGACATGTCCAGATATGACCGACTTTTGTTTGTCGGCATGGAACATGATGCTATAGTATTTTAATTTGTTTATTTGTCCGTTTCCCCTCCAGCCTGTAGTAGAAACTGTTATATTATTGTTACTCTATAGGGTTATACTATTAATTGTATTGGAGTCCGTGGCAAATGAGTGGGTCGCCTGCGGTCCCAAAGGTCATGTGTTTGTCTTCCCTTAGCGAAGAGAATCTCCACCCACTAGCATGGTCTAACGAACCGGGTTAAAGCAACAGTCCAGAGAAGTGCAACACAACCTACACTTTCATGTTATTAGGGTTAGAGTAATAATGATTGTGCTGCAGATGGTGTCACTTCATGGATACAAGCGAATGCCATTGTTAATGAAAAAAGAAAATTCGGCCTAGTTCAATCTGCTTCTACAGCGTCGAGTATAACTGAGGTCCGTTTTGGGGAGAGTTGCAGGTGGGTGAATTTTGATATTCCTTCCTTTCTTTGTTCTCTTTCGAGTCCTAAGCAAGAGTGGTTATATTTTCTCCTGTCTGTTCTTCCGGTTCTGCCACACTACCATTTACTGCCTAATATGTATGGCAGAGGGGTCTTTGAGCCTGAGGAATTAAGGCCGCCTGGCTAGTGCAGTCGCCGCGAACTGTGCAGGTTGGGATTTTCTTTTTGCCCCCGACAGAAAAAAAATCCCACACCATACCGAGGGATCGACCCGGATTTCCCGAAAGAAAGTCCAGCGTTCTAGCCACTCGGCCAGCCGCTCCTCTTCAGGTTCGGTTGGGTGTTATGGGCTCACGCTGAGTGGTATTTTTATTATTGCATTGAATTGGTCCCGCCGCCTCCCTGGCCGAGGTGTTAGCAGCTTTCTCCGTTAACCCCGAATACTCTCGTGGTTGACGTGAGCGCACGAGAATTAGAAGTGGTTCGAGTCGCGCCATTAACTTATGAGAGTATGGAGCCAGTCGCTCAGAAAGTCGTGGCGTGTAGATGAGCGTAATCTAGCCTAGGAATGAACATATAGCTGAAAGATGCTGGTGTTGACCGCAATATCCTGAAACAGGATGGGAATGCGGGAAAAAAAATTGAATTGGTCCCGATAATGACCGGTCTTGCGGAGAACCTGCCAGATTCAGTAGCGGCCCAGTTGTTAGTTGCTTACTATAAAAGAAATGGTCTTGAACTCTTTTAGTCCACACAAGGACTTGTGTTGAACTCTGTAGCCCTTATAAGAACTCGCATAGACTCAGTCCTGGTTTGTATGTATGTACCGTTACTTGGTCTTGGAATGTCTGGCTGAAAGCAGGTGTTGGCGATCATGCAAGCAGTATCTCTCTCTTATTCGATATTTTCAGGAAGTTGTGGTTTATAGTATTATTCGTCTCCCGGCGTCTTTAGCTTTCCACGTAATTTTTCTGTCTTCGTTTTCTCTAGTTCCTCTCTTTCAACATTCTACACGAGATCTAGTCGAAGGGGATATGAGTGTCCTCGAAATGTATCTATGTTGCTACTATATCGTTAAGAAAGAAGAAACCGTATTTCGTATATTGTATTCGACCTAAAATAAACGACTGCTTAAAATATACCGAGGCTTTCGCAATTGGGCGGTTCCAACAATTTTTACCCAGGTTATTTATCAAATATACAAACCGGATTCTTCAAGTCGATCGCGTCCAGACCCAATATGTTAACTTTCAGTCCCTGCGTGTGTTTATACATTATAGTTTATTTGTCACCCGTCACATGCTATTCATATCTTATCTGTTAATGCCTCTTTATCTTCTCTTAGTGACCTCACTTTACTATTGATTTCAGCTTCAATTAAGCTATTTCGTTGAGCTGACACTGTGTAAATGCTTGGTCAATACTTTAGCCTCTTATTGATTTGTCTACTCTATAAATGGGTGTTTAAGTTCTGCAATCATAACCTTTTTCTGGCTTTTACCATTGACATTTTTATCCATGCTGGGGAGATTTTTGCTGTGTATTTTAGTTTTGCATGGACGATCATTGCAGGTTACTGGGGTTAAGTTGATCTTATTGCTGCTAGTGATACCATCTCAATATATTGATTTCCTTGAATGTTTGCTTTTGTTTTTCTGGTTAATGTTTGCGTTTTTTTGTTCTTAGGTACCTATCAAGGAAGTTAATTGTGGACTATCCAAAGCAAAGACAGTATTTCACAATATGAAGAATATTTTCTGTAATTTATCTTTTATCATTGAGGCGAGGAAGAGCTATATTGATCCAATCCTAATGTACGGATTCGAATCATAGACAATTAGCAGAGAAGTAAAGAATTATGTGAAAGCTGCGGAGATGTGCTTTTATAGAAAATTGATGAGAACAACGTGGATGGACAGAAAGACCAAAGAAGACATAGTGAAAGAAGCTAACTCACAAAGAGACCTGGTTACTCACACCAGAAGAAGACAGACCCATTCTTTGGGCATGTCACGAGAAGGGGAAAGCGGGATTACGTCGTCCACAAAGTGGAGGCTGAGGGGAAATAGAAAAAGGGGGACATCAATAGAGAAGATGCTAGACAGTTTGATATCAAGGTATGGAGAAACGACGGTATCACAAATTCATTCGCAGCACAAGAACCAGAAAGCTGTGGACAGATGTAATCCTCAACGCTACACGGCATGGGCTATGAGAATAAGTAAAATCATTTTTACTAGAGCCCATGCGGCATACTGGCTTGAACGTTTGCCTGTCACCACATGGTCCAGGTTTAATTATCAGCAGACGCAGGATTTTATTTCCCGACTTGTACGGCTCTGGGGTCGATCCTGCCTAATAAACATGTAAAAATGGGTACCAGATAATCTGAAGAATTGTATGTCAACTGTTATCAATGGAAAACCACGAGGAATGAGAACGTGTCACATCAACTCATACACCGTAACCCGGAATATCTAAAGGCCCAACACTTCATACCCCAAATACAGTATCTGCTAGAAGAACGACCTCTGTCACTTTATATCTTGACCAGGTTGTAACATTTTACTCCTTCAGCCAACAAGCTTTCGCAACAGACACAACCTAACATCTTGAGCATATGACTTTTCAAAAGGGTACATACACACAGTGCAATCGCCACTGGGTCAGTTATATTTCTATAGTATACTCTGACCAAATTAAAAAGTGGGAGAACTCGTTAGGCGATGTTTGGATCCACGCGAAAGAATCAATTATGTATCACGCTTTGGTTGAGACTGAAAGAGTTAATAATTACTGTAAAGCTCCGCAGACACGGCTATTTTAATGTTTAATACTACAAACAGAGCTGCCTGGCTGTTATAGTCGGATAAATAATTCACACGAACACACATATCTGTATTTGGCGTGGTACTGTAAGCATTGTATGGTGCAATCTCCACTGACCTAAGGTATTGTTCACAGCAGAGATGTTATTAGATAGATTATTTCAGTTCTTACATTTGACAAAACTATGGGCCATGTGATACATAACACTGTAAAGGATAAATCCCAAATGAAACTTAAGTTCAGTCTGTAAAACAAAAGTAACATAAGAATAACTCGACAACATAAATTATAAAATTTGGAACTTACAAGTTGAAACACCGGACACTGAGACTGTGACATAACATGAAGATAATTACGGGAAAGCAACAGAAGAAACGTTGGGTTGGATTAAATGAAACTATAGAAAATCTTGGGGTCAAAAGACATTTGAGATACAATGAATGAAAGATGGTAAATATTGACTCTCGTCCTTGACTTGGAGACGTGAATTACAAGTACCTCAGAAGTTGGGGTGGTATCGCCTGTTGGCGAGGGACACTGGTAATTAGAAAAAGCTAATCCAAAAGGCAAAAATCAGTCAAGTGAACCAGAAGTAGTGCCATATGTATGAACTACGCTTAAATTCAAAGCGGCGAACACACCAAAAACAAAAACAAAATAAAAATGACAGAATACGAAACCCACAGACAGGATAGTTATGTATATGAAGATTTAAAATGCAACTGACAGAAGCACGGTTACAATGATGGAAAGATAGATATGAATAACCTGAATATCAAGAAAACAAATGAAAGGTCAGACCTAGCGTATACAGATGTGAAACACAATATCTGAAACAATAACGGAATTCACTTACGTACACTACAATGTTTGACAAGAAAGAACCACCGAGGGTGAAAAGAAGACAGGAGATGGAGAAACAATATACACGACTTATGCAAAGACAGGCGAATTTACTAACCAACGTAATTACAATATCCAAGATCGTATAGCTTGAGAAGAAAAGTAAATGCCAATTAACAGAGCATTATCTGATGATAGTTGCAGGTCCTTTACAAGACGTAACAATCAACCCCAGCATTAGTTTTTGCTGTTTGTGATGTACTAGGCAATAGTAGTCTGCCATTGCTTTCTGAAAAACCGACGCTATATACTATCACTGAAAATCAACACAAATTGCCTGCTTCTTATTTCGAATCCGGTCTTGCTAAGTTTTAAAAATATGTCTCGAATCGGAACTGAACTTATCATCAAATCCTCATGCAAAAGAGTGAGAACTGTTCCGTAATACACGCTAATTTTACATGCCTACAAAATAACGCCAAGGATAATTCATCGAAGTATTGACAACCGACCAGAGAAAGATATCATTGAATCCAGTTTGGATTCTGAAAGGAAAAGGCAACCAGCGATGTAATTGGTACTTTAGGATTATTAGCAGATACTATATCGCCAACAACAAATCGTTGCATATTGCAATGGAGTTACAGAGTGTGATCTGTAGTATTGGAGCTACAGAGTGTGATCTACAGTATTGGAGCTACAGGGTGTGATCTATAGTATTGGAACAAATAGAGTGTGATTTATAGTATTGGAGCTACAGAGTGTGATCTATAGTATTGGAACAATAGAGTGTGATCTATAGTATTGGAGCTACAGAGTGTGATCTACAGTGTTGGAGCTACAGAATGTGATCTTTAGTATTGGAACAATAGAGTGTGATCTATAGTATTGGAGCTACAGAGTGTGATCTATAGAATTGGAGCTAGAGAGTGTGATTTACAGTATTGGAGCTACAGAGTGTGATCTATAGTATTGGAGCTACAGAGTGTGATCTACAGTGTTTGATCTACAGAGTGTGATCTATAGTATTGGAGCTACAGAGTGTGATCTATAGTATTGGAGCTACAGAGTGTGATCTATAGTATTGGAGCTACAGAGTGTGATCTATAGTATTGGAGCTACAGAGTGTGATCTATAGTATTGGAGCTACAGAGTGTGATCTATAGTATTGGAGCTACAGAGTGTGATCTATAGTATTGGAGCTACAGAGTGTGATCTACAGTGTTGGAGCTACAGAGTGTGATCTATAGTATTGGAGCTACAGAGTGATCTATAGTATGAGCTACAGGAGTGATCTAGTATGGAGCTACAGAGTGTGATCTATATGTATTGGAGCTACAGAGTGTGATCTACTAGTGTTGGAGCTACAGAGTGTGATCTACAGTATTGGAGCTACAGAGTGTGATCTACAGTGTTGGAGCTACAGAGTGTGATCTATAGTGTTGGAGCTACAGAGTGTGATCTATAGTATTGGAGCTACAGAGTGTGATCTATAGTATTGGAGCTACAGAGTGTGATCTATAGTGTTGGAGCTACAGAGTGTGATCTACTAGTGTTGGAGCTACAGAGTGTGATCTATAGTATTGGAGCTACAGAGTGTGATCTATAGTAGTTGGAGCTACAGAGTGTGAATCTATAGTGTTGGAGCTACAGAGTGTGATCTACAGTATTGGAGCTACAGAGTGTGATCTATAGTATTGGAGCTACAGAGTGTGATCTACAGTGTTGGAGCTACAGAGTGTGATCTATAGTATTGGAGCTACAGAGTGTGATCTATAGTATTGGAGCTACAGAGTGTGATCTACAGTGTTGGAGCTACAGAGTGTGATCTATAGTGTTGGAGCTACAGAGTGTGATCTACAGTGTTGGAGCTACAGAGTGTGATCTACAGTGTTGGAGCTAGGGTGTCAGTATGTGTGTGATCTACTAGTGTTGGAGCTACAGAGTGTGATCTATAGTATTGGAGCTACAGAGTGTGATCTACAGTGTTGGAGCTACAGAGTGTGATCTATAGTTACTGTTTTAAGTTTGGAGCTACAGAGTGTGATCTATAGTATTGGAGCTACAGAGTGTGATCTATAGTATTGGAGCTACAGAGTGTGATCTACAGTGTTGGAGCTACAGAGTGTGATCTATAGTATTGGAGCTACAGAGTGTGATCTACAGTGTTGGAGCTACAGAGTGTGATCTACAGTATTGGAGCTACAGAGTGTGATCTACAGTATTGGAGCTACAGAGTGTGATCTACAGTGTTGGAGCTACAGAGTGTGATCTATAGTGTTGGAGCTACAGAGTGTGATCTACAGTGTTGGAGCTACAGAGTGTGATCTATAGTATTGGAGCTACAGAGTGTGATCTATAGTATTGGAGCTACAGAGTGTGATCTACAGTGTTGGAGCTACAGAGTGTGATCTATAGTATTGGAGCTACAGAGTGTGATCTATAGTATTGGAGCTACAGAGTGTGATCTACAGTATTGGAACTACAGAGTGTGATCTATAGTATTGGAGCTACAGAGTGTGATCTACAGTGTTGGAGCTACAGAGTGTGATCTATAGTATTTGAGCTACAGAGTGTGATCTACAGTGTTGGAGCTACAGAGTGTGATCTATAGTATTGGAGCTACAGAGTGTGATCTATAGTGTTGTAGCTACAGAGTGTGATCTACAGTATTGGAGCTACAGAGTGTGATCTATAGTATTGGAGCTACAGAGTGTGATCTATAGTATTGGAGCTACAGAGTGTGATCTACAGTATTGGAGCTACAGAGTGTGATCTATAGTATTGGAGCTACAGAGTGTGATCTACAGTGTTGGAGCTACAGAGTGTGATCTACAGTATTGGAGCTACAGAGTGTGATCTATAGTATTGGAGCTACAGAGTGTGATCTATAGTATTGAGCTACAGAGTGTGATCTACAGTAGTTGGAGCTACAGAGTGTGATCTATAGTATTGGAGCTACAGAGTGTGATCTACAGTGTTGGAGCTACAGAGTGTGATCTAGTATTTGGAGCTACAGAGTGTGATCTATAGTGTGAGCTACAGAGTGTGATCTATAGTATTGGAGCTACAGAGTGTGATCTACAGTGTTGGAGGCTACAGAGTGTGATCTATAGTATTGGAGCTACAAGAGTGTGATCTACAGTGTTGGAGCTACAGAGTGTGATCTATAGTATTGGAGCTACAGAGTGTGATCTACAGTATTGGAGCTACAGAGTGTGATCTATAGTATTGGAGCTACAGAGTGTGATCTATAGTATTGGAGCTACAGAGTGGTGATCTACAGTATTGGAGCTACAGAGTGTGATCTATAGTGTTGGAGCTACAGAGTGTGATCTATAGTATTGGAGCTACAGAGTGTGATCTACAGTGTTGGAGCTACAGAGTGTGATCTATAGTATTGGAGCTACAGAGTGTGATCTATAGTATTGGAGCTACAGAGTGTGATCTATAGTATTGGAGCTACAGAGTGTGATCTACAGTGTTGGAGCTACAGATTGTGATCTATAGTAATTGGAGCTACAGAGTGTGATTACAAGTGTGATCTACAGTGTTGGAGCTACAGAGTGTGATCTATAGTATTGGAGCTACAGAGTGTGATCTACAGTGTTGGAGCTACAGAGTGTGATCTATAGTATTGGAGCTACAGAGTGTGATCTACAGTGTTGGAGCTACAGGGTGTGATCTATAGTATTGGAAGCTACAGAGTGTGATCTACAGTATGGGAGCTACAGAGTGTGATCTATAGTATTGGAGCTACAGTGTGGATCTACAGTGTTTGGAGCTACAGAGTGTGATCTATAGTATTGGAGCTACAGAGTGGTGATCTACAGTGTTGGAGCTACAGAGTGTGATCTAAGTGTTGGAGCTACGAGAGTGTGATCTATAGTATTGGAGCTACAGAGTGTGATCTATAGTATGGGAGCTACAGATTGTGATCTTAGTATTGGAGCTACAGAGTGTGATCTATAGTATTGGAGCTACAGAGTGTTATCTATAGTATTGGAGCTACAGAGTGTGATCTAATAGTATTGGAGCTACAGAGTGTGATCTATAGTATTGGAGCTACAGAGTGTGATCTATAGTGTTGGAGGCTACAGAGTGTGATCTATAGGTATTGGAGCTACAGAGTGTAGATCTACAGTGTTGGAGCTACAGAGTGTGATCTATAGTATTGGAGCTACAGAGTGTGATGCTATCAGTGTTGGAGCTACAGAGTGTGATCTATAGTGTTGGAGCTACAGAGTGTGATCTACAGTGTTGGAGCTACAGAGTGTGATCTATAGTATTGGAGCTACAGAGTGTGATCTATAGTATTGGAGCTACAGAGTGTGATCTATAGTATTGGAGCTACAGAGTGTGATCTAAAGTATTGGAGCTACAGAGTGTGATCTACAGTGTTGGAGCTACAGAGTGTGATCTACAGTATTGGAGCTACAGAGTGTGATCTACAGTGTTGGAGCTACAGAGTGTGATCTATAGTGTTGGAGCTACAGAGTGTGATCTATAGTGTTGGAGCTACAGAGTGTGATCTACAGTGTTGGAGCTACAGAGTGTGATCTATAGTGTTGGAGCTACAGAGTGTGATCTAGTGTTGGAGCTACGGAGTGTGATCTATAGTATTGGAGCTACAGAGTGTGATCTATAGTATTGGAGCTACAGAGTGTGATCTACAGTGTTGGAGCTACAGAGTGTGATCTATAGTGTTGGAGCTACAGAGAGTGATCTACAGTGTTGGAGCTACAGAGTGTCATCTACAGTATTGGAGCTACAGAGTGTGATCTACAGTGTTGGAGCTACAGATTGTGATCTATAGTGTTGGAGCTACAGAGTGTGATCTACAGTGTTGGAGCTACAGAGTGTGATCTGTAGTATTGAAGCTACAGAGTGTGATCTATAGTATTGGAGCTACAGAGTGTGATCTATAGTATTGGAGCTATAGAGTGTGATCTACAGTGTTGGAGCTACAGAGTGTGATCTGTAGTATTGAAGCTTCAGAGTGATATCTACAGTACTGGAAGCTTCCAGGTGATTTTTACAGTATTGGAAGCTATTTCGGTCAATTACAAAGCATTAATGTTGCACGGCCTTTGCAGGACGAAAGGATCAACCCCAGCACCAAGTTGTTTTTCTAGGCAATTTTATGATGACTGTTTGTCATTGTTTTCTGAACGGAAATCAAAATTCAAGTCCAACTGGCGGCATAGAGGTTGAATCCTATACACTGCCGTCAGCGTATTGGAGATGTAAGCGCAAGCCCATGATGCCCCGCGGCCGTGACTCCGACGGCGTCTCCGTTGACATGATGCTCGCTGAACAACCACATAGTCCACACACTAAAGCCGTCTATTAGTTTGCATAAGGTTGAGTACAACACGTCGCCATACCTAGGACTTTTTTTTCAACGAGAACCTGCGTTTTAAGAACTTCTTGACATCACCTTTAGTAAAGTCCTGAAACATCCAGTCAAGTCGCTTAAAACAAGTTGGATGATCTTGGCTGCAGTTCACTTCGAATAGCGCCTCCTATTTCTGTTAGACCGGGGTCTGATACTTGCCACTATTACCTTCAAGGGTGAGTCGGTCGTCCTGCAATCTGTGAAATACGTGGGTTTTCCAGGTTTATTTTGGAGGGAAAACGGTCAGGTGGCACTGTTGCTATGACAACAAGAAGCATGCTGATGTAGTGCAAAATCTAGCACTTTTACTTGACGCTCATGTAGTCATGTCTTCTAATCTCCATGAAGGCGGCTATTTTCATATAGAAGATGGGCTTCCAGGTCAAACCAAGCTAAATAGCTGTCAGGAAATGTGTTGGGAAATAAAGGCCGACAAACGTAATGTTAACGACATCGCACGAAGAGAGCCGATTTATTTGTAAAAATATGGAGCACGTACCAAGTACTCCAGCACAGGTGCCAAAGGGTTACGGACTCAGTTCGTAATCCCGCATACCTGCGTTAGAAAAGTAGCAGCGGGACATTTGGCAGGAGACCGTCTTGCGTAGGTTTTTAAAAAAAATAAAATGGTATGGGTACAGGTCGTTCAGAAAGCAATGGCCAACTGCTGAGCGTAAACTTGCAAAGAGATCATAAACAGCAAAAAAAAAAAAATTTTTAATGATGGGTTGGTTGCGACGTCATGTAGAGGATATGCAACAAACCCTTTAATCATTTACGCATACGACTCAAGACGTGAAAGAGGCCTTGATCTGTTTCTTTCAATCATTTAAATTGTGTTTTCTGCTAATATTATCGTTTCTCTTATGACCTTTATTCCGCAGTTGTGTGTTGGGTGTAAAATACGGATATAATGAAACAAATGTGTATTTGAAACCCCGAGGACACACAATAAGACAAAAACATATGCATACCCCATTAGGGTCTCATATCACGTCCATAAAACAATTAATGAGGGTTAAATCCGTGAAAATAATGCAATAGTATAATATCAACTAAGGCAAATATCAATGAAATAAATAAGAATAAAACAAAACGCAACTGTTCAAGAACAAAACAAACATAGATATAAGAAAATTAATATGTTAATGCAGAGCGAGGCTGAAGGATTCGTTCTGCAGCCGAATGCGTTGAAGTATGACGTGTCTGTGTTTAAGTAGAAAGACCATTAAAAAGGATTTGGCCTTTTAGCCAGATCCTTTTCAATGTTAGATTAAAGTGGTACCTACATACTTCACTATCACAGCTTGTGGGAACCAGGTTATTAATTCACCAATGTCAGAATTTAGTCACGTAAATGTTAGCCTCTGGTCTAGTAAATCATTAATCAACTGCACGTTCGTGATTCACGTGACGTATTCTTGCGCCATTTTGAGCATGCCACGAGACACTGGCTAACAAACACTTGTCTAAGAGAATGTTTCCGTGGCTTCCTATTATCATTGCTGTTGTAAGAGATTGTCACGTAATTCACAGTTTAAGATGCGCAATAAAATGGTGTAATTTCCGGATTAGAACGAGTTTTCTTCATCGGAATGACGTTTATTGTCTGAGCCGTAATTGCATTTGCTCTCTAAATGTTGTTATGAAGTAATTTGATAGAGACACATTATGCAAATAAACTTGAATTCGTGGTTGGTGGACTAAAATTAGCATGAATATTGATATAGATAAAAAAGACTATTTATCTGATTTTTACAGCTATTAAAGATGTATAGGTAGTTTGACAAACAGAACGAACGAATTTGCACTGCCAGGCAGACAAAATGACACTCAGAAAGACACACATATAGAATGAGAGACAGGCAGGCAGGTAAACAGAGATCAAACGACAGAGAGACAGACAGACAGACAGACACACATACAGACAGGTAGGTAGGTAGGTAAGTAGGTAGATAGATATGTAGGTAGATAGATATGTAGGTAGAAAGCGACAGACAGACAGACAGACATACAATCAGACAGACAGACAGACAGACAGGTAGGTAGCTAGGTAGGTAAGTAGGTAGATAGATATGTAGGTAGATAGATATGTAGGTAGAAAGAGACAGACAGACAGACGGACGGACGGACGGATAGACAGGTAGGTAGGTAGGTAAGTAGGTAAGTAGGTAGATAGATATGTAGGTAGAAAGAGACAGACAGACAGACAGGTAATAGGTAAGTAAGTGGGTAGATAAATAGGTAGATAGATAGAAAGAGACACACAGACAGGCAGGCAGGCAGGTAGGCAGACAGGCAGCTAAAATTAAAGAAGTACGAAATACACAGGAAGAATAATATATAACAAACAAACTTTACAAAGTCTAATGCAAACCAGTAAGAAAAGCAATTGTACTGTTTAATGTGCATTAAATAATGCTTCGAGTTGATTGTATGAGAAAAAGAGTCGTATTGATTTATTTTCTCCTCTACATTCTGGCGTTAGATTAATGAGCTTTTAATTATATTCTGATTCTCATTACCAAATTATAAGCATGCACTGTTTCACTGTTGTATTCAACTCCATGCCCACGGGAGTCGTGTGATCACTGTAGCCAGCATACTGGCCCGCCGACCCCGTCGGCGTGTGTTCGAAGCCCCAGAGACACTGGGATTACGTTTAATCTTCACTTAGGATCTCAGGTCGACAAAGCCTTAACAGCTGTCAGGAAACTTTCTGGGAAGTAAGTGCAGTTTGCGTGATATTAATTTCTCAAATGTTCATGTACGGGGGCCACTCCAGTCTACCAGCTTCAGTTTTCAACTGTCGGGCTTTTGTGTAAGGTACGCAAGGCGTATACGGGGTCCCTGTGTTAACGCCAATATCCCAGAATCAAGGCGAAAGAAACCATTCAAATGTTCTTAGCGCATGTGTTCGAAGCACTCGAGCCCTTTTCGGGGCACAGACAGACAATACCACAAAGCATTGGTGTTTTGATTTCCATGCGATTCATCATTAAGCAAGCAAACACTCATCATCATTATATCTGCCTGTTAGGTGGCACACGCGACAATATACCTTCACAACATCAGTCTTTGGTGGTTGTGATAGCTTCAATTGCTGATATCCTTACACTGCCAAGCGGAGTGGCGAAGACTGTCATGTATTCCCCCACCCTTCCACCCCATTATATCCTCTGTGCTTGAGATGTTCGGCCGCTGATCGCATTCCGTGCCACTTTATCGAATCATCCTGCACTGTGGCCCTCTGTCGGCCCCCGCCTTTAACACCCTGGATCTTCCAGATTTAGTTATTAATTTAATATAACAATCCTGTGCATTAACAGGGATTTCTCCCCACGTCTCCAGTTGTGACAGACCGGTAACAAAATGCTCTGATATCAGCTCTTCAAGTATGTATCTAATTGGGAAAACATGTCTTGTGTTTCCTATATCTAATCTCCGACATTTATGATGCGCTAATCGCAGCGACTTCTCAAGCTCTGTCCTATGAATTCCTAACTCGGCATTTACCTCCCGTATACATGTTCATGAAATCTATTGGACTTATCACGCTAAACATCTATCACGCTTTCCATCAGACTACACTCGGGTTTAGCTTCACGGATTGGGTTGCATTCATGCGTTGATTTCTTGCACGATACACTCTCATTATCAACGTCCCCCAAAACGAATCTGTTAAGAATACTTTAAGACATCTAATTCTTTGTAGCTAATGTGTGCTCTTTATTGGCGTGTCTGTATCGTCTATTGTCTTTTTTATTCTACGACTCTTATTTCACAATCAAATCTTTGGGAGGTAGGAGTACCTCGGAGGTTGTTTATGTAGCTCAGGATTTCGATTGCTCCCTTTTATGTGTAGAACTATGACAATGTCGTATTTCTGAATGTTTAATGTCAGTATATGTTGTTGTCACTACAGTTCCAGTGGCCCGTTGGTTTCAGACTGTCGGCATGATGTCATTGGGAAAACTTGCCTGCACTTATTTGCTTTAAACCTTCTTACTTGACAGGGCTTAACAGGGTCTTACTTGAAATAATTAATATTAATTATTTCTGGTACCAGGAAATATTTTGCTTTAAGTTAACTAGTTGTGCTATAATGCAATAAGAGAATGATTGTATAAGATACAAGTAGATGAAACCATTGGGAAAGAATGAAACAACCCGAAACTTATAACTGCAAGGAACAAAAGGATCTCAAGTAATATAGAGGACAGAAAGCACATGTGGTGGCTCTAGGGTTAGTGCACTTGCCAACCACGACAGTAGCTCCGGTTCAATGACCAGCTAAGGCAGGATAATGTCTTCCGAACAGTATGGATCTGGAGTCGACCCAACCTGATATAAACAGTTATCAGATAACATTCATTGTCTGTAAAGGAAAGGCGGCAAGGAAGGGGAATGGCCTCCTTATCCTAATATGTCATGAACTGGAATATGTAAACCCCGACATTTGACATCCCATATATAGTTTCTGCCTTAGGGTTACCTTCATCTCTATATGGCAGAATGGAGTAATATAAACCATTGGCTAAATCAAAACGTGCTAAATGTATGATAACTTTCTTGGTACATAAAAAGTTAAAACGATAATGGATAAACATGTGCCTGATATTCTCTAACGATGGGCACTGGAAGACTCGGTGCTTTACATCCCCAAGAGAGTGTGTACACAATAACCACAATCAAATGTCATAGGATAATAATCTGGCAGATACATCTCAACGTGAATACATTGTTCTATATTTGCTTTTGTGTTTGTCTAATTATCTTCCGTTTTTGTCTCTTCCTTGAGGAGACGGCTTGAATTTATTCTATGTAGATAGAGTTTATACATGGCCATATCAGTTGATATTGCTTCAGGGGGAATTAGAGATAATGAGTTGCGCTACTGAAACCTTCACTGCTAATGGGTACAGTAATTAATATGGATTATGTTAGTCAGAGAGAGAGAGAGAGAGAGAGAGAGAGAGAGAGAGAGAGAGAGAGAGAGAGAGAGAGAGAGAGACGGTTGCATAGCAGCTAGATGCTCGCCTGTCGGCTCGGGAATTATAGGTTTGAATCCGCTAGGAGACGCATTTTTAAAAAAAATTGATCTTGGCATAAACTGATCGACCCAGTATAACATGGATACCAGAAGATTCTTCAGAAATTGTATTGACCATATCACTCATGGGGTGCCTACTGGTCTTTAAAACAAACAAAATATGTGTATAGCAACAAGAGCCCAATGCGTCTCAAAGCGTGTCGAATGGTACTTTACTGGTGTGTTCCTATGTTAGAGCAGTAGTCGTTGCTGACAGGATAAGAGCGCTTTAACTATTAAACCATTGGTGCAATGATGACGGGGGAGCGGGATCAACCCTTACACCGCTCAGTTGGATTTTAACGTTCACTTCTCGTTCAATAAGCAGTGGCAAACTACCGAACGTAGAAAATCAACATAGTTTTGGGGTTGATTGCAACATCCTTCACAGGAGATGACATACAACATTTAATGTTACATTGTTCAGGGGAAGCCGCGGTAGCAAGACCATGTGGCAGACAACAGAAGGCCCGAAAAGATAACACAGATTTTGGGTGACTACACGCATGGATATGTTCGCAGTGTGCATTTGACGACTTGATTACAAACACATCTATTTTAGTATTCTTACTATCTCCATATGAGATTACGGGATAGACGACAAACATAAATAAGAATTTGGTGGAAGAAGATTAGGAGAATAGTATGTAAAAATGCAATTTCTGTTAGCAAGTGGATAATGAGAGAGTGTGAGATGTTTAGCGATAGTTTTGTTTTATAAACGAAAACAGTACTGGACGATAATGAGAGTGAATAAGATGTTTAGAGATGTCGTTGTTTTATAAACGAAAACAGTACTGGACGATAATGAGAGTGAATTAGATGTTTAGAGATTTTTTGTCGTATAAACTAATACAGTACTTGACGGTAATGAGAGTAAATGAGATGTTAAGAGATTTTCTTGTCGTATAAACTAATACAGTACTTGACGGTAATGAACTTACCTCCAAAACAGGCGTGTATTGCCCACTTGCCGTGACATTTTCCTGTGAAGAAAGCAAACCAGATCAATGTAAAGGGCAGTATATAACAACAGGTGATTAATGTCAAACAATATAGATACCACCAGGCGGATACCGCCATTTGGTTGAAAGGCTATTTGTTTACCCTTATTACGTTGTGTTTAAAAGAAAAAAGTCACCATAAACTACGTCCTAATTTTTCCTTTCGAAAAATATGTGTAACAGTATCCATACTCAGTTTTACACCTCTGTGCTTTCAGAGAGCTGTTGCAGTTGGGAACATCCAGATTCTGCCACCAATGAGAATATGACCTCTAACCACTGTGCTAGTTATTTGGCTCTAATGAGCATCCTGTTTGGGTCAGTGATGTGATATGGCCATCCCATTTGTAGGCCTGAATGACGGAGGAATAGATGGTCAGTCGTTACCTCACTAAGCAGGCGACAAGCTCACACGTCGACGCTTGTTCGACCTGTTCACTTGATGTCATCGAAGTATGATCAGGGTTGCAGATGTGTAGTCGTCTTTTGATTAATTTAATCCGCCTAAGCTGTCTCAAAAATAAACATGATTTGCATCAGACTTAGCAGTGTTAGTTAATCCCGTACTTATGCGGTAGATAAAGGGGATGATGTGTTTTCCAGCGTAGACAACAGAAAAGGTCAAGGATCTATTTCCACTGATACGCCGCTGATGCTAGGTGTTTTTACAAGAACCACCATTGGTGTTTAAAACCACACTCTCCTCTGTGCTCTTTAAGTAGTATGATCACATAATAGCCTTATAGGATATGGACGGAAAACGTATTACGCGATTTTAAACACATTTCTTAACGGCACTAGCTAATGATGCGTGTATTTAGAGCCGTGTATAGTTAGCTGCATGTTCTTTACAAATGTCGCAATAAACACCAGCATTTTTACGGTTTGTAATTGAGCAGGCAATGTTAACGTTCAGTAGTTTACGTGTGCTGTCGGAACTAGTGACGATCATACCATCATCATCAAAGCAAGGCAATCTGCTTCCACATAACCCACAGCTGATTTCAAACCCTCGATTCCATTTGTCAGGGAATTATCCTAAGCATTCGCTACCCATATGTCTCAGCTTCGGCATAGAGCCTGTTAAATAAAATGGTTGCATATCCTTTACAGGACATCGCTGTCAACATCAGCATCTTTCAGCTGATTGTTGATTTCTTGGCAAGATTACGCTCAGTAGTTTGCCATTGATTTCTGAGCGGCCGGCTCACATACCCTGTAAGTTACCGACGCGATTCGAACCACTGCTGATTCTCACGGTCATCACGTTACTTACGAGAGTATACGAGATTACGGAGAAAAGTTGCTAACCTCTAGGCCAGGAAGCTGGCTATAGAGCCTGTTACGGATGTAATTTTTCTGACAAGGAAACATGAGAGATATATTACCATTATGATCTATGAGAGAAGATTTGGGTATTTCTGATGTTACTAGACCATGGAATCGATATGCAGCTGAATGAGCAATTGTTTTTCAACGCAAAACCATCTAGATGCACATATTATATTATTATATATTATATTAGCAAAATATTGGTCCAATCGTAGACAGACAAATACAGCTAACCGACTGGCATATCTGCTGTTTAGCCATACACTCGCTCGTTGCTTCCCGTGACATACGACATGCAAGCCGAAGCTGAGCACTGACCACTAAGTTAGCCTAACATTTCTCATTTCTTCTTCTTCGTCTTCTTTTTCTTCCTCTTCGTTTTCTTCTGATTGATTTCATTTCCTAAATGAAACATGTGCCCCAAACAAACTGATGGCAACCCTCTGTAGTCTTGATCGTAACTTGTTGGGTTTTCCAGCTCAAGGTTTCTACGGGTTGAGGCAGACAGTCTCATGCCAACCCGTCATAGCCATCTTAGGACACTGATGGTGTTACTATTCTTTGCTTCCCGCATGGGCCCTGGTAACACATTGGCGAGACGTGACACTCCACTGGTAACACATTGGCGAGATGTGACACTCCACTGGTAACACATTGGCGTGATGTGACACTGCACTGGTAACACATTGGCGAGATGTGACACTGCACTGGTAACATATTGGCGAGATGTGACACTCCACTGGTAACATATTGGCGAGACGTGACACTCCACTGGTAACACATTGGCGAGACGTGACACTCCACTGGTACCACATTGGCGAGATGTGACACTCCACTGGTAACACATTGGCGAGATGTGACACTCCACTGGCAACACATTGGCGAGATGTGACACTCCACTGGTAACACATTGGCGAGATGTGACACTGCACTGGTAACACATTGGCGAGATGTGACACTGCACTGGTAACATATTGGCGAGATGTGACATTCCACTGGTAACACATTGGCGAGACGTGACACTCCACTGGCAACACATTGGTGAGACGTGACACTCCACTGGTAACACATTGGTGAGATGTGACACTCCACTGGTAACACATTGGCGAGATGTGACACTCCACTGGTAACACATTGGCGAGATGTGACACTCCACTGGTAACACATTGGCAAGATGTGACAATCAAGTGGTAACACATTTGCTAGATGTGACTCTCCATTGGAACACAATGGCGAGATGTGACACTGTACTAGTAACACATTGGCTAGATATGACACTTCACTGGTAAAACATTGGCGAGATGTGACACTTCACTTTATTATTATTATTATTATTATTATTATTATTGTTATTATTATTATTATTGGTTTTATTGAAAACCATAGTTAAACAGCAATCACAAGGAAATGAAGATTGACGAAACATATAAAACATTATTTCAGTAGAACAAAAAAAAAAAAACTAATATCTATCAATGAAAGGGTATTGTGACATTAGACAAGTTGGATAGATAATTTGCCTTGTAAATCTTGTATTTCTTTCTTTGAGAATCAATAGAATTAACACATTTCTCATCAGTACAGTAACATGTCTTATGAGGGTCGTCGCTAGAGGCCCGTAGATCGTGGTCTGTGCGACGTTTTCAGCAAGCCGCACTGTCAAAAGAGACCCAGCCACATTGGATTAAACCAGGTGAAAAGATGTCGATGCTCTCTGCTTTAAACCACCTTTTAAAAAGCTAAAGAAAATAACAGTTTTGTAATCAACAAATCAATTTCAAAGATATTAGGCGACAAACTACGAGTAAGAGTCAATAAGTAAGTCACACAGTTCGGTGGAATAGCAGGTAAACGTAGTTGGTATTTTCTACAGGTGTTATTAGGTGACAAGCAACATTAAACTTTATATTCCCGTTCGTCAGGTGGCGCTAGGTGTCTAATGCGCATGCGCAGAGCATAAACAAAATGGCGACTGTACTTGCGGAGTGTTGAACAAAAGAGCAACGTGCTGTTGTGCCGTGTTTTGTGGGCAAAAGGACTGCCTGCAAAGGACATTCATAAGGAAATGCTTCCTGTTTATGCTGACAAATGTTTTTCCGTAAAGCGGTGCATAGCTGGGTAGAAAAATTTTCTCAAGGACGCGAATAACGCCGAAGTTGAATGTGAAGTGAAAACGTGTTTAGAAAACAGAACAAGCAGGCCTATGGAGCCTGTTTGGGAGGACTGATAAAACGATCGGTTAAGCGCATCAATGTTGGTGGAAATTATGTTTAGAAATAAAGGGACAATGTATGTATAACAATAAACTGGTTTCAAGCTGTTATCATTGTTAGTTATTTTTCTACAGTCATTTGTGACTTACTTATTGACATCTCCTCGTACTTGGTCGGATGCCGCTAGGGACGACTACTTGTATTACACTGTCATTTAGTAGATGAAAGGGTGAAGAGATCTAGAAAATTACTTTACTGGTTTGGCACGTTTTCTCTGGTGGGATGTTGATAGTGAGTAAATTTGACACGGACAACAATTGTTGGAAGAAAAAAAAACTATTTATCGTCGGTTGTTTGACTTTCATTGTAATGGAAAGTACGAATAGACGATAAACTAATCAGATTTTGTTGTTACAAGAACACGCAAAGAAACAAGAGATTGGCTGTTCCTAACTAGAGTAGGTTATTTTTGGGAAGCAAACAACTTATGTGTAATTCTAGCTAGAGGAAAGTATTTATTTCCAGCTCTAGTCAGGGGCAACTTTGTTGGTGTCTCTCTACTTCAATGTTGTTCCTGGGAGTGCCTTCGTAAAAACGAGATCTGACCTTGTTTGACGTCTGTTTTCACTTCTCATTACCAAGGTGCTGACAGTGACACAAGCAGGGTTAGACGAAGGTTCCATGCTAGCTCTTGACATTCGCTACAGGAGGAGGCAGAGACTGACCACCTACACCTCCTTAAACTCAAGCCCACAAAAATGTCATGGCCCTAACACTGCACATACACACATAGGACCCGTGCTACAAGATTTATGTTTTATGTATATCAAAACAATGTTTTCCCGTAGTGAATTTGAATAACGAAGACACAAACCTGACGAGATGCAGCGAAATGTGCCAGGCAATAAATCGTACTATATATGGTTTTATGTATATGTTTATTTGTATGGATATTTGTGAAAATTGTAATACGGGTTCAAAAACCACCGAATAAGTAGAACGAACCCAACCGAGCTTTCCCGAACTAAAGTTGGAAATAAGTGTGAAAACAGAGACACAAAAACGTATACAGTAACTCCTAAAGATCGGGCAGCCTTATATTGGTGGCTGGTAATGATACAACATCACCTCTGCATTGCCCAATGATTTATACAAATATGGATTTTGCATCACATGCCTCGAAAAGGGACGACAATGTGTTTAAGAGGGACATTTTAACGGGAAGAGAACATTTGTACCTAGTCAGCTTCCATAAACTGTCATTTTCTTCCGCTGTTCAAGCTGATAACGAACACAGAGCTAGCACTAAGTATCTCAGGCGACGATTCTTGTACAAGGCTAAGTCATTAAGTAATAGGAATTTTACGAATAACTTGTTTATATAGTGCGAACCAGAAATGTTTGTTATTTCTCAGCCCCCCCCCCCCACCCTCCCTGGCAACATACTTGGTCCACCTGTCTTCCAGCGTGTTGATGCCTTCTAGGGAAAAGTGTTTTGATGTGGCCTTAAACCAATTTTGCACTGCCTCCATTATCTCGTTGCCATCTGCAAAACTTTGACCCCGCAAAATTTCTTTTAAGGTCTAAACAAGTACAAGTCCGTTGGCGCCAGGTCTGAACTGAATGCTGGATGTTTCAAGACCGCGCATTTCAGAGCACATAAGTGTATTCATCGGTTGCGCATCCGTATGAGGATGGGCGATTTCGTTTAGCTACAATACTCCTTTTGAGAGAAGTCACTTATGTTTGGATCGTATCGCCGGCTTCGGTTTGTTCACCTGCATCTCACTGTACTGAGCAGTAGTCACAATTTTACCTTTTACTTAAGTGCACCAATTTAGAGCTCTTGATATCCCACAAGATGGTCATATGGCTTTCTCGGCGGATTGCTGCGTAGCCATTCGTACACTCTTCCCTTATTCAAACAATTCCCCCCCCCTCCCCCTACCTATTCATCATTGCTTCTGTATAGTTCACAAGGCTCCACCCCCTCCCCTCTTAAAAAAATAGAAAACAGAAAGAAAAAAAAAAACGAATAACGCCTCTTGTTGTTCTTCCACGGTGCAAGATGATAATTGGGCAGCCATTATGTAATCGGTACTGCACATGCGCAAACCTCTCGTCCTTACCACCTGTACATGGACTGTTACCTAAGAGCCAGTTTATGTTTTCCATGCACTTTATAAGAACATTCCGGTTACTCAATGACAATGGAATCCACAGAAAAGTGATTTATTTGAAGGGAGTAATCAGTCACCCTAGCAGAGCCTGCCTGCTAGGTAAGAGGCAAGTGGTGTCCCTAAGGGTGGCAATCCTGGCTCCGCCTCATCTGCACTAAGATGACCCACGTTCCCGGTAAGCTCACTAGTGGTCATTCAGTACTTGTGCACGATAAGGCAGACGTCAGAATCCGTTGGGATCATGTGAATTGTTTGATATAGCTTAAATTGTCATGGCCTGGAGAGAAGGATACTGCAGGGGGTCAAGTCGACACTCAGCTCCCCGAGGAAAGGCCAGATGGACACACAATTAGACTGCAATGGTACAGTTAGTATTGTGAATCTTCGCTTGTTGTTGAAGATAGGCATGGGCCGCATATGGGAGTGTCTAAGCGCTATGATGCTGGTGCTTGCTCAACTCAAATCAGCTGAACTCAACCCTTCGCCGGTTGTACATGATTCAAGTTTTCTTTATAACCGCATTACGTCACTAGATTTGTATGCAAATACAATTATGGAAATACATTACTTTCTACTAAAACTGGCATACCCACAATCGAAACACAGCTGCGAGCGATTTGGCAGCAGACTGCGTTGCGTTGGTTTTTTTTACGAATTGGTAGGGTGCCGGTGGTTCAGAAAGCAATGGCAAATGCTGAACGTAAACTTGCCAAGTGATCACAGCAGCAAACATGCTGGTGTTGACTGCAACGTCCCCTAAGGGATATACAACTAACTTTTACCCACAACTGGTGTTTGTCCATCAAGAATGATGATGACCATTCATTTCATCCAGTGGGGTTGAAAGTTTGCAGTCGTTAGTTCTAAGATGGCTGGCAAGCCCTAATTTGGCTCGAAATATTCTTTGACAATGTAGGCAAAGATTGCTTGACGTTCCAGGAGGAGAATCTCCTGCAATGGCTTTATTGTCCATCCTTGATTTTTTTTTCAGCTCTTGCAGTCATGTTTGCCTCACAAGTGACTACACTTGACTTGACTTGAAAAGCAAAAATTCCAAATTCGGCCTCGTTCACCCTGCTTCTTTCAGCTGTGGTTGTTGTCGAGGTCCGTGGTTTTTATGGGTTTATTCACCCTGATTCTTGTCTTGTGCGTTCTTACGAGTTGGTCCTGCCTCGGACTGGTTATATCGGCTTTTGTGTCTGTGACGTCAGCTGGGGGGGGGGGGGGGGGGGGGGGGGGGGGGGGGGGGTCGGCGGCTGTCCTTTGTGACTACACCCTCAACTACAACTATATATGAATACTCGGTAAGACAGAAAAATCCAGTACCAACTACGGATACATCTCACACCCTCTGAGGATTAATCCTCACACTAGACTTTAATCGAATTAGACCTAGGACTAAACTGATGCGACACAATCATCACCGTGGAGATTATGGGGAAGAGAAGACACACTCCAGTCTATCAGAAGTGAAAAAGACGCTTCTTCTGGATTAAAAAAAAAAATGATGTCTTGGCAGGACGTTGCAATAAACCACAGCGATTATTGGTTGTTTGTGATTGACGAGCCATTGTATGTTTTGTAGTTTGCCATTGCTTCTGAAGGAGAAGTGACCGCAGTGTAAAACGAAACCACAAAACCGCTGTCAGAAGACAGAGTTTAAGTGTGTTTAACCTTTCAGCTACGCCGACCTATTTGAATAGGACACGAGAAAACCAATTAAAATAAGGCTAGACAATAAATCTATTGTCTGAAATCCACAAGGCAACAGCTTTATGGTGAAAAAAGATGAACAGGCACGCACAAGGGGAGAAGATAATTAGAGAAACACGTGTATTAAATGGGGGAAAAAGAAATAACTAAATGAGATGGCAACGGATATGAGAGCTTGGCATGAGATGGCTGCGGGTCGTGTTCCCCCTTGGGGAATGTTTAGTTGTTCCTGGATCCCCTAACAGGCTCCATTTTAACTCGTATAAAGCCCAGTTTATTAGAATTGAGTCTGTCTGGGCCCTGAAAAATGCTTTGAGTGAAGTTGGTGTAGATACTTGTCTCCCCAGCGGGTACTAAAATGTGTTGCAGTGATCTCAATCTCTTCGCCCGGCTCTGAGTCCAGCGAAGCGTGCAAGTACTGATGCTTTACATCTGTTGGTACTATTAGTGTTGGAACTCGTCGCTGGCTGCTGAGGATGGGGACGGAGCACTTATGGGAATGCCCCGAATGCTGTGATGTCGATTCCTAAATCAATCAATCAATCATCAATCTGTTGACATTAACTTTAGGCTATAAACAGGCCATGAATCAGTAGTACGCAAGGACTGGCGAGAACTCGGAGGATAAACACAGACAAGAGGAAGAAGAAAGTGTACATCAAGTTAGTTAGTTAGTTAGTTAGTTAGTTGGTTGGTTAGTTAGTTGGTTGGTTGGTTGGTTGGTTAATTGGTTGGTTGGTTGGTTGGTTAGTTCGTTCGTTCGTTCGTTCGTTCCATCATTCGTTAGTTGAATCTCCTTTACAGGACATCACAGTCAACCTCAGCGTATTTTTTACTGTTCGTTATTTCTTGATAAGCTTACGTTCAGTCGTTTGCTATTGCTTTCTTAACGACCGGCACTCATACCTTTGCATGGCAAGCCAACGCAAAGCGGTCAGCTTCCAAATCGCCCTCAGCTGTTTCTCGAACGCGGTATGCGGGATTGCCAATTGCGACCGTAACCCCTTTGCCGTAGAGCCCATGTATATCGGGTAATAAACTTCATATATAATAAAATACGGAAGTTGAAGTGGTGGGGGGGAGGGGGGGGGGGGGGGGGAGGGGGCTGTTAAAGGCGAGAGGATGGGCTTCTTTACATGCGGTATTATCTCATCTGGCTGGATCGCTTTCCGCAGAGTGGTCTCACAAAGCACGAACTCCGTAGCTCAGGCGATAACCCCAGGAGTCTCCGAGAAATATGCACTGATGAACCGCAAGAAGGAGATCGAATCGAAGCGCTAGACAGGCGGCTAAATCCTCTCGCTAAGGAGACTACTAGATAAAATATAATTTCTGACGTAAAATAAGGGATTCCCCTGTCTTGCCAATGGGCTAACTTTATATTTCCTTTGTCAGTTTCCCTGCCGCATGAGTTGACATGTCCAAGATGTCTCCAGTGCCCCATGTCCACCCAAGATGTCAATGACCCGTGTCCACCCAAGATGTCGTCAATGCCCCGTGTCCACCCAAGATGTCAATGCACCGTGTCCACCCAAGATGTCGTCAATGCCCCATGTCCACCCAAGATGTCGTCAATGCTCCATGTCCACCCAAGATGTCGTCAATGCCCCGTGTCCAACCAAGGTGTCGTCAATGCCCCATGTCCACCCAAGATGTCGTTATTGCCCTGTGCCACCCAAGATGTCGTCAATGCCCTGTGTCCACGCAAGATGTCGTCAATGGCCCGTGTCCACCCAAGATGTCGTCAATGCCCTGTGTCCACGTAAGATATCGCCGTGCCCCGTGTCCACCCAAGATGTCGTCAATGCCCCTTGTTCACCCAAGATGTGGTCAACGCCCGTGTCCACCCATGTCGTCGACAATGCCCCGTGTTCACCCAAGTTGACGTCAATTCCCTGTGTCCACCCAAGATGTCGTCAATGCCCCTTGTCCACCCAAGATGTCGTCAATGCCCCTTGTCCACCCAAGATGTCGTCAATGCCCCTTGTCCACCCAAGATGTCTCCAGAGCCCCGTGTCCACCAAAGATGTCTCCAGTGTCCCGTGTCCACGCAAGATGTCTCCAGAGCCCCGTGCCCAAAGATGTCTCCATTGCCCCGTGTCCACCAAAGATGTCACCAGTGTCCCGTGTACATATAAGATGTCTCCAGTCCCACGTGTCTACCCAAGATGTCATAATTACCCTGTGTTCACCCAAGATGTCTTCAATGCTCTATGTCCACGTAAGATATCGCCGTGTCCCGTGTCCACCCAAGATGTCTTCAATGCCCTGTGTCCACCCAAGGTGTCATCAATGCCCCATGTCCACCCAAGATGCCGTCAATGCCCCGTGTCCACCCTAGATGCCGTCAGTGCCCCGTGTCCACCCAAGATGTCTTCAATGCCCCGTGTCCATCCAAGATGTCGTCAATACCCTGTGTCCACCCAAGATGCCGTCAATGCCCCGTGTCCACCCTAGATGCCGTCAATGCCCCGTGTCCACCCAAGATGTCGTCAATGCCCCGTGTCCACCCTAGATGTCGTCAATGCCCCGTGTCCACCCAAGATGTCTCTAGTGCCCCATGTCCACCAAAGATGTCTCCAGTGTCCCGTGTCTATCTAAGATGTCTCCAGTGCCACGTGTCCACCAAAGATGTCTCCAGTGCCCCATGTCCACCAAAGATGTCTCCAGTGTCCTGTGTCCACCCAAGATGTCTCCAGTGCCACGTGTCCACCCAAGATGCAATCAATGCCCCGTGTCCACCCAAGATGCCATCAATGCAGTGTGTCCACCCAATATGTCTTCAGTGCCCCGAGTCCACCCAAGATGTCATCAATACCCCTTGTCCACCCAAGATGTCGTCAATGATCCGTGTCCATCCAACATGTCTCCAGTGCCCCGTGGCTTTTGAAGATGTTGTCAATGTACTGTGTCCACTCAAGATGTCGTCAATGCCCCGTGTCCACCCAGATGTTATCAATTCCCCGTGTCCACCAAAGATGTAGTCAAGGCACCATGTCCATCCAAGATGTCGTCAATGCCACGTGTCCACTCAAGATGTCGTCAATGCCCTGGGTATACTCAAGATGTCGTCAATGAATTGTGTTACTCCAAGATGTCGTCAATGCCCCGTGCCCTTCCCAAAATGTCGTCAATGCCCCGTGTCCACCCAAGATGTTGTCAATGCCCCTGTGTATCCCCAAGATTTCGTCAATGCCCCGTGTCCACTCAAGATGTCGTCAATGCCCCGTGTACTTTCAAGATTTCGTCAATGCCCCGTGTCCACCCAAGATGTCATCAATGCCACGTGTCCTTTCAAGATTTCGTCAATGCACCGTGTCCACCAACGATGTCGTCAATGCCCCGTGTCCACCCAAGATGTCGTCAATGCACCGTGTCCACCCAAGATGTCGTCAATGCCCCGTGTCAACCCACGATGTCGTCAATGCACCGTGTCCACCCACGATGTCGTCAATGCCCCGTGTCCACCCAAGATGTCGTCAATGCACCGTGTCCACACAAGATGGCGTCAATGCCCCGTGTCCACCCAAAATGTCGTCAATGCCCCGTGTCCACCCACGATGTCGTCAATGCCCCGTGTCCACCCACGATGTCGTCAATGCCCCGTGTCCACCCAAGATGTCGTCAATGCTCCGTAGTCACCCAATATGTCTCCAGTGCCCCGTGTCCATCCAAGATGTCGTCAATGCCCCATGTCCACCCAAAATGTCGTCAATGCCCCGTGTCCACCCACGATGTCATCAATGCCCCGTGTTCACCCACGATGTCGTCAATGCCCCGTGTCCACCCAAGATGTTGTCAATGCCCTGTGCTCACCCAAGATGTCGTCAATGCTACGTGTTCACCCAATATGTCACCAGGGCCACCTGTCCACCCAAGATTTCGTCAATGCCCCGTGTCCAGCCACGATGTCGTCAATGCCCCGTGTCCACCCAAGATGTCGTCAATGCCCCGTGTCCACCCAAAATGTCGTCAATGCCCCGTGTCCACCCACGATGTCGTCAATGCCCCGTGTCCACCCACGATGTCGCCAATGCCCCGTGTCCACCCACGATGTCGTCAATGCCCCGTGTCCACCCAAGATGTCGTCAATGCTCCGTGGTCACCCAATATGTCTCCAGTGCCCCGTGTCAACCCAAGATGTCGTCAATGCCCCGTGTCCACCCAAAATGTCGTCAATGCCCCGTGTCCACCCAAAATGTCGTCAATGCCCCGTGTCCACCCAAGATGTCATCAATGCCCCGTATTCACCCACGATGTCGTCAATGCCCCGTGTCCACTCAAGATGTTGTCAATGCCCCGTGTCCACCCAAGATGTCGTCAATGCTACGTGTTCACCCAATATGTCTCCAGGGCCCCCTGTCCACCCAATATGTCTCCAGGGCCCCCTGTCCACCCAAGATGTCGTCAATGCCCCGTGTCCAGCCACGAAGTCGTCAATGCCCCGTGTCCACCCAAAATGTCGGTAATGCCCGGTGTCCACCTGGGTGCTAGTCAACTTCTGCTGTTTCTTCCTGAAACCATGTATTCCATCACTGGCTCCTTCCATCACTGGCTCCTTCCATCACTGGCTCCTTCCATCACTGGCTCGTTCCATCACTGGCTCCTTCCATCACTGGCTCCTTCTATCACTGGCTCCTTCCATCGCTGGCTCCTTCCATCACTGGCTCCTTCCTTCACTGGCTCCTTCCATCACTGGCTCCTTCCATCACTGGCTCCTTCCATCACTGGCTCCTTCCATCACTGGCTCCTTCCATCACTGGCTCCTTCCATCACTGTCTCCTTCCATCACTGGCTCCTTCCATCACTGGCTCCTTCCATCACTGGTTCCTTCCATCACTGGCTCCTTCATCACTGGCTCCTTCCATCACTGGCTCCTTCCATCACTGGCTCCTTCCTTCACTGTCTCCTTCCATCACTGGCTCCTTCCATCACTGGCTCCTTCCATCACTGGCTCCTTCCATCACTGGCTCCTTCCATCACTGGCTCCTTCCATCACTGGCTCCTTCCATCACTGTCTCCTTCCATCACTGGCTCCTTCCATCACTGGCTCCTTCCTTCACTGGCTCCTTCCATCACTGGCTTTGTCCATCACTGGCTCCTTCCATCACTGGCTCCTTCCATCACTGGCTCCTTCCATCACTGGCTCCTTCCATCACTGGCTCCTTCCATCACTGGCTCCTTCCATCACTGAATCCTTCCATCACTGACTCCTTCCATCACTGGCTCCTTCCATCACTGGCTCCTTCTATCACTGGCTCCTTCCATCACTCTCTCTTTCTATCACTGGCTCCTTCTATCACTGGCTCCTTCCATCACTCTCTCTTTCTATCACTGGCTCCTTCTATCAATGGCTCCTTCTATCACTGGCTCCTTCCATAACTGGCTCCTTCCATAACTGTCTCCTTCTATCACTGGCTCCTTCCATCACTGGCTCCTTCCATCACTCTCTCTCTTTCTATCACTGGCTCCTTCTATCACTGGCTCCTTCCATCACACTCTCTTTCTATCACTGGCTCCTTCTATCAATGGCTCCTTCTATCACTGGCTCCTTCCATCACTGGCTCCTTCCATCACAGGCTCTTTCTATCACTGGCTCCTTCCATCACTGGCTCCTTCCATCACTGGCTCCTTCCATCACTGGCTCCTTCCTTCACTGGCTCCTTCCATCACTGGCTTTGTCCATCACTGGCTCCTTCCATCACTGGCTCCTTCCATCACTGGCTCCTTCCATCACTGGCTCCTTCCATCACTGAATCCTTCCATCACTGACTCCTTCCATCACTGGCTCCTTCCATCACTGGCTCCTTCTATCACTGGCTCCTTCCATCACTCTCTCTTTCTATCACTGGCTCCTTCTATCACTGGCTCCTTCCATCACTCTCTCTTTCTATCACTGGCTCCTTCTATCACTGGCTCCTTCCATCACTGGCTTTGTCCATCACTGGCTCCTTCTATCACTGGCTCCTTCTATCAATAACTCCTTCTATCAATGGCTCCTTCTATCACTGGCTCCTTCCATCATTGGCTCCTTCCATCACAGGCTCTTTCTATCACTGGCTCCTTCCATCACTGGCTCCTTCCATCACTGGCTCCTTCCATCACTGGCTCCTTCCTTCACTGGCTCCTTCCATCACTGGCTTTGTCCATCACTGGCTCCTTCCATCACTGTCTCCTTCCATCACTGACTCCTTCCATCACTGGCTCCTTCCATCACTGTCTCCTTCCATCACTGGCTCCTTCCATCACTGGCTCCTTCCATCACTGAATCCTTCCATCACTGAATCCTTTCATCACTGGCTCCCTCCATCACTGGCTCCTTCCATCACTGGCTCTTTCCATCACTGGCTCCTTCCATCACTGGCTCCTTCCATCACTGAATCCTTCCATCACTGAATCCTTCCATCACTGGCTCCCTCCATCACTGGCTCCTTCCGTCACTGGCTCCTTCCATCACTGAATCCTTCCATCACTGAATCCTTCCATCACTGGCTCTTTCCATCACTGGCTCCTTCCATCACTGGCTCCTTCCATCACTATCTCTTTCCATCACTGGCTCCTTCCATCACTGAATCCTTCCATCACTGGCTCCTTCCATCACTGGCTCTTTCCATCACTGGCTCCTTCTATCACTGGCTCCTTCCATCACTGAATCCTTCCATCACTGAATCCTTCCATCACTGGCTCCCTCCATCACTGGCTCCTTCCGTCACTGGCTCCTTCCATCACTGAATCCTTCCATCACTGAATCCTTCCACCACTGGCTCTTTCCATCACTGGCTCCTTCTATCACTGGCTCCTTCCATCACTGAATCCTTCCATCACTGAATCCTTCCATCACTGGCTCCCTCCATCACTGGCTCCTTCCATCTCTGGCTCCTTCCATCACAGAATCCTTCCATCACTGGCTCTTTCCATCACTGAATCCTTCCATCACTGAATCCTTCCATCACTGAATCCTTCCATCACTGGCTCTTTCCATCACTGACTCTTTCCATCACTGGCTCCTTCCATCACTGGCTCCTTCCATCACTGGCTCTTTCCATCACTGGCTCCTTCCATCACTGGCTCCTTCCATCACTGGCTCCTTCTATCTCTGGCTCCTTCCATCTACTGTGACGTTTAATGAGGCAAAAGGAATTCAGTTTTCGAGACATTATGATGGTTATGAGCCAGTTATCTTTCATGTTCAAATCTTACAGAATGATCTTTTGTTTATTCTTTTTGGTCCACGATATCCTAAAATCACGTTCGCTCAAAATCCGAAATTTTCTCTTGAAGTGATTGTGAAATTATCCATGTGTTATATGTGCGTCTTTCCACGACAAAGATACATGTTTTCAGACATATTACTTTAGCTTATTTGCTAGTGTTATCCCATAGGTTCATATGCATGTTTGATCTGTGCATTGTTTTCAACAGTCTTCATCTGACCCCCTTGCGCACTCTGCATTCTTATTGATTATGGAGAGAATATATTACAAGTTTCTACCAATTTCAGTTTTGTCAATGTTAATTGTAATTTTTGTTTTTATGTAATTTTGTACGTTCACTTATTTTTTTTTAAAGTTCAGACAAAGGTTCTGGTTTTCACGGTGTTAGTTGACGCACCTGATAAACTCTTATAATTTTTATTTTTTATTTTTTTATTTTTTTTAAGCATATCCTTTACAGGACTTAGCTGTCAACACCAGCATCTTTCAGCTGTATGTTGAGCTCTTGGCAAGATTACGCTCAGTAGTTTGCCATTGCTTTCTGAGCGGCCGGCTCACATACCCCGTAAGTTACCGATGCGATTCGAACCACTGCTGATTTGAACCGTCATCACGTTACCGGCGAGAGTATACGAGATTACGGAGAAAAGTCATAACCTCTAAGCCACGAAGCCGGCACTCTTATAATACCTTAGCGATACTGAAGAGTTGTACCGCGTCATATATATATCTAAGCTCTGAAATTGAATTGCAGCTGTTTCTGTTCTCATAATATTTACGTTTCTCATTACATTTGCTGCATATATGTTGATCACGTATGGGAAGAGAAAGGTCTTGTTCCTATGTGAACCTCAATTTAGCGTGACTCTTGTTTATTTTTCATGAAATAATTGTTAAGATAACTGGGTCAAATGTGATGGGGATCGCATATTTCTAATGTTTGTGTAATATTTAAGTTAAACATCCCCGGTTTTCGTCTATCATCATCATATGCCATGCCGATATGTCTGGGCAGTATTGGCTCGCCACCCCACACCATCACCAGCGTCTAGGATCAGGTCTATGTTCTTGTCCCGGTTATGCCATGTGGCTAATCCATCCAGGTATGTATCTCTCTGTCTTATCTTTTCTCATCAAAACACCCAGCACGAAAATCATTCAAGAAAGAGGAGGGAAGACAGTTCCATCACACAGGGTAAAAGGAACCTTTGCACAAGCAGACGGTGGTGAAGAGGACACATGCCAGGTATGCACTAGTCGAAATCACTCGACCTCAAAGAATCAAGGAAAAGTTTCTAAAGGTACCATAATTCACCTCAATTATAACCATGCCTGTGGAAGCAGGAAGAATGAGGAGAACATGATTGTTCACACATCGGATCGGATTTTCCCATCATTTATGCCAGTTGGAAGTTTTCTAGTTTAGTTCTTCTCATAATGTGAACAGAACATCTTGACTGATTGCCTACACATTTTTTATTCGGTTTACGAGTGTCATTTGTTTCGTCTAGAATTGTCTCATTTGTTTATCTGTCCGTCCACGGTATTCTTGGCATTTTCGTCGGTAACCACATTTCCGTTGCCATCAGATGGATGGCATCTTGTCTGCTTATTGTTCATGCTTCAGATGCTTATAACATTATATGTTTTATTTAGCACTTCAACTCTCTTCTCTCACAGCAAAAGACAGTGGCTTGTATTGGGCAGTATGTTTTCCATCTTATAACTGGGCACCTTCCATCACATTTTGTGACTATTGCGAGATAGCTGTACCGATTAAACTGAGTAAGAATTGTCCCTTTTCCTTGGATGTTATATGTGCTATTTATTTCTTTTAAGAGACGGCCACAATCTCTCTTTTATTACAATTTATTTTTAACTTTAGTTATTTACTGTGTGCAATTACTGTATCTACTAAATACTACAAATCTTGTTCGTAGTCTGCAAACAATATTGTATAATCTATATATTCTATGTTAATAATGTTACGTGCCGATCTCCCTAGCGAATGGATTAACGGCTTTCTCCGTAATCCCGTATATCCACGTGAGAAACACAGCTGCGCGAGATTCGGCAGCGGATCGCGTCGCGTTGGTTACTTATGGGGTATCTGAGCCGGTCGCTCAGAAAATAATTTCAAAATACTGAGCGTAATCTTGCCAAGAACATCAACAGCATATGAAAAATGCTGGTATTGACTGCAACATCCTGTAAGGGAATGCAGCTTAAAAGAAAATGTTACGTCCTGCTTTGGCCATTCCTCTCATATGCTACACGTTTTTCAGACACTGGCAATCACATTCCCCCGAGACACCTTCTCCTTAAAAGATTCTTTCACGTGCATATCCCGCAATCTTATATATGTTATCATCTGCAAACGATGTGACATGAAATATATTGGTCAAATTGGCAGATGCCTTGCCGACCGTTTTAGGGAACACCTTAGAGACATTAATCAAGGCGCTGACAAACCTGTTCCCAACCGCTTTAATTCTCCTAACTGTCGCGAGACGCCGCGTTGTCATCCCAGAATACTCTCTGGTACACATATATGATGGACCACTCAGAGAAATCAACAACAGAACAAACTGTTTTCTCTATATTCAAGGCTATCTAGCTCGACATAAGCTTGCAAAAGCCGGCAGTAAATGTATTATTCATCAGTCTACATGGCTATGTGGGAAATGGAATGTGACCCAGACGGGCTATGACACCACACATACACACTGGCGCCTTCTCACCCAGGTAGACCCTGGCTAAATCAACAATGAACTGGGCCAGTAGTTGAATAAAAGCCATTACCTGTAGAGAGGTGGAGAATGTCAGTTAGTTAGTTAGTTAGTTTGTTAGCTAATTAGATAGTTAGTTAGTTAGTTAGTTAGTTAGTTAGTTAGTTAGTTAGTTAGTTAGTTAGTCAGTTAGTCGACAGATCATCCTCATTGGACATCGAACCATTCAGTCCATAAGTGCTCGGATCCCCTCCTCAGCAAATCCCGCAGCGTGTAGCGGCTAACAACGCCAGTTCTGTTTTGGTTTATCAATCTTCTTTGGCTTCCTGCGTAGTGTTCTTGTTTGGCCACCCCTCTTTTAATTTGCTGTTCTCGCAGTCTGGCCATGGTTGTAGATTCACAGTCATCACTAGGTTCACGCAAAAGTCTTACTTCTCGTAGAGCATTCAGAATGTCAGCATAGTCCATGGCGCGTCCGCCTTCCACAGTAGCATCACCTGCGAGCTTGTTTAGCCCGCTCATTTACTTGTGGAATGTTTCATTATCTCTGAATGTCAGACATAATGTAAAAAAACCACCCAGGCGTGAGCAACATATTGACCCAGGTGTAGACAATAGTCCTAGGGCTGTAAACATGCCAAGGATAGCTGACCACACAGAGTGGCCTAGGGGCAATTAACCCCATGGAAGGGTGTGAATTGAAATTGCATAGACTGGCAGACTCAGTAGAGTGTGAAACAGACCTTGTAAAACCGGCCCAACACTTGAATATAATTAATTACCTGTAAGTCAGGCAAGTGTACCTCAACACAGAAAGAAATGTGCCAAGGAGATAATAGTGTCTGCTTGACTCAGCTTAAATAGGGCTCCCTAGACATGTTTCGTGTTTGATACGAAAATCAGTCGAAACAGGTAGGCAACCATTATAATGTCTGTAGTCATATGTCTGCTAGACTTCACTAGAAATGTTATTTCTTAGTAACTATGTAAGTCTTTTAGAGGACTGACTTTCTGTGGAAGGCAGTTCAGTGTACAATAGCATATTGCTTTAAGTGTTACTCTTCTGAAAAGTAGGAACCTTATGTCAGGCAGATCTTAGTTATATTCTAGGTGTACTTTAATGTGTCTTAACAGATGCTTGTCATTTCTTTGTAAACTAGCCTAGTCGCCGTTTGTTGTGTGCATTGGTGTACAGAATATAGTCAACTGACTATATTGCTTTTATTCTTACCACGACAGTGGCAAAGAGGTGACTAAACCAGGTAGACCAGTCCTGGGTAGTTACTTCAAGGAGACTTGTTTATAAGTCTCATATTTATGTAAACAATATTGTTACTTACTTTGCATAATGCTATTATGTTAAAGTATCATTATATGTCCATTCTGAAGTAATATAATGTATGTGTATTGGATGTTTGATATATTTGAATTGTCATATGCACAATTTTTGTTATACTTTGGATATGCACTCTGCAGACTTTTATTTGGTCTGTAACATATATGGAAACTATGTTTCCCAGTTTGTTGTAATAAGGATATTCGTTCCTTTTTGCATTCATACTACGCATTTAGGAATAACCTTATATGCCATTTTGAATTCATTCGCATACCTTAGATATCGACGAATGGAGACGGATTATATCTGCAGCAAAGAAAATCAATGGCTCGGAACGCTGAAGAAGAAGAAGAAGAAGAAGAAGAAGAAGAAGAAGAAGAAGAAGAAGAAGAAGAAGAAGAAGAAGAAGAAGAAGAAGAAGACTTTAGATTTAGTTGATGTTGATTTGTTATATGGTAACTCACTAAGAAGTAATTTGGTGTTATGCTATTGTGTGTGCATTGGCACATTGGCCATCGATTGCGTTGGAAGCAGAGGTGTAATGGTACAGACATTACCCACAATTGGTATAGGGTATATGGTGCTTAACACTTTCAGTGTATGTTGGACGAGCGTTCACGGTAATTCACGGAAGCATGGCACAGATACTGGTCACGGCTTGTAAGCCCGGATGATCAGGTACTATAATAATACCATTACCGACCCTGTGAGCTGCTAAACCAACTTTGGGCGGTGCGGCTGTACGACCCAGTCTGTCTGTATTAGCGACATGGGCATAGGACGGCAGCAATGTAATAATTACAGGCGTGTGAGTCAATTGAAAAGCCCGTCCAGACTAAGACAGTATTGAGAAGGAGGATAAGTAACGCAGTAGAGCTGGAAGATAAACTTGGCCAGACTGGTAATTGTATATAGGTGTGCTAGGATATATGTATTACTTAGGATTGTACTGATGTAGAACTAGATATAATACATTCTTGACTATTTCCTTCAAGCTCTCAATAAGAGCGCCTGAGTATAGATCTCAAGATTGAGTGATAACCAGGTAGTGCCAGGACTGGCAGATGTCAGAAAACCGGAAGGCTGTTTTCTATTGGAGAGTGGAGATCTGACCATAGCTGCTTAGCTGATCTGGACCACAGATCCAGATAGGAGACAAGTAACGTTGAAGTTATGTAATGTTTGTAATCACTATCAATATGTCACCGTCACCATCATGATAATCATCCATGACTAATGATTGACAATAAATGTTGTAGTTTGTTTAACTCATAGTTCAAATGTTATACTTTTAATTCCAATTATGCATACGTGTTGTGTGTGTACATTGGTGGTGGGGGGGGGGGTTTAATTAATTACCAGGGAGGGGAAAGCAGTCGGAGGGGATAATTTGCACTGGCTAGAAATCCTTCTAGGAGATGTAAACCTAGTCACCTAACTTTCACTTTTCTCACTCCTTGGCCAATATTTAGACCAGCTAATTACGAGCCACTTGTAGCTATACTCTTGATATTCATGGGCTTAATCTGTAGTTCAGCCATATAGATTATGTCCTTAGTCAATTTCTGACTATTTGGGGTTGCTCGCCAGTGAATAATATATTCGATTAGGCGGTGGCGCACCTCCGCTTCCGACAATTGTGGTTCCAGTGCGGCATCAACAATTGCAACTTTCGACACTAACCACAATGGAGTCGACGATGTAAGGGTCACTGCATTGAAACCTTGCTACTCTAACAACTCCATTAGACTTAAAATTGAAAGCCAATTAATAAACTCTGTGGGTTGCATTCATCCGGCAGGAATCAATACTGTTGTTTATGCCACGGTATAACTATGCTATCTGCCTTGTATTTTATTCATATCGGACTGTTTGCACACAATTTGGCACCACAAACTTTTGTAGCCCTAGAGCACCTCTCTAAACCGTTTAAAACCACCATTTTCGGTTCTCTCATGTCAACAAGAAGCTGTTGTTTTATTTAATGTTTATTTTGTATTTTATTTAGCCTAATTATCTGTATGTGTTGTCCTGTTCTTGACCGAAACGTCGATCATGCCATGTTGGCCTATAATACTTATTGTTTTATTTTAATACTTCAGTATTATATATTTATTGATTGTTTATGTTTTTTGATAAGTCACACTTTGTTTTCATCTGTGTAAGATGGAAGTCTCTGTAAGGTACGTACACCGTATCTGTGTCTAGTATGTCTCGTCTTTTCGCAGGAGCTAAATATATCTAACTGTTTGCAATTCATATTTTCATTTATATAGACTATGGCTAAGGAGGAACAAACAACAACAGTTCACCTAAACGAAAGTTCCTTGAGACAAATAAGGAGTTTCAGGTGCCTAGGAAGTATAATATCAACAAATGGCAGATCAGAAGACGAGATCGAAAATAGGTGCAATAAGGCAGACAACTCATTAGACAAATGGCACCAATACTAAAGAACAAACATGTATCAATAACTACTAAGAAAGCACTTTACAACACAATCTTCCTACCAACTCTATGCTACCAATGCCAAACCTGGACAATGACAGAAAAAGAGAAAAGAAAAATCATAACAACAGAAATGAGGTTCCTGAGAAGAATACTCAACGTATCAAGAAGAGATAAGATCAGAAATGAAGAAATCAGGACTAAAGTGGGGGTTAAAGCAGCACTAGATTTTATTAGAAAGCAGTAATTCAAATGGTTTGGCCATGCAAGTAGGTTACCAGTCAACAGCATACCACAACAAGCAATGATGTACAGACCATATGGAAACAGAGGAAGAGGCTGAACACGTAAACGTTGGACGGAGGGAATAGCAGAGTCCATGGGAATATCGATATATGAAGCCCATAATCGGGCACTCTCACGAAGTTTATACTTCACCTCGACACCGCAAGGCACAAGAAGAACATGATGAGATGAGATGAGATAGTCATGGTGATATCAAAGAAACATATTGGACCTAAATGTGCAATTAAAGTACAGGACGTTATTTTGGGGCAAGTGCAGACATTTAGATATCTAGGCACATCAGATGGGAGATTCATCACTGAGATAAAGAGCAGATTAGGACAAGCAAAAACTGCATTCTATAAAACGTTTTGTGAGATATGTCACTGTCCTGGAAAGTCAGAACAAGAGTTCTTGCATGTTACTTAGCACCAGGTTTAACATACGGATGTAAATCCTGGGAATTAAAAAAACAAACAAACAAACAAACAAACAAAACAAAACAAAAACAACAACAAAAAAGGCGAAAACATCCTTGGAATCCTTGGAGATGTGGTTTCAAAGAAAAATGCTGAAAATTAATCGGACAGCTAAAAATAGCAATCAGGACAATTTAAGGGAAGGTGGGTCACAAAGATAGTTTATCACAAACATCAGAAAGAGGCAGTCATCGTTGTTTGGCCATCTTATGAGAAGACAAAAACTGGAACATGTTGTGTCAACCGGAAAGATTTCCGGAAAGAGAGATAGAAGAAGACAGCGTGAGAAGATTCTTGACAGACTTGTATCATGGCACGGAAGGGAGTCAACACACAAACTGATCCATGAGGTCGTAGATTCGTAGATCGTATTTTGTGGAGAGGCAGGATTGCCCACGCCAGCTGGCAAAGCACTGGATGATATACGGGGAAAAGGTCTGGAGACATAACATATCCCTGTTGCACACCTCTGTAACTAAATGGCTTATATTGCCTTTTCATTAAAAATTTTTATGATAGCTTGTTGTTTCAAATATAAGTTTTTGTTTTACATATCTAAGGTTTTCCACATTCATTTGTAGATCTGCAAACACCTATATCATGTTGACACTTGTTTCTCTATCGAAAACCTATGTGTAGTCAATGAAGCAAACAGGTAAGTCTTTGTTTAGTTATATCGAATACTCTATTAATGTTCTCAGGAAAAACGCATTTGTTGTATCCTTGCATTCTACAAGCCCACATTGTTCTTCTCATATTTCAGATTGTATTTACTTCCCATCTCATTACCTGATGATTCTTAGAAACATCTTTGTAATGTGGCTTATTATGGTGACCATTCGTTGCTGATGACATTCCAAGACTCCCGATTTCTTCGGAATTACATCATCAACATCATCACAAAAATATATTTAGAATGTATATCTCAAGTATTATATATTGTGCTAAGCAGTCTGTTGACCTGGACTATTCCATATTCTTCCAAGGCACTGATAATTTATGTTGTGATATTGTCAGGGCCTGATGTCTTGCCAGATTTCGTATGGTTAAGAGCAATCTGAACCTCCAGCTTCAAAACTGGTGGTTCTTTATTATTATTATTATTATTATTATTATTATTATTATTATTATTATTATTATTATTATTATTATTATTATTCATTCATTCATTCATTGGCACCTTGCCGTCTTTATTATTATTATTATTATTATTATTATTATTATTATTATTATTCATTCATTCATTCATTGGCACCTTGCCGTCTTGACAGACGATAGTTTGTGCTTTAAAAAGGCATAATAACTTTTACCTATGGCTGTAGCGAATGTGACTGATAAGGCCAATTCGCGCTGTTAATGTCCGTTCACAGTGGGTGCATGTGAACACATGGTCATTTCCACCATCATGCACCATCTTACGTCTCACACGCTCGGTGTGTGACTTATCTGCAATAATTTTCTCCTTTGTCTTTATTCCATTTCTGATGTTTGCCCTCCATGCAACACTTTCAGCGGCGACTTGCTTCCAACGTGAATTATCAATGCATGTATCAGTCATGTCCCGCTTACACACATCTTTGTATCGTAGTAGAGGCCGACCCTGAGATCTCTTACCCATCTGTAATTCACCAAAACAGATGGCCTTTGGTATTCTACCATCATCCATCCTCCTAAGATGTCCTATCCATCTAAGTCTACGAAGACTGAGCATGGAATAAACCGTCACACAACCTGATCTTTCCAATACTTCAGTATTTGTGATTTTGTCTTGCCACTTAATACCAATAATTCTTCGCATACACCGCATATGAAAGCTGTTTAATCGTTTCTCTTGGTGTGAGTAAGTTGTCCAGGTTTCACTGCCATAAAGAAGAGTACTAAGGACACAGGCTTGATAGACAAGGACTTTTGTTTTGGCAGTAAGCTTCCTGTTCTCCCAGACTCTTTTTCTTAACCTGTTCATTGTTGTTGCTGCCTTACCAATCCGGATGTTGATTTCCTGATCTAGGGATAATTTGCTATTTACCACTGATCCTAGATATGTAAAATGGTCTACCTATCTCTAGTTCGGCGTCGTCAATAAAGATTGATGGTACCCCATGTGCACATTGTGAAATAATCTGTTTCTTCTTTTTGCTAATTGTTAAACCAAATTCAGAACAAGCATTGGAGAATGCAGATAGTAGACATTGCAATTCTTCCTCAGAGTGGGTCGTAACTGCAGCATCATCTGCAAAAAGCAACTCTCTGATCAGTACCCTCCTAATTTTGGTCTTGGCCTTTAATCTCTGAGCATTGTAGAGGCCGCCATCTGAGCGTGAGTGAATGTATATACCACCATCCTGATCACGAAAGGCATATTTCAGTAGAAGTGAAAAGTATATTCCAAAGAGCTAGTACACAACCTTGCTTAACTCCACAATTGATTTCAAACTCTTCAGAAGTTGCACCATCAAACTTGATTATACCCTTCATGCCTGTGTGGAACGATTCCACAATGGACAGAAGAGTTGGTGGGCAGCCAATCTTCTTTAGTGCCTTGAACAGACCCTCACGACTGACCAAATCAAATGCCTTTGTGAGGTCGATGAAGGCAATAAACAGTGGTTGATTCTGTTCACGGCATTTTTCTTGCATTTGTCGCAATGAGAATATCATATCAATGGTAGACCGGTTCTGTCGAAAGCCACACTGTGATTCGGGGTAGACTTGATCTCCTAGGACTTGAAGTCTGCGCAGACCAATTCTGGCAAATACATTTCCAACAATACACAGAAGTGAGATACCCCAATAGTTGTTGCAGTCGCTCCGATCGCCCTTGTTCTTGTACAGTGTTATGATGCTTGAATCTTTGAAATCCTGTGGGACTTGTCCTTCTCGCCAGCATAGCTCTATTAGCTGGTGGATCTGTAGAGTGAGTGTGTCTTGCCCACTCCTGATAACCTCTATTGGAATCCCATCCTTACCTGGAGCCTTGCCAGATGCAAGTTCATTTATAGCACACTTAACTTCTGTTATGGTG
Source organism: Cepaea nemoralis (assembly GCA_014155875.1). Lineage (NCBI taxonomy): Eukaryota > Metazoa > Mollusca > Gastropoda > Stylommatophora > Helicidae > Cepaea > Cepaea nemoralis. The sequence goes on along the minus strand of JACEFZ010003644.1, from coordinate 233,792 downwards.
GGAAGTGTGTCCAGGTGGTCAAGAGTTGGTAGAGCCTCTATGGCGTTGAGGGCATCATCCGCTAGTTTGGTCTCACTTGAGTAAAGCTCCAAATAGTGCTCTACCCATCTGTCCATCTGCTGTTTCTTATCAGTTATGATTTCTCCAGTCAAGGTTTTCAGTGGTGTACATCTTTTGATCATTGGACCACAGGCTTTCTTTATTCCGTCATACATGCTTCTTATGTTTCCCTTATCACTTGCGATTTGAATGGACTCACATAACTTGATCCAATAATCATTTGCACACTGCCTGGCAGCCTTTTGCACATCCTTCCTAGCTTGCCTTAGCTCACTCAGAGCGTTACGCGTTGATCTTTCCTTGTTTCTTAAGAGAGCTATCTTCTTCTTATCAATCAAGGGCTGCAGAGTCTCGCTGTTTGCCGCAAACCAGTCCTGCCTCTTATGATCCACAGTGCCATAAACCCCTATGGCAGTTTTATGAAGAGTTTCCTTAAGTTGACCCCACTTTTCATTTACTGTACAATTTTCTGGTGTATCAGTGAAAGCGTCTTCAAGTTGCTGTTGAAACTGAAAGCACTTTTCAGGATCGTGAGTGTTAATAATATTAATCCTGGTGCTAGATTTGTGTTTAGCTGTGTAGATTTTCTTTGATCTCAGTCTAACCCTTGCAACAACCAAAGAGTGATCCGTATCACAGTCAGCACTGTGGTAACTTCGAGTCAATGATATACGGTTCAGATGTTGTCTCCGTGTGATGATGAAGGCCAGCTGGTGCCAATGGCCGGATCTTGGATGTTTCCATGTGAACGTATGCATCTCTTTTGTTTTAAAAAAGGAGTTTGTAATACATAGGTCATTTCTGGTGCAATGCTCCAGCAGCCTTTGCCCATTTTCATTCATGCGACCGATGTTGTATTTTCCAAGGCACACTGGCCATGAACTCGAGTCCTTGCCCACAGCGAGCATTGAAATCACCGAGCATATAAATGTAGTCAGATTTTGGAACTGCCTTGATCACTACAGAACGAATCCTTCACATCATCAGAGGAAGCGAGTGTCGGTGCATATGCAGTAATAATGGTGGCAAAACCACAAGAGGTTGCCAAGCGTAGGGATAATAGTCTTTCATTTCCTCCTGCTGGAATTTCAATCATTCCCAGTAGCGAATTCTTCACTGCAAAGCCCACACCGTATAGCCTTTTTTCTGCCTGCCCTGTACCCTTCCAAAAATAGGTGTAATTAATCATTGGACCACAGGCTTTCTTTATTCCGTCATGTTGATTCCGAGACCAGTTAAGACCAGGGATGGAGTTATTGCCTCTCCATAGCACAAAGCCTGGGCTAAAATACAGAGATCATGTGTTGCCCATGCAGCATGATCCCTCTCTCGGCCTGCCTAGTTCACTCCAGAGGAAAGGTAACACCTCTACATCTGGAACAAGACAAGCTGCAGAAGCTGTCGGATCAGCAAAGCAATGCTCTAACTGTCCGCCTGTCGGAGCTTCGATCCTAGCCTGGTCTGCCCTGCCATGACATGTTGTCCTTAGATTGCATTTCCTCGCACCAGAGTAAGGCTTGTACCCTCCCAATTGCGCTCTTCCGCCCGAAGCCGTTGGCACAATGTGGGGTGTCGGGTTTGGTAAGCGCCGCCCAACATTCGGCCCTAACAGAAAGCAGGTAGTACCGTCTACTGTTATACGGTAGCTCAGTCATATCTGACTAAGACCTGACACCATTATTATTATTATTATTATTATTATTATTATTACGCTCGCTCGCTTTTAACTCAAGCGTAGTTCCCCCCCCCCCCCCCCCCCCCCCCCCCCCCAAAAAAAAAAAAAAATTTAAAACGTGCTACTACTGCTAGCGCACTAGACTGATTTTTGCGTGTGGATTAGTTTTCCCTTTTGCCAGTGTCCCTCACCATCAAGCGAATCCACTGCGACTTCTGAGGTGCTTGTAATTTACGCCCCCAAGTCAAGGGCGAGAAGTCCACATTCTAGTCCAACTGACCGGTGTAGGGGTTGAACCCGTTACTCTGCATCAGCACATCGGATGCTTAAGACGAGCGCTCTTATCCATTCGTTGACGCCGACCTCCAGAGCCCATTGTTATTATATTGGAGTATGCCTATGTTTTCTCGCTGGAATCCTTATAATGGTCTTTCGCGTATTCTGATACTCTATTTAAAGCCTCATCCTTACGCATGTTCAGTCTTGTGTTTTGTTTCAATGTTCTGCAATATTTCTAAAGCCGTGCTTCTTTTGCATTTTTGAATAATTTTCTAAATTCCTTTGAATCTCTTCAAATGTTCATAGTTGCCTTAGTCATTATTTCCATTAGTTTTAAGATGTCTTCTGGTAGGTATTTCTCACTTCATATCAACTTCAGCTTTTGGGATAATTGCTTCTGCCTCGTTTCTGACCAAGTTCTTCAGTAGTTTCCTATTGGTCATTGGTATCTTGAAATATAATTTCTAAATGAAACTTTCTGTTCTTTATTTCTATTTTGAATTCATATTTTATCTCCTCATTTTTCAGTGGACATAGATAAAATGTAATGGTTCTTTGTGTATGTTTAGAAATTTCGAAATGATTTATTATTCGCATCTATATGTTGCCACAGAAAAGTGCATGTTCTCTAAATGTTAATTCTCTTTATTTAGTTATTTTTGTTGTTAAAGCTTTCAAAATGACTGCTTCGTGGCTTAGCGTATGTCAACGGCGAAACAAATGCATGCCATGCTCAATAAATGAATAATCTTAATCTGCGAGACCTCCTCTTACATCTGCAGATAATAGCTTCCACGCAGACTCATATCTTTGTTTACTATTGTAAGCTGAGTTTTATCTGCACACAACAGCCTGCATTTGCAGTGAACATAAAGCATGTATTGCGTCCCCTGATATATAAGCGGGTAAGTTAATAAGTAAGTCACAAATGGCTGTAGAAAAATAACTACATATGATAACAACTTGAAACCAGTTTATTTTTATACATACATTGCCCTTTTATTTCTCAACATAATTTCCACCAACTTTGATGCACTTATCCCATCGTTTTATCAGTCCTCCCAAACCGGCTGCATAGAACTGCGTGCTCTGTTTTCTAAGCCACGTTTTCACTTCACATTCAACTTCGGCGTCATTCGCGAAATGTCTCCCGCCAAGGTGGGTTTCCTGTTTATGCTGACAAATGTTTGTCCCGTAAAGCGGTGCATAGCTGGGTAGAAAATGTTACGAGGGTGAGTTAATAAGAAAGTCACACAGTTCTGTGGGATGGCAGGTCAATGGAAAAACAAACAACAACATCACGCAGTTCTATGCAGCGGGTTATGTAGGACTGATAAAACGATGGGATAAGTGCATCAATGTTGGTGGAAATTATGTTGAGAAATAAAGGGACAATGTATGTATAAAAATAAGCTGGTTTCAAGTTGTTATCATCTTTAGTTATTTCTTACAGCTATTTGTGACTTACTTATTAACCTTACTCTCGTAAGTACAAATAAGGACCATTTAAGCGATAGGGCAAGGGTTCGATTCCTTGGCTCGTCGTTAGCCACGGGAGGGGAATCTGGACACCTAACCCAGATCAACAGTAGATTCCTGCTGCGGGACATGTGATGTATTATAAAACCCGTTCCCACGTCGTGAGGCTCACAGGTTTAAGGTGATAGCCCAGTATGTGTAGAGAAGAAGGGGCACTCGACAGATGCTGCACTGGTCTGTATCACACAGGTCGTCTGACTTCACAGAACATTTACTGGTGCCCATTTGACGCTGGGTGTAACTTGGAACTCAAGTCAATGTTTTTAAAGTTTCCTGCCTCTAGTGGGATTGGAATTCAAAACTACTGAGCGGCAGGCAGGCTTGCAGGCCGCTGCGCTGTCACTGATCACATCGTTTTGACATTTTCTGTTCACATTCTGTATATTATCTCAGTTCTGATTAAAGACATGTCCTTTTATTTTTAGTAAAGATATTTAATCATGTAATCAATTTGATTGTATTAGAAATACACTTCATTATCACACGGAGACAACATCTGAACCATACATCATTAACTCGAGGTTGCCACAGTGCTGACTGTGATACAGATCCATTCTTTGGTTGTTGAAAGGGTTAGGACTGAGGACCAAAGAGAATCTACACAGCTAAACACAAATCTAGCCCCAGGATTAATATTACTAACACTCACGATCCTGGAAAGTGCTTGAATTTCAAACAGCAACTGAAGACGCTTCAATGATACATCAGAAATTGTATAGTAATGATAAATGGAGTAAAACTAAGGAAACTATTATAAACCAGCGGTAGGGGTTTACGGCACTGTGGATCATAAGAGGCAGGACTGGTTTGCGGCACACAGCCAGATACTGCAGCCCTTGATTGATAACAAGAAGATAGCTCTCTTAGGAAACAAGGAAAGACCAACGCTGTAACACTCTGGGTGAGCTCAGGCAAGCGAGGAAGGATGTACAAAAGGCTGCCAGGCAGTGTGCGAATGACTATTGGATCAAGTTTTGTGAGTCCATTCAAATCGCAAGTGATAAGGGAAACATCAGAAGCATGTATGAAGGGATAAAGAAAGCCTGTGGTCCAATGATCAAAAGAAGTGCACCGCTGAAAACCTTGACTGGAGAAATCATCACTGATAAGAAACAGCAGATGGATAGATGGGTCGAGCACTATTTAGAGCTTTACTCAAGTGAGACCAAGCTGGCGGATGATGCCCTCAGCGCCATAGAGGCCATGCCAACTCTTGACCACCTGGACACACTTCCCACTATAACAGAAGTTAAGTGTGCTATAAATGAGCTTGCAACTGGCAAGGCTCCAGGTAAGGATGGGATTCCAATAGAGGTGATCACGAGTGGGCAAGACACCCTCGCTCTACAGATCCACCAGCTAATAGAGCTATGCTGGCGAGAAGGACAAGTCCCACAGGATTTCAAAGATTCAAGCATCATAACGCTGTACGGGAGCGGGGGAGATCGGAGCGACTGCGGCAGCTGTAGGGGTATCTCACTTCTGTGTATTATTGGGAGGGTATTTGCCAGAATTGTCCTGCGCAGACTTCAAGTCCTAGGGAGATCAAGTCTTACCCCGAATCACAGTGCGGCTTCCGTCAGAACCGGTCTACCATTGATATGATGTTCTCATTGCGACAGATGCAGGAAAAATGCCGGGAACAAATCAGCCACTGTTTATGCCTTCATCGACCTCACAAAGGCATTCGATTTGGTCAGTCGTGAGGGTCTGTTCAAAGCACTAAAGATGATTGGCTGTCCACCAACTCTTCTGTCCATTGTGGAATCGTTCCACACAGGCATGAAGGGTGTAATCAAGTTTGATGGCTCAACTTCAGAAGAGTTTGAAATCAAGAGTGGAGTTAAGCAAGGTTGTGTGCTAGCCCCACCCTCTTTGGGATATACTTTCGCTTCTACTGAAATATGCCTTTCGTGATCAGGATGACGGTATATACATTCACTCACGCTCAGATGGTGGCCTCTATAATGCTCAGAGATTGAAGGCCAAGACCAAGGTTAGCAGGGTACTGGTCATAGGGTTGCTTTTTGCGGATGATGCTGCGATTGCGACCCACTCTGAGGAAGAATTACAACATCTACTATCTGCATTCTCCAATGCTTGTTCTGAATTTGGTTTAACAATTAACAAGAAGAAGACACAGATTGTGTCGCGGGGTGCACATGGTGTACCATCAGTCTTTGTTGACGACGCCGAACTGGAGATGGTAGACCATTTTACATATCTTGGATCAGAGGTAAATAGTAAATTATCCCTCGATCAGGAAATCAGCGTCAGGATTGGCAAGGCAGCAACAACAATGAACATGTTAGCAAAAAGAATCTGGGAGAGCAGGAAGCTTACTGCCAAGGCAAAAGTCCTCGTCTACCAAGCATGTGTCCTTAGTACTCTTCTTTATGGCAGTGAAACCTGGACAACTTGCTCACGCCAAGAGAAACGTTTAAACAGCTTTCATATGCGGTGTCTGCGAAGAATACTTGGTATTAAGTGGCAAGACAAAATCACAAATACTGAAGTATTGGAAAGATCGGGTTGTGTGACGGTGTATTCCATGCTCAGTCTTCGTAGACTTAGATGGATAGGACACGTTAGGAGGATGGATGATGGTAGAATACCAAAGGACATCTTTTTCGGTGAATTGCAGACGGGTGGGAGATCTCAGGGTCGGCCTCTACTGCGATACAAAGATGTCTGTAAGCGGGACATGATTGATACAGGCATTGATAATGCACAATGGGAGCACGTCGCCGCTGAACGTGTTGCATGGAGGGCAACTATCAGAAATGGAATGAAGACAAAGGAGAAAATGATTGCAGATAAAGCACACACAGAGCGTGAGAGACGTAGGATGGTGCAAAATGGTGGAAATGACCATGTTTTCACATGCACCTACTGTGGGCAAACATTTGCAGCAAGAATTGGCCTTACCAGCCACACTCGCCACCGCCATGGATCAAAGTTATTGCCATATGACAGTTATTAAGCCTTTTTGAAGCACAATGTACCAAACTATCGTCTGTCAAGACGGAAAGGTGCCAATGTAAAAATTAGAAATACATGCATTGCTCTTTAAATTGTCATTAGCTTTTATGTTCTCATAGCTTTTCAAAGCATAAAATAACATACTGGGAGTAATGTTTGTTTGTTTGCATTTTAGCAAGTTCTGACAATTACACAAGGAGGGCAACTCCACGACAAATATTCTGTAAAGTGTAATTTGACAGCGTGAATATTAGAGACCAGTTTTATGAGGTGAAGAAGGTGCGCTAGGGTAGCTGCTAGGGGTCTACTCTGTTAATGCTGCGGTCAGACGAGGGCTCGTTGTCCACTAAAGTAAAGGACAGGTTGGTTATCTGTTCCTCCGTGCATTCAGACCTACAATATGAGAAGATCGTAGCACATCATTAACCCATAGCATGTTTGGACAATTATATTTAGGCATCTTCGCGACATTTTTTATGAGGCGAGGTGGACATCTTCGAAGTTGCCTTTCCTTCCCAGGTAAATCTGCAGTGTTGACTTTGCGAGAATACATAGAACCCTACAGAACGAGATGCAGAGGCAACGATGTTGTAGGATTGGGCTTGAGATTATCAAAGATCGCTCCTCATCGCGACTGATTCTGATTAAACACACGTTTGAAATGAAAGAATCGATAATTGTCACGGCTGCGATGAAGAATTCCGAGAACTACAAGCTGTCCTCGCTTCGATATCGCATTATACAGAGCAGTTTCGTTGCAGGAACCTGTTGTGGGAATGCAACGTTTGACGATCGTCACATTTTGTAGGCCTGAGTGCACAGATAATCTCTTTCTAGTGCGCCCTGGAGGTTGGTCTTAATTTCTCTAAGGTTGTTTATACTATACTATACTATACCATCACGCAATCTTTAACGTGTTCTTCTCATTGCTTTGTATCCATGATAGTTCTTCAATATGGTTCTTAGTAGTAGATGGTAACAGACATAATAATTTAAAAATTGTATAATGTAAACCAAACAATAGCTCTCATGAGATTGCCTTTAGTAGTTTTGGTTTCTTTCTATTCTTCAGAAGTGGTGCTAGTTGTCACAGTACCTGATTTATCATTGTACAGCATGTGTTGATTTGCTAATGTTAACACCTTGATCAAACGTATGCAAGAGACGGTGAAGGATTTAAACGAAAACAACGAATGAACCATGAGTATTGAAACTAATGATCAGAGAAAGTGGTTCCGTATTAATTCTTATTATAATTAGTTTGTGAATGAAATATTTTGGGCATGTTAATAGACATGACTGTCTAAAAAAGATAATTATGAAAGGGAGTGGACCTTGGGTGCAGAGAAGTGGAAGACTACAAAGTAGATGGATTTAAAATACAATATGAGGCAACAGTTCTGCACATAACAAGGCACTGGATGCTGGGTGATGATGTGGATCATGCACTCGAAGACCGTAGATTCCATTAGCGGCCTACTTTTGTACAGTGCCAGCATGACCCTACTGAACTCCAGTTAGAACAAACTGTGTTCTGACGGGAGTCAGACGAACCGAACATTTCATTATAGGTATAGAGCGACCACTTGGGCTTGTGTATCTCTTAGTGGACAAGCTGTATAATTACAGGAAAGGTTAAGACTTAACAAGAAATAAAGAAATGGTGTTCTCTAAAGAAGTGGAGAGAATGCAAATGATATCATGATTTCAGCGCCATGAAGGGACACTCAATCGCTCCTCCTGGGTGTAACGGACAGTCACAATTGTTTAGCCGCTGTCTGCCTTTAACTATATACCAGGCATGTTTCCTTCGTTTACATTCTTAAGTCCGCTTATATTCCCATTATTTCTCATTATTTATCACCACTGATTTCCATCACCTATACTCTAGGCGTTGAGCGACACATGTGTCAAGTACATAACAGAGAAACAGATGAGTAACCTTTATATCTATTTTCATGTATAGTTTTTCATGAAGCTGTATACGTGTATGTTTGTTGTTTGTGTGCAGACGAAGGTTTTGGCCGCAAAGTCCATTTTGTCACTAGTGTTAGTGTTTTAGCAAATCTTACCAATTCTGCTTCTGGATTGTGTTAATTTACTCATTGCATTATGTCTCACGAGTGGTGACTAGATGAAGTAAAAAGGTTCTCAGTCCTCATCGCACTCATCCAGCGTCTGTATTGTTGCAGAAGTGTGCCTGAAGCATAATATTACGTAATCAAACTACAAATCACGCCACAAGTAACAGTAGAAGAAATAACAAAGTCCATCTGATTGTAGATATAAAACAATAACACTGATGTTTATGAGAAAGCTGTGGTTCTATCTATCCGCCCACAATACAAAGTAATCATGCTCGTAGGAAACATAAGATGTTTTCCATCTGACTCCGGCTCTGAAAGTTGTGGGTTCGATTCCTGGCCGCATCCTTCGGTTCACGAGTGCATATTTTCGGAGACTTCTGGGGTCGTCGCTGGAACTACGGAGTTCGTGCGACGCTTTCGGCAGCCCGCAGGTGAGAATCAGTCCCAATACACATGTGACAAGATTAATTAGGTTGAGAATTAGTCCAAAAAGTGTGACAAGATTAATGAGGTTGAGAATGCGCCCGATGAGAGGCGGGTTGGAATCCTCGGTAAGGTGTGGGATTTTTTCTGTCGGGGACAAAAGGAAAATCCTAACCTGCACAGTTCGCGGCGACTGCACTAGCCAGGCGGCCTTAATTCCTCAGGCTCCAAGATTTCCCCCCCCCCCCCCCCGCCCTGCCATATACCGCAGGATACTATATTGGCAGTAAATGACAGTGTTCAATTTTTTTTTTAAACAGAGAATGAGCCCATACACACATGTGGCAAGAATAATGAGGATGAACCCAAACACACATGTGACAAGAATAATGAGGATGAACCCAAACACACATGTGACAAGAATAATGAGGTTGAGAATGAACCCAAACACACATGTGGCAAGAATAATGAGGATGAACCCAAACACACATGTGACAAGAATAATGAGGTTGAGAATGAACCCAAACACACATGTGGCAAGAATAATGAGGATGAACCCAAACACACATGTGACAAGAATAATGAGGTTGAGAATGAACCCAAGCACACATGTGGCAAGATTAATGAGGTTTAGAATGAACCCAAACACACATGTGACAAGAATAATGAGGTTGAGAATGAACCCAATCACACATGTGACAAGATTAATGAGGTTGAGAATGAACCCAAACACACATGTGACAAGATTAATGAGGTTGAAAATGAATGCAAACACACATGTGACGAGAATAATGAGGTTGAGAATGAATTCAAACACATATGTAACAAGAATAATGAGGTTGGGAATGAACCCAAGCACATATTGACAGATTAATGAGGTTTAGAATGAACCAAAACACATGTGACCCGATTAATGAGGTTGAGAATGAGCCGAAATACACATGTGATAGATTAATGACGTTGAGAATTAGCCCAAACACACATGTGTCAAGTTTAATGAGGTTGAGAATGAGTCCAAGCTCACACAATTGTGTTGTTTGTGTGATCAGAACAAGGTCTCAGAGCAAGCGCCTACGTCATGATTGTAGCAATATTTGGTAGCACTTTCTAATTGTATGATCACAGACAATATACAGAAAAGGACCCAGCCATGAATGTAGTAGACAAACGTGTTAGCATTTGACATATTCTTGTTGAAAAATAAACGTTGAAAAATGAACCCTGAAACTGCAATCTGAAGTGACCACCTATACGTCTGAATAAATGATCTCATGTCTGTGGCAATTTATCATGTTGTTGATTACAAGCATCGCCAAAATGTTTTAATCATCTGGTCCATTATACTCGTATAAGTAATTCTTTTTTTACTGGGAGAGAGAGAGAGAGAGAGAGAGAGAGAGAGAGAGAGAGAGAGAGAGAGAAAGAGAGAGAGAGAGAGAGAGAGAGAGAGAGAGAGAGAGAGAGAGAGAGAGAGAGAGAGAGAAAGAGAGAGAACGAACGAACTTTATTTTCAAAGGGTTACAAATTGGACGCGCTGGCCCGTCCTACATTGGGATTTTCCAACCACTCATCTTACGTACATCAATTATCTATTGTGTATGTTACACTCACATGGGAAAAATATTGTCAAATTAATGTTGTGAACATAAACAAGAGAGAGAGAGAGAGAGAGAGAGAGAGAGAGAGAGAGAGAGAGAGAGAGAGAGAGAGAGAGAGAGAGAGAGAGAGAGAGTGAGAGAGAGTGTCACAGAATGATGATAGTTTAGTGATTCCCAGATAGAATTGGATGTAACATTAATGGCAATATAGGAGAAGGGTTAACAATCGTGTCGTTCAATCTGAGAGAAGGATAAATGGAAGGTTATTGACAGATTATCAGGGACAGGTGCTCGCAGAGGTCAGTGGCTGCCGCTCGTATCGGCCGACGGGAGGGAGACACGAATACATCGGAACGGGGAACAGAAAGACGGTGTAATCTCTTTGAAGTGCGACGAGCAATGAACGAAGAAAGCGATCAACGGGGTCGGAGGCTTTGAAGTATTAGCGTAAGGGGAACTCAGGGAAACAGCGTAACAACGGAAAGAAACGAGCAATTAACAATACGTGAATTCACAGACGTTTGATGTGGGGACTTACGGCAAATTTGATTGTAGATCAAACAATCAACGGAGGATTGGACACTCAATATAAATAGTAGAAAAGTGGTTTTATATTTAGTGTGCTACCAAACTGGACGGAAAGCTGGATTTATGTGTCCTGTAAATGAAAAGAAATATCCTCCCTTATAATGGGATAGAGTGCTTATGTGCGGATAAATTTCGATTCGGGGACTTACATTAATTCTATATATATAAGGTAACACTAATATTAGAGTAATATTAGCATAGGGAAATATGTGTTTGTGCTTAGGGTTTACTATTGCTTTCTATTTAGTGAATAGTTTAGACTTTAGTGAATTCTGCTGTTTATGTCAGAGTATTCTTTCGGAAGCTTTTCATTACGGCTGGAGAAAGACAATCACATAAACAGTAATATGAAGCAGACTTAAATCATCTGATTTAATGTTTATTACCCAGGTTCCACTACACAGCCTGACATATCAAAGAAGATAAACCAGTACGTCTCTTGTACAGAGAAAGCAGTGTTGATAATAAAGGAAAGAACTTTCACTTTAATCAGGCACTTCACAGGTGCAGTGAAAATATGTCACTATAGCAAATTCAACCTAAACAGTCAATAAGAGGGGGTGACATAACGAATGGCAAGAAACATGTTTTGGTGAACCTTCAGTGAAAGACCTTTATTCAAGCAGAGCAAATAGGCTAAAATATAGTGCAATTAGGTAATCACCTAAAAGAAACATTGAAGAACACGAGAACATTTAACATAGAAATAGACATTTATATACAGTGATGATGTGTATTCAGTGGTGGACTATACTACCTTCCAAAACAGGACATATCTGAACTTCAGTGACTTACCTTTATTGGATTATGTTTCTGATGATAAAACATTGACAATTGTTTTCAATAATTGGATTAAGTCCAGACTCAAGCCGGAAAGGAGCATCCAGGGTGAGACCGTTCCAATTCTATGTGTGATGTCCGATGTTTTGGCCGTTTGAATATGCTAGAGAAACTACGAAGACTAACGTCTAAAAGTCCTATCTTGTACTCACATTAGCAGACACTAACAACTACAGATACACATTCAATACATACAACTGACATAGTTTTCAACAATAAACAGGTTATTCATTGTTGGAGGAAACTGTTGTCAGGGTATGTTATGAAGGAGAGAGAGAGAGAGAGAAAGAGAGAGATATAGTGTATGAAAGACGGAAGGGAGGAGTGTAGACAAAAGTCATTCAATACTCCCAATAGTAGAAGGATATTAAAGATGTGCTTGTCGAGTCCACTTTCCTCCAGGGACGATTAGTCACATAAATGGTGGAGCGAGCGGGGTAGTACATAATACCCATATGAACTGGAGGCATAACAAGGCGTATGCATAGAGGGGTACCTGCATATTGGCACAGGCATAGCGGAGTACCTGCATGTTGGGACATACTGATTGGAATAAATATAAGTATACATTGATGACTTTTAATGGAAGGACGTCCATTGGATATATGGTGCCATTACATTTATGGTAGAAACATTTCATTAATGCTGGTGACTTTACAGTGAGAAAGTTCCAGACAGGGTGAATGTGGATAGGTGGTAAGACACATTACATACCTAGTCACACGGTCACACGTCTACATAAGTCTTTATCCTATATCTCCTCTTGTGGATGAGAGAGTGGTTGTGATGTACTGTGTGGTGTCGTAGATTAATAATATTAGATAGACATAGAGAAATTGATATAGGTTATAATAGAATATATTTCTATAGTAAGTAATTCTTTACTGCCTTGAGGTGTCTTTACTCAACTTGCTGACTTACCTGCTTTAACTATGGCCACTCCCAAAATAACTACCGCCGAACTGAGGGCAAACGGAGAGGAAATTGGGTTATCTGGTTCGGAGCTAACTGATTACATACAGGAAAGGGAGCGAGAATTTCGTCAAGCAGAACGAGAAGATCGAAAAGCCCAGTTGGAAGCAGAAGAGGCCAACAAGATACGGGAACATGAATACCGCATGAAAGAGCTAGAACTCAAGACACAAACTAAGGGTGAAATAGATGCAGCAGAAGGAAGTTCATCTTCACCTGGTGCAACCCACATGATTGGACATGGGTACCATGCCATGAAGTTTCCCTTAGCTGTCTATGATCAGTCTAAGGAACGCTTTGACCAGTACGCTTCTCGCTTTGAAGCAATGTCAGTCGCTATGGGGCTGGATAGGAGCAGATGGGCTCTTAAATTATCCCAGGGATTAATAGGTTCGGGATTCGAGGTGTACACACGCTTACCACCAGGACAGGAAAATAATTACGAGGAATTAAAAGCCGCTTTGATGAAGCATTTTGACATCACAGCACAAACGTATCGGAAGAAGTTTAGATCGTCTAGACGAGAGCCGGGAGAGCTATTCGCCGCCTACAGTTTAAGGCTTAAATCATATCTCCAGAAATGGATGGACTTGGCAGAGTTCAAGCGGGACTATGAGAGTCTGGAAGAGCTCATGGTGGTCGATCAGATGCGACAGCAAATGTCAGAACCACTGAAGACATTTTTAGGAGAACAAGGGGCAGAACGGCTGGATGTTGTGAATAAGCTGGCGGAAAGATTCGTAGAAGTCCATGGGGAAGCTAAAGAACTAAGTACACAAACCAAAGGTCAGGAGAAACAAGAGAAAAAGAAACCTAAAAACTGGGAAGGAGAAAAAGTGGAACCTTATATAAAGACGTCAATGGAGAGTTCAGAGAAGGTGAAGGAAGGAAACCAGAGCACCTCGAATTCTTCAGCGAAACGACCGTGGTCCGAGAAGTGGTGTTCGATATGCCAGTCGCCCTCTCATAACACGAAGGACTGCAGATCGAAACCTAAAAGTTCTTACTTCGCAGCATGCAAAGTGACTCCTACGACGGTGATCACAGACAAGGCTGAGGTCGGCGAAGGAGCTAGGAACAAAAAGGACACACGGAAACCTTGGAAGGGAAAATGGTGCACACACTGCCGGTCGAAAACACATAATACTGTGGACTGCAGATGCAAGGCAGAAGACGCCAATTGCATAACCAACCTCGAGGAATCAAAAGAGGAAGGCAAGGAAACGGTCAAGGAGATGGAAGACACTCCGGACCAAGAGAGGCCACCTGTGGTCGAACTGATTGAAGTCAATGGCCAGCAGGTTGTTTGTCTCTACGATACCGGTTTGGATGGGGAAGCTGTGATAGACGCCAGCCTGGTAAGCCCAGACCAACTTACAGGGGAGACCATAGAAATACAGCCGGCAATGAGGAGTGCTGTTACCATGACGCTGCCAATCGCCAAGGTGGAGATTAAATCCAGGTACGTCACGGGCATTATTCCAGCTGCTGTATTATCTGACTCCTTATTTCCCATGATCATTGGCACGAAATATGTCTTTTTGGGGATGCCCAAACCGCCAGCCCACCAGGGAACAGTAGCCAGTGGATTTCAAGGGAAGGAAAAAGAGGCAGAGACACTATGCGACAACTCAGAGATAGGAGAATTGCATACTGCCCAGAGGAAGGATACTACGTTGCATCCTTGCTACAGGAAGCTGCAAAGAAGTGCTGAGCCACCAGAACGGGGACAGTACTTTCTGAAGAATCGACTACTCTATCGGAGAGCTGGGAGGGGAGACAATCTGCACGAGCAGTGGGTGGTTCCAGAGACCCACCGTCCTCACATTCTTCAGAGTGGACACATCATAGCCGAGAATCGACATATGGGTGTCAGAGAGACATTGCAGAAAATTTCCGGCCATTATTGCTGGCCAGGAATGACCGGAGATGTACGCCGGTTAGTGAAGTCTTGTTCAGAGTGCCAGAAAGCACCATCCAACAAGCGAATTAAGAGGAAACTAGCTCTTAAGGTGGAAGACAAAGTGGAAGTATGGGGTCCAGAAGAGACTAATATACTACAAGTAGGATGGAAAGGACCTTATCCTGTGGAAAAGGTGGTGTCCAAGAACATCTACAAAATCCGGATCGGGGAAGAGCAGAAAAATCTCCCTAGACATCTCATTAGGAAATATGAGGAGAGATCCGGGAGCAAAGCTTCGCACTTTATGGTGATGGCAGCCATTGGGACAAAGGTTACCAGTCCAGACGAAGACCAGAGATCGCCAGTACAACATAGGAGGGCCTATGGGACAGTACGTGATAGGTCAGATTTACCCAACGAAAGGAGGAGGGAAATCACACGTCAGGGAAAGGACAAGAGTGAAACCTTCAATAGTAACCAAGTTCAGAAGGGGTGGGTAACGGTCGGGAAAGGCGAGAAATACCCAGGACTCCAACCGAAGATTGGCTGACCAGATACAATATCGCCCAAGATGGTCCTGGAAGCAAAAGTCCAGGAGGTTTGGGAAAGACGACTCGGTCCAACGCGGACGAGGTGGAACATCCCCAGAGGCAAAGCCGGGGGAAACCAAGAGGACATGGAAGCAGTGTTACAATCAGGATGGGACAATCCGTCTGTATTGTGAGCCGTCGCTTACGCAAGTCGAAGAGAAGGTCGACCAGACGTACAGGAGCGATGAGCCAACACTAATGTTTCAGTCATGAGTAGTATGGTAGGGTGTCCTATGAGGTCGCCTACTGGATGAGGAGGTGATCCATGTGAGGATCCAATCATATCATCAACACGTGATGTTCATAGCTACTTCGCAGAAGCTCAACGCACGGTGGATGTGATGGACGTTGTTGCTGCAACAGGACAACTTCACAGTGGAATACATCTCGGGTAAGGAGAATGTAGGAGCGGATTTCTTATCTAGACATCCAACTTCAGGGGAAGAGGAATAGGATGGTGGATCATAGGAATCAAAACTACATTGAAGAAGAGTCGACGCGGTCAACTCTCTTAAGAGGGGGCCTATGTCACAGAATGATGATAGTTTAGTGATTCCCAGATAGAATTGGAATGTAACACTTAATGGCAATATAGGAGAAGGGTTAACAATCGAGTCGTTCAATCTGAGAGAAGGATAAATGGAAGGTTATTGACCGATTATCAGGGACAGGTGCTCGCAGAGGTCAGTGGCTGCCGCTCGTATCGGCCGACGGGAGGGAGACACGAATACATCGGAACGGGGAACAGAAAGACGGTGTAATCTCTTTGAAGTGCGACGAGCAATGAACGAAGAAAGCGATCAACGGGGTCGGAGGCTTTGAAGTATTAGCGTAAGGGGAACTCAGGGAAACATCGTAACAACGGAAAGAAACGAGCAATTAACAATACGTGAATTCACAGACGTTTGATGTGGGGACTTACGGCAAATTTGATTGTAGATCAAACAATCAACGGAGGATTGGACACTCAATATAAATAGTAGAAAAGTGGTTTTATATTTAGTGTGCTACCAAACTGGACGGAAAGCTGGATTTATGTGTCCTGTAAATGAAAAGAAATATCCTCCCTTATAATGGGATAGAGTGCTTATGTGCGGATAAATTTCGATTCGGGGACTTACATTAATTCTATATATATAAGGTAACACTAATATTAGAGTAATATTAGCATAGGGAAATATGTGTTTGTGCTTAGGGTTTACTATTGCTTTCTATTTAGTGAATAGTTTAGACTTTAGTGAATTCTGCTGTTTATGTCAGAGTATTCTTTCGGAAGCTTTTTCATTACGGCTGGAGAAAGACAATCACATAAACAGTAATATGAAGCAGACTTAAATCATCTGATTTAATGTTTATTACCCAGGTTCCACTACACAGCCTGACATATCAAAGAAGATAAACCAGTACGTCTCTTGTACAGAGAAAGCAGTGTTGATAATAAAGGAAAGAACTTTCACTTTAATCAGGCACTTCACAGGTGCAGTGAAAATATGTCACTATAGCAAATTCAACCTAAACAGTCAATAAGAGGGGGTGACATAACGAATGGCAAGAAACATGTTTTGGTGAACCTCAGTGAAAGACCTTTATTCAAGCAGAGCAAATAGGCTAAAATATAGTGCAATTAGGTAATCACCTAAAAGAAACATTGAAGAACACGAGAACATTTAACATAGAAATAGACATTTATATACAGTGATGATGTGTATTCAGTGGTGGACTATACTACCTTCCAAAACAGGACATATCTGAACTTCAGTGACTTACCTTTATTGGATTATGTTTCTGATGATAAAACATTGACAATTGTTTTCAATAATTGGATTAAGTCCAGACTCAAGCCGGAAAGGAGCATCCAGGGTGAGACCGTTCCAATTCTATGTGTGATGTCCGATGTTTTGGCCGTTTGAATATGCTAGAGAAACTACGAAGACTAACGTCTAAAAGTCCTATCTTGCACTCACATTAGCAGACACTAACAACTACAGATACACATTCAATACATACAACTGACATAGTTTTCAACAATAAACAGGTTATTAATTGTTGGAGGAAACTGTTGTCAGGGTATGTTATGAAGGAGAGAGAGAGAGAGAGAAAGAGAGAGATATAGTGTATGAAAGACGGAAGGGAGGAGTGTAGACAAAAGTCATTCAATACTCCCAATAGTAGAAGGATATTAAAGATGTGCTTGTCGAGTCCACTTTCCTCCAGGGACGATTAGTCACAGAGAGATAGAGAGAGAGAGAGAGAGAGAGAGAGAGAGAGAGAGAGAGAGAGAGAGAGAGAGAGAGAGAGAGAGAGAGAGAGAGAGCATAAAGATGCAGTTGCAAAGATTCAACTCCTTGGCATCAAGCAGTAAAGTAGGCAACATCAGTGAGATAAGTAACACATATTTGTATCATTCTTTTCAATTCTTGTCATTCTGTTTACTATGCAAGAATGTTGTCATTATAGTGTCATCTTCAGGTGGTTAAATAAGGTTGTATTTTCCACGTTTTATATATATTGAAGACTTGTCGCCGCAACGTCATGTGTTTTCTGTAACTATATTTTGTATAATGTTGCCTCTACTTCATGTTGTTATATTCTTTAATGTTCACAGACTTACCACAATTTAACATTTCATTCATAGTAATATAACTGTAAATTAATAGTGCCTTATTCACTCATTCTATTATATTACAAAATAGTTATTTCATAACTTCAACACCAGTGTAAATACGGTGCTATAAACTGTCCAGTCAACGTTGCAGCGGCGAAGTACTGGCTCTGCGTAACAAGATTAGAAGGAAAGTAGATTATTATCACCAGGGCAAGAAAATGGTCGTTGTTGATACATCCACGAGAGGAATTAGTTATAGGCGAAGGTGTGACAAATTGAAGGTATCAGAAACAGAGATTGACATAGAATATGATGATGGGTTGATAAAGTGGCATGGAAGATGACCAGTGGTTAAACTCATCAATAAAACAGTAGTACGTTTTGTGGGAGAAGTGATCGCTTAAGCCACCAGGTTCCACACACGAATATTCTAATGCAGAGTACATGAAACCGTTTAGATTGCACGAGGCTACTGTTTCCCGTTTTACGCAATTAAACGTGCCTACAGTACCTTGCGGTGTAGAGGGGGTCTTTAGCCGTAGGAATTAAGGCCGCCTGCTAGTGCAGTCGTTGCGAACTGTGCAGGTTAGTATTTTCTTTTTGCCACCGGCAGAAATAAATCTATCGTGACTTTGCAATCAATGGTTTGAGTAATCAGTTATACAAATGTTTGTTCTACATTAGCGAATGTTTCTTCAAACAGCTTCCGTTTCCTACGTTGATTTTGAAAACTGGGGCCATTAGATTCTGAATAGCGCCAACATGCTGAATATTGTACCATAAATAGTCTCTGGAGGTCGTGTATCAGAGGTGTAAATATTGACGAATTTCGCCACGAAAGGTTTGCTAAATGAAAATTGATTTCACAAGTTGACAAATATTAATTACCTCTCGTTCGATTTTACCTCATGCTCAAATGCTAAAACTCAAAAGTGCAGACAGGGGGTAGCTATAGGCACGCTTTACACGATCAGATTATACATTTTCCGAAAACCAATTACATTTGACATACTATGTAAAAACACATTAATTATAATTTCTTTCACGCAGGGAATGTTACAGATGTACCTTATGGATAAAGTGCTCGCTTCGTTTGGGATGTGAGGAAGAAATCACATTGTTACGATCAACGTAAATATTAAGCCTTTCAAGACCTATTTAAAGTCAGCATTAGATAACCAAAGATGCATGTGTCATGAGTCAAATGACAGTGATGCAGGCAATGGATGAGTTAGCGCATCCAAGAAGAAGATAAAGGGTGTCACAAATGGTGAACATTGTGACACCAACATTGAACACAAGTTAGACGTCATGATAGGACGTCACCTAACGCCATAACTGCTGAAGCTTTAGTGTGTGTGCCAGCGGACAAGGTGATCGGATGTGCTTTCAATATCAGTCTCGGGAGTCAAACTGTGACCGAAGTTCATAAGTCACCAAAAACAGCGCTAGCTGGTGTATGGTGAGCTCCAGTGGAAGGTAGGAGTAGTATATTGGATGTGCATGATACAATAGGCGGCTGGCCTTGTTCCCAACACTTTCACTGGTCTGTGGAGATGATTTATGGTTAACGTGCGGGAGTGCATGGAGAGAGAGAATGACTGAAGTCAGCATCAATCCCACACTCATTACCGTAGTCGACGACCAGCTGTAAGAAATACATTACAGTTCATTCCATCAGTATATGCGTTGAGTCGTTGTTGTGGAATTCAGATGGTTACCCTGTCCTGTGTCAGAATGCATCAATATATGCTGTCATGTACCCCTGATGCCCAGAGCCACATAGAGCTTGAGGTGAGCTCGCTACATTATAGAGCCTGAACTCGTATCATTGTAGAGGAAGCAACCTCGCCTCATGACATGGGTGCATCGTCCGAAGAGATTTGAACCATTGGTTTTGACATTGGAGCGTCACCCGAAGAAATTTGAACCATTACCTTCGTGACATAGTGACGGTCAGTTTCTCAGCCTGATAAAGAAACACATTCATGAACACGCAACTTATCTGTTAATGTGAGGATCATGCCGATCAATAGCTGGTGATCAAGTGGCGCATCCTGGGTTGTTTAATTGTCTTATCATCGTATAAATGATTGACCGCACGGTCAGTGTCAGTTGGAGACTGTTTTCTGGATGCTAAAGAGGTCGGTACTGTACTTAATTGTCCGAGAGCCGTATATTGACATTATCGCTCTAATTGTTGATCTAGATAGAGAACATTTGCTTACGAGTTATTATACTCATTATAAGAGCAAGATTGAAAAGTCTAAGTGGACTATATTTGGAAAAACTATCAATTACCAGTTTGGATAGTAAAAATAGATGTCACGATACATAGGAGACACACGTGATACGGAAGATTTGTAATAACTGATTGATATCAAGATTTACAAAGGCAGTGATTGTTGGATCGTCATTGGGTTACCTTCGCTGGTTGATTGTATCGTCTATACCAACAACAGTTCGTCACAGTGACATATGTTCTACGGAAAACGAATTTTGGTTTTTCCAGTGCTATTCAAGTGTACAAGATAATCAACGCCTCGCTGAGGCTGTATCAACACAGTGGTCATCTTAGTGCATATAGACAGTGTATTACAAAATAGGGCTAAACCTGATAGCTACAGTGTGTAGCAAATAACACTCACATCAGGCAGGCTCCTTCTAAGGCTGATCACGGGCATCGTGCCTAGAGTGTTATTCTCATAATTGGTGTAACCTACGACAGTTCAACATTTTAAACATATACGGAAACGTGATGAATTAACGCCTAAGTACAACGAAATGGACACAGTGATATCATTTATGAAGGTACGCAGACCTTGGATTTCAGGAACGTACATATAAACTCATCAAAGTCGTGCTTACGGAGTAACATCGAACAAAATTATTTATCAAATCGAGTGGATTGTTCTACTATCAAACTGTTGGAAAAGGTTTACTTATTCTTGAGCTAAGTATTCTATTTGTTTGTGGTTTGTCAGTAATTAGTTATGGTCAGAATACTGTAATTTTGCACGCATTTATTTTGTCTTTATTATCGTAACCGTGTGATGACGTCATAGGCGTGATACACAATTTTATGCTATTTTGGGTTGTGAGGTCTTATGCGCGGTGCATTATTGAGTTGTTACATAATGCTGGAATCTAAAGAACTTTAACTCTGTCTATACTGTAACTGCTGAGTTATAGGTCGTGTCTATTATAAAATTATTTGTCATTTTCATTATTAATGTATCTAATTGTAATTTATTAATTATTTCTTTCGACTTTCTTCGATTTTATCTGTCGAATTTAATACTTATAAGCCATGTTTATGGTTGGGTAAAATATTTTTTTTTTCTTTTCATTCATTTCGCACTTTGATTATTATTATTGAATATTGTAGAAACATAAAAACATGTCATCATTACAGGATTTTGTTACAATTGGGAAAGATGCAGGTTTGACAGGAGCAGATCTTATATCGTGGTCGGAGAAACAATTTACAGATTTTCAAGCTCACGAAAGGAACGAAAGAGTTGCGATTAGACAATTGGAAAAGGATCGACTAGATGAACAAGAGAGACAAAGAGTATTTGAGAAGGAAAAAATGGCTATGGAAAATGACAGAATTGCAGCTCAAATTGCAGCAGATAAAGAGAGGATAGCCGCAGAAAATGACAGAATTGCAGCTCAATTGGTTGCTGATAAGGAAAGGATGGCATTGCAAATCGCTGCAGATAAGGAAAAACTAGATAGAGAAGCACAATTAAGAGAAAAAGAGATGGCTTTTAATCTGGAGAAATTGAATACAGAAAAGCTCCTGAAGGAAAAAGAATTGGAGAATAACTTCAAAATGAAACAATACGAGAAGGACAAGGATGAACAGATTGCTAGAAACAAAGTGGAGGCACAATCCACAGATGCCATTAAGAAATATAATGGGGTGATAAAGACATACTCCAACTCCGATTCCGTCTCTGCATGGCTAACTAATTTTGAGCTAATCTTGAGACACTATGGAGTTGCAGAGACCGAATGGGCAGTTTTGCTACATAGGCACTTAAGTGGTGAACCTTTGCAGGTTGTAGAACTGATCCCAGATGAGTTACGTAGTGATTACTCATACATTCGAAAGAGATTGCTGTCGCATTTTTGTCTTGACGAATTTGGCCTTCGTGCATCATTCAAAAATCTTAGTCCTAAAGCAGGACAGACGTTCCTTGACTTCTCCTCTTTGACTCAATTAACATTCGATAAATGGGCTCGATCAGCCAATGTTACTGATGACTACAAGAAGCTACGTGACTTGATTGTTAGAGACAGACTGATCTCGGCGGTTCCTCCATCTATGTCTACCTTTCTTATTGAACAGAAATGTTCGAGTATACAGCAGATGGATGAAAAGGGAGAGTCTTTCTTCGACGCCCACAAAGACATATTTAATAATAGTTTTTCCCCATTGGTGGAGACAAACGCATGTGATAGATTCCCTCAGAAATCAAGGAGGCAGGGATACAAAACACAACAACAGTCTGGTGGACAACATCAAAGGAGGGAAAAACAACAACAACCAAATTATCAGCCTTATGTTAAACACGAGAAAAAGGGTGTATGGACAACTTGTAAATACTGTGGGTTTACCCACGGCTCAAATCAAATGTGTGACAAACATCCGCAGTTTGACAGTTACATAAAGAAATTAGCACTTAGAAATAGAGACAGATTTAACACCTATCAAAGACAAACACAATGCTTTAAATGTAAAAGTTTTGGACATATGTTTTTATCTTGTCCTTTAAGACAACTGTATAAAGAAGCAAACATAGGGATGCTAACATCTAGTAGTGACAGTGACTCCGACGAGACTAGTCATGCAAATACGGTAGAAGTGGAATATTCTCCCATCGACCCAACGTGTGATACATGCAAGATCTTTCACAAAGAGGGCAACTTGACGTGTGGTCATAAAATACATGTGCAGGAGGCTAATGCGGTCCAAATTACCAATGGATCACTGATCGTACAACACGCCATAGTGAATGGAAAGAAATGTAGCTTAGTACGCGATTCCGGGTCGAGTATAGTGGGAATACATAAAAAGCTAATTAATGAAACCGACTATACTGGAGAGCATGTGACCTGTAGAACTTTTGGAGGTAGAAGAGAAAGGTTTTCAGTTGCCTGGGCTGATATAAACTGCCCATATTTTTCTAGGAAAATAAAGGTAGCTGCGTTGCCGGACCCATTTGTGGATGTCTTTATTGGAAATATCCCTGAATTATGTGATGTTTCGTGTGAGGACATAACAGAATGGGAAAGGAAGCATATTGTAGCAAACACCGTTAATAATACACAAATACAAAAGGGAAAGTCGATTACCTCATGATGGTCTGGTTTCAAACACACACATGTCACATCCAGTTATGGTGGAACCTAAAGATAATAAGACAGTTCAAGCCGCAGCAATAACGCTGCAACAGGACATCATACAAGTGGATAGAAAACCACGGACATATGACATATCAGTGACAGTTCCGTCTTGTAATCCGAAGAATATGTGTATGAAAACAGATACTTCATTTGATTTAGTCGATACTTTCTTCTGGTTGATTTCCTTGCTATCTATCATAACAAACAAAGTAATAAAATGTATAGCTAAGGTTACAGGGAGTGTGATTAAGATGGTACAATATGGTGTACGCCGGAAGGTGAGCCATATTATAGGTATATATGATGATTCTGTACAATGTATTCTAACAACCTGCCTGACGACACGGTATGACGAATCTGAGATTCCTTTGCAGGAAGCACATTCAATGATCAGTCCTAAGATCATTTTCGGAGCAAATAATGGTGTTGTGGTGGATGGTACCTGTTTACTGTCTGTCGTGTACATTCTTCCACAAGGTTGTAGGAAAATACTACATCTTGTCTTGTACTCTGGGAGAAAGGTATACGAATCACACAAACGCTATGAAATTACTTTATCGTTGGTAAATTCTGGTCAGAAGTTGGTTAAATATCTGTTAGGAAGAAAATTCTTGGTCATCTCAAAGTGAATTTTACTAGCCATAAATAAAACATGTAGCGTCATTGTGATTGTATTGTCATCATAAATATTGTTATAAGTGGAGTGTATTGTATTTGTATTATTGTCTGGTTCGTATTATCAATCATTTTTTTTTATAAGCAATTATCTTTATCTAAAACCTAGGCTCAAATAGACTGGGTAAGAGCGAGCATGGCGAAATTTATATAGTTGTATGGATCATATCTGAGATGGCGGAGGATTCTATACACATGACCGCGCCAGTAGCGCCTTTCTGTTTATAGGAATTCTTATACCTTCTTTTTGTTTTCAGAATTATCCGTTATCATTCTACATTTATTATTTAAAGACATCACAAACGTATCAGCCATAATACTGAAATAGTACATCATCGTACATTCCTAGACAGATGGTTTGTTTTGTCGCATTCGGATGTTTGATTTTACGATAGAGCCAAATAAAACTGAATTTGCAATTCAGGAATTCAATTTTTAGAACATAAAATAATCTAGCTGATCTACTCAGTAGACTATAAATAAACTATGAATGTTTTATGTATATATATATATATATATATATATTTATGTTTTCTGATTTTTTTTTTTTTTTTTAGTGTAACATTACGGTAGGATGACTGTGGCTAAGTCTGAATTACCACAGATAAATATATAATTTTTTTTTTAAAGAAAGTATGGACGTGAATTAGTCACTTGTTGTTATTATTATTTCAGAGAAACAGGTGAAAAGTTTCACGTGGCTAGATGAGTCTATTGCAGGGGCGGCATAACCAATTTGTGTGGCTTCATTCTTTCACAAGCCAATATGGTACTATCGGTGGTGGTTTGTAGATAATTTTAATTGTGTTAGTATAAGAAAATTATGAACAAATTCATGATTTTGGAATTTTTAATATAGGACATAAACTCGAGGACAGAGTCTGTGCGAATCTCCGTTAAGATTAATTAAGTTTATCTTAAGTGATTAACATATTTTATAAAGGAATATGTTTATTGTTTTAATGTTATGTTTATATATTTTGTTTTTATAATTATTATGAGGATTGATATTTGTTATTTTAATTATCCAGACATTGATGTGTGGTATTTCATAATGTCAGTAGTATGTGCTGTGTTAACTATTGATCATCATACATATCATTTTCACGATGGATGAAGGAAGAGAAAGGAATGAAAGAAAATTAATAGACACAAACATATAGTAAACACTACACATTATAGGATACATAGATACATATAACAAAGGAACAACACACTATAGCTATATAACACAGTGATATTGAGAATAGTTTTCCCTATCGACATGCTATAGCGAAAAGAAATGAGGGTGTGTCAGGTCGACTTGCAGTTGTGAGGATATATGTATTCACGTCAGGGACAATCAGTTGTCGACTACGGATCATGTGATCGTTGGGTATGCAACACTGGATGGTGTTTTTATTTAACTGACGGCACTCGGGGATATAGAGACCGTTAGTAGTTTTAAGGTGTCAACATATATACGCGATAACAGATCTTAATATATGAACTGGCGGTGTTTGAGCCTTAGTTTAGTTACAAGTAGTCGGGCATGTTAACGCGATAACATCTCAGGGATCATTTATAGAATGTAGAGGTGGCGGTGTTCGGGACTTGTATTTTAGTCCAGTGTTCAATATCCCATGATCTAGAGTGGTTCACGTTGACAAACTAAGTTCCAATGACGGTGAATATGTTGTCTATCACAATAGGAGGTAATTTACGTCGTGGACATCATTTGCCTGCATGTCAAGATAACATAGAAAATGGTCTAACGATCATTTTCATTGTAGAGGGGGCAAAGCTGTCATGAGTCAAATGACAGTGATGCAGGCAATGGATGAGTTAGCGCATCAAAGAAGAAGATAAAGGGTGTCACAAATGGTGAACATTGTGACACCAACATTGAACGCAATTTAGACGTCATGATAGGACGTCACCTAACGCCATAACGGCTTAAGCTTTAGTGTGTGTGCCAGCGGACAAGGTGATCGGATGTGCTTTCAATATCAGTCTCGGGAGTCAAACTGTGACCGAAGTTCATAAGTCACCAAAAACAGCGCTAGCTGGTGTATGGTGAGCTCCAGTGGAAGGTAGGAGTAGTATATTGGATGTGCATGATACAATAGGCGGCTGGCCTTGTTCCCAACACTTTCACTGGTCTGTGGAGATGATTTATGGTTAACGTGCGGGAGTGCATGGAGAGAGAGAATGACTGATGTCAGCATCAATCCCACACTCATTACCGTAGTTGACGATCAGCTGTAAGAAATACATTACAGTTCATTCCATCAGTATATGCGTTGAGTCGTTGTTGTGGAATTCAGATGGTTACCCTGTCCTGTGTCAGAATGCATCAATATATGCTGTCATGTACCCCTGATGCCCAGAGCCACATAGAGCTTGAGGTGAGCTCGCTACATTATAGAGCCTGAACTCGTATCATTGTAGAGGAAGCAACCTCGCCTCATGACAGCATGCATTTTCCCCCATGAGATTTCCTTATTTTAAGGCAGAAAGTTGTGGTTTTCTTTAAATCAAACCGCCATTATAATAACAACATATTTTATTGAAGTAAAATGTGGTTGAAACGTCATTGATATCCATTTTGACGTAACATTGTAAACTTGCCTTCTTTTTAGTATCTATAATTCAGTGGCTTGACCTTTCGCAGAACCCTACTCACGTGACAGTCTTCCACCACTAAAGGTTTACTAAATAAAAATTGATTGCACAGGTTGACAAATATTCATTACCTCATGTTGCATTTTTCCTCATTCGTACATGCCAAAGTGCTAATATTCAGAGCTCAGACATGAAATGGCTATAGGCACGCTGCACATAATCAGGTTATGCATTTTCCGAAATCAGACACATTTGTCACAACATGTAAAAGCAGATTAATTATAATTTCATTCATGAAGGGTATGTCATAGAAGTACCTTGTGGATGAATTGCTCACTTTGTTTTGGAATCACTTTCTTAAAAGGAACCCTAATTGTATGTCTCCCAGTTTACAGTTAAACAGACATGTTATGTCAACAAGAACCTGATGTTAATATATGTTCTCTTGTAATTTCGAGTTGTACATTGAAACGTCACATTTTTATATCAAATCCCATTATTACATCATATTTTAATGAAGTTAATTGTGTTTTAAACATGTTACTAATTTATGCATTTCGACACTAAATCATATGGAAACTTCGTTTATAATGGTACCTATAATCATCAGCATCATCGTCATTATCATCTAGAGGTTTGTCCTGTGCAGAGCATTTAACCAAATACAGTTTTTGGAAATGTATCTCTGTGGTAAGCCAGGTATGTCACTGTGATGTGTAAAACTGTCTCCACATACTGAATCCATTTACTATACGCTCTTCTTCTTTTTCGTTACCCTGGTACGCCTCCAACATTTTGTTATCTTTCCCAGACATTTATGTATTTCCACATGCCCAAAATATTGCATTTTCCTCAATGTTGTTTCTCTTTATATATATTCAAAAGCACAATATACAAACCACTGATCAGACCAGTTGTGCTGTATGGCTCTGAAACCTGGAGTACAACGAAAGGAGACGAAACCTTGTTACAAACCGTTGAGAACAAAGTTTTAAGACGCATCTTTGGACCCATTAGGGATACACAAAGTGGAGAGTGGAAAAGAAAAAGTAACAAACACATTTATGATCTGTTTAAGTCCCCGCTAATCACTGGTATCATGAAAGCTAATAGACTACAATGGCTGGGGCATACAGAACGAATGGAAGATAATAGGGAAACAAAACTGGCTTGCATTTAGGAAATAAATGTCCGTAGACCCCGAGGTAGATCAAGAAGACGGTGGAGAGATTATATATATATATATATATATATATATATATATATATATATATATATATATACAGACCTACAAACACTTGGAATCAACGACTGGCAAAAGAAGGTCAACCAGAGAGACGAATGGAGACGGATTGTATCTGCATCAAAGAACCTCAATGGCTCGGAACGCTGAAGAAGAAGAAGATGTGTGACTTTTCACTGAATTGCCAAGATTCACACGCGAATGTTGCCACAAACAATTCGCGGACTTTCTGTGCTCTAACATTCATAAAGGTATGTTAATTGAAAGGCGCATTGCATTAACAGAGAGGGCTGGTGGAGGGTAAGGGAGGGGAAGAAACTGATAGTAGCAGAGAAGGGGGTGGAAAAGAAAGCTAGAATGTAAAAAAACAACGAAAAGATAGAAAACAAAATAAGAACTTATTCAACGGTGATAAAAGAGGCCAGAAGAGGACATTTGACTGAATGAAGGAAGAAAGTAAGTAATTGAGTAAGAAATTTTGTTATCAGACAGACAGTGGGATCAACACCTTGTGCCACATTTATTGAAAGACATAAGATCAAGTGGTTTGGCCATCTCGTTAGAATGCAACACCATCAACTACCATCACTGGCTCTGCATCAAATATCTTCCGCGACGCGACCAAGAGGACGCCCAAGAAGAAAATGGATTTACCACATCAAAGACATTGTACAATCACACGGAAAGACACTATCCAGTGCCACCCGACAGCTCCTCCCCACAGCGCTTGACAGCAAAAGTGGAAATGATGATGATGATGATGATGATGATGAAGAAAGAAAGAAAGAAAGAAAGAAATGTATCATCATCATCCTCAACATCATCATCCTCATCATCCTCATCATCCTCATCATCATCATCATCATCATCATCATCATCATCATCATCATCATCATCAAGTGCCGTGCCGACTGGCGTAGACGTTCATGACTCTCCACAGATCTCCGTCTTTGGTTTTCTGGATCAACTCTGCCGTTGATATTTCTCCATGTCGCTGTCGCAATCCATCCAGCATCATTTCTCGTGGTCTGCCTCTGCCTCTCTTCTCCTCGATCTTTCCAGTTGTCACGATGTTCTCCAGCGCCTCTCTTCTCACCACATGACCAAAAAAGCTGTTTGTCTCTTTTTTATTGTTGTATCTCTTTCTTCTTGTTGTTGGGTGGGGGGGGGGGGGGGGGGGAGTTATGGGGTGTCAGGCATTGGTAGCACCTTTGGTAAGGAATGACTCTCATGTCCTTTTCAGGACCCATCCACCACTGGTCCAGGCCTGACATCCAGCTCCCGCCTGTGGCTCCTAGTAGCTGTCAGCATGCGACAGCGGCCACCCCACGGGCACCAGCTGTGAGAGGCTGGCTAAACCAGGCGTGGGTAGCCGATTTGGTGTCAAACCAAGCGGTAAACTAGGGTGTTCCTACCCAGCATGCGAAGACAGGATTCGGCAGACTGCGCGGAAGAAATCACTAATGATTCAACGGGCAAGACGGCGTTTACCTGCAAAGCGTTGTGGAACGTAATGAGCACGGCAAGGCACGTAGAGCGCCCTGGTCATCCACTGCACCTGTATTCGTCTCCAGTCGTCTTGACTTGTCTTGTCACTGGACTCAGATGGACTCAGGCGAGAGAGTGAGGTCGATGAATTGCGCAACTCTTCCTCACTTTAATCCAAGTCATCGCGCAAGTCATTCTTCATCCGTCGTCATATATCACCTTCACGCCCTGTGGCGATGAGCGAGCGGCGAAGCGGCAGGCGTGGGTACACTGGCAGTCGTAGTCGCAGACCAGCACACAGGCGGCTCAGGCCATATGGTCGTCTTCTACTGACAGAAGCAGCAGTGGGATTCGGCAGCCCCCTGAGTGACTGAGCAGTCCTCTATAGGAAAGCACTGCTCACCTCCATAGCATGAGGAAAGGGCTAGAAAAGGTGCCCTAAACATTGCCTGTTCCATCATTACCTAACCAGCTAGCCGCGGCTGGTGGGTACCATATGCTGCGGTCGACATACAAAGTAAAAACAGGCAAAGCTAAAAGAGCAAACCATATTCCCTTGACAATCGGAACTTGGAACGTACGCACCCTACTTGATAGAGACGGCGCATCGGCCCTTGAGAGACAAACAGCACTGATTGGGCGAGAGCTGGGCATGTACAAGATCGACATTGCAGCCTTGAGCGAGACGCGACTTGCAGATGAAGGCCAAATCTGCGAAGTAGGTGCCGGCTTCTAATTTTTCTGGAGTGGAAGGAAAAACGAGGAAACACGCCAGTCTGGTGTGGGATTTGCCATTAAGTCGGCCCTGGTTGGCAAACTAGCTGGATTTCCGAAGGCTATAAATGACAGGCTTATGACTATTAAGTTACCCCTGCTGAAAGGAAAGAAGCATGCAACCATCGTGAGTGTCTACGCACCAACCATGACAAATGAAGATGACGTCAAAAACAAGTTTTATGAGGACCTGCACAACTTATTAACATCTGTTCCCAAAGGAGACAAACCTATACTCCTTGGGGACTTCAATGCCAGAGTAGGCAAGGACACCGCCTCTTGGAAATTCATCATTGGAAAGTACGGAGTCGGAAATTGTAACAGCAATGGGCTCCTACTCCTTCAGACCTGTGCCGAATACGATCTCCTGATCACCAATTTTCCGTCTTCCCACGAGAAATAGGACATCATGGATGCACCCTCGATTTAAACACTGGCACCTCATTGACTATGTCATCGTCTTGAGGAGTGACAGACATGACGTTCGGGTGACAAAATCCATGTGTGGTGCCGAATGTTGGACAGACCATCGTCTCATTATCTCGAAAATAAACATACACATCAAACCACCACGGCGTCCTCAAGTGGCAAAAATAACAGCAATAAAATGCAGCTGTCATTTGAAAACATGCTGGAAGACCGCCTCAAGCCAAATGCTGCAGTTAAACAGGATGTGGAAACAAACTGGAGAGCCCTAAAGGATATAATTTACAACACTGCTATGGAAATTCTGGGCCCAGCCCACCGAAAGCATAAAGACTGGTTTGATGAAAATTCTAAAGACATCAACCAATTGCTGGCTGAGAAACATCTTCTCCTCAAGGCACATGTGAATGACCCGAAGTCAACATAAAAATAAGATGCCTTCAGTAGCATTCGGAGAATAGTGCATCAGAAACTTCGGCTTGGTGTATTTTGGATAGCATTTCTTCAGTATCAGCCTTTATAGCACTCATATGAGCGACATCCTGCTCAGTCTTCTGCTGGATTTGCTTCAGTTCGTCCAGGATGCGCTGGGCGGCCGCTGTCTGTGTTTCTTGCATCTTGTCATTTTCTTCTTCCATGCTTGATAGTCTTTCTTCTATATCAGCTTGTATAGTAGCCATTCGAACGACATCCTGCTCAATCTTCTGCTGAACATGCTTCGTTTCGTCCAGGATGCGCTGAGCGGCTGTTATCCGTGCTTCCTGCGTCTTGTCTTTTTCTTTCAGCATGCTTTTGAACTTTGATCGCAGGTCCTTCAGTTGGCCTTCCAATTGCGCTTTAACGCTTTTTGTGAGCCGATTGGTGGCCTCGTACTGCCCCCTAGCCTCATTATAGGGCAGGTTTGTTTTGATGGCGATCTTCATGGCTTCCTTGCTGTCTTGGTGGCAGGGGCAGCCGACGTAACTTGCGCCTGGTGGCTCGCCATAAGGGATGGACTCCCTGTGGTCAGATTTGTGTCCTGAACCTGCGACTGGCCTAGCAAGCCGGCAGGGGATCTTCATACTGCTCGTAGAAAAACTAAGAAGTATAAATGGACTGACCCAAACGGAGGCCGACCATGTAAATGTTGGACGGAGGGAATAGCAGAACCCATGGGAATATCGATACATGAAGCCCATAATCGGGCACTCTCACGATATATATATATATATAGAGAGAGAGAGAGACAGAGAGAGAGAGAGAGAGAGAGAGAGAGAGAAGCTGGAGCTCGGAAGCAACAGAGATGTGGTTCCTGAGACTAATGTTGGGAATTCCTTGGACTACCAGAGTAATTAACAACGATTGCCTGAAAGAGGCTAATGAAACTAGAACATTATATTCAACAATATAAATGAGACAAACAAACAGCGTTGTTTGGTCATATGATGAGAAGAGAGGCATTTGAGAACATTTGAGGACTGGAAATATCAAGGAGAAGAGAGACAATGGCAGACTAAGAGAAATGATTCTGGATGGATTAAGATGGCGGCATGGAGGAATATCATCAGCAAAGTTGATCCAGAACACCAACTTGCGAGATCTGTGGAGAGACATGAATGCCTATGCCAGTTGGCAAGACTGTTTTCAGGCGAATTCCACTATCTCCTACCATGATTTCACGTCATCCTGTTTGGCGATTTGGAAGCAGAATGCATAGCGTTGTTCTCCCAGATAAAAAGTATGAGTGCCGGTCGTTTATAATGCAATGGCAAACTACTGAACGTAAACTTACCAAGAGATCACACACAGCAAATGAAATGCTGGGGTTGACTACGACGTCCTGTAAAGGATATTCAACTAATTTTTAAATGCGTCCTCTAGTCTCTACATCCTTCTCACTTCTATGAGCGCCAAACAATACGATGTGTGTTTATTTATGAACTGTCTTAGTGGCCTTAAAGGGTTCCCCAATTGATATGCCAGTGTAATATGTGTACATCATTGGAACCAACCAATCATTTCTCTTCGGAGAAAGGGAAAGGTGGAATACGTTGTGACAGCTGAGAAACTGGAGGGGAATGGAGGCATGGGAAGACCGAATAGATGGTCCTGGACAGTTTGACATCATAGCAGGAAGAAATATTAGTATCAGAAATGATTACCAATACACAAGAGGCTGTGGGGAAACGTGATGACCAACGCCTAATGGCATGGACTATTAGAAAATGTGTCTCATTTAGACATATGGTGGTACAAGAAATCCACCAGCTATGATCATCTGTAAAATTGTGTTGACGTTGGAAATAATTATTGATCATCATCATGAAATTATGTTGACATCGTCGTGACAATTTCTCCATTGCATTGTGCTATTCTATGTTGACAATTAACATAACATTGTGCTTCTTATTTTTGTAATTTATTCTGGTTTGTCGCAACAATGTGCACAGTTATGTTCCTTCATGTTGTGTGTTTGTTTTGTTTTGTTTGTTTTTCCTGCTATTAATGTCTTCTTTTCTATTGTTAATTTTTTTCATTGCGTGTCTATTCCTAAGCATACAAATTATCTGATCCACATTCTGCATTGCACCTATTTCCTTACTTAATAGGTGTTGTAACTCTTGCCCTCTCTCTTCTAGTAACACTATGTTATCGCATATATGCGATTGTTTTTTATTGTTACATTGATGTTCAGTCCTTGTAATTTTTTTTTTCATATCCTTTACAGGATCTTTCAGCTGTATGTTGATTTCTTGGCAAGATTACGCTCAGTAGTTTGCCATTGCTTTCTGGGCGGCCTGCTCATATACCCCGTAAGTTACCGATGCGATTCGAACCAACGCTGATTCTCACCGTCATCATGTTACCTACGAGAGTATACGAGATTACAGAGAAACGTCATAACCTCTAAGCCACGAAGCCGGCCCTTGTAATTAGCAACTTGTTAAAAATGCTTTTTGTGTAAACATTGGAAGGGCCTATGAACAAAATGCAAATCTGCCGAACCCCTCTTTCCTCGAGTTTATCTGATGAGACTAGGTGATGAGTAATTGTTTTCATAGAAGTCAGCGTGTCGTACATGTTAAGAGCTCTTACCATTTGTTGTGCTGATGGAGGGGTACGGGGGAGGAGGTGTGTGTGTATTCTATACACTGATCTTAAATGTTGGACTGAAACGTTGACTTCTCGTTCAGAAAACACTGTAAAATGTAAACAAGAAGAATGTAAAACTGTCTACTAAATCAACGTAGGGTTGATAGCAGCGTCCTGCAAAGGACATGTAATATTGTTTCTAAACATTTTTTCACCTCTAATTGTGCTACTTACTCCCGATATTAAAATGTTGGCCGCTTAAGAGATAATGCCCTTGGGGTATGCAGGCCTGACGACATGAAACATGCCAATGTGATAAATTCCTTCAATACTAATAATAGGGGGTAGGCCTACATTATTCTATACAGGTGTTAAAGGAGGACTAGCAAAATAAAGAAAAGACTAATGAATCGCACCAATGTTTCACTTTACACTTACCCGCAATCCGCTGTTCTATTTCGATTTCACAACCGATCTTGTGCAAAACACATTCCTGATTGCTATGTTGTTACGTTATGTCTGACTTACATGGAAAAATATAATAAACATACACTGTATTATATTAGCCATTTCAAATATTTTATTTATCTTGCGAAATACCTAATTGGGATTACTTTAGAGCCGTTAAAAAAAAAAAGAAAAAACATTTACTCGAGCATATTGACAGAAACTGCAATTGAGCAGATAAGTAAACACCAACGCTGGTCCCAATGGGAGAGGCACACATGGTTATCAAAGCAGCCTTCTAATTAAAGAATTTATACAACCAGCAGAAACAAATCCCGAGTAGATTTACACACGAAGATCAAGAAAGAAATGACACTTTATGTTGCGTATTGTCTGCTGGTGCTAACCTCTAGTTTGAGTTCTAGTCTCATGTTGTAATAGCTCTCGTTACAAAAATTACTGCGTTTATCATTATTTCCCCGCCAGAAGAAACCGTTTATATACACAATGTGCTTATAGTGAAACGCGTTCCTCTCAGAAAGCAAACAATTAGTAAGTTACGAAAACTCTGTGATAATTCCATTTCGTATCTAAAATTTCGGTCACGATGAAATATACACATGTAGCAACATTCCCAGAGATTTCTCACTCTCATCTTTAGGGTCTATGAATTATCGATACAAGTTTCTCTAATCAATTGTACGGTCTTAATATGCTTCCTATGAGGACTGTCTCATACACTATTCTCTCCGCCTCCCCACCTACCCTATGGCATTGTCGGTATTTTCCTAAAAACCACTTTCCACTGCCATGAGATATATATATCCCCTAAAAATACAAATAAAAACCAGGTCGGAATAAGGAAGTCTTCGTTGTCTTAATTTGGACTTCGTATTCATCAATGTAGCTCGAAGAAAAATAAACAACATATGCACACAATACAGGTTTCTAGAGTTGAATGAAGTGAGTTGTGAATTCTTAATGATGTGTGACATATTTATTTACAGGTAGAATTCTAAGAGCCTAAAGACAAGACTAGGAAATTGCTATATTGCTATATTCATATTGTTGATTGTGTGTGTGTGTGTGTGTGTGTGTGTGTGTGTGTGTGAGTGTGTGTGTGTGTGTGTGTGTGTGTGTGTGTGTGTGTGTGTGTGTGTGTGTGTGTGTGTGTGTGTGTGTGTATACATATTCATTCAGTGGCATGTCCTTTGCAGAACCTCGCTCCCATAACAACCTTCCGGAAAAAATCTCGATCATAAGCAAGAGGTCCTGCATCCCATACACACATTTGAAGATCATCCGCCACATTCTGCACCCATCTTCTCTTTGGCCTTCCTCTTCGTCTCTTCCCAGGCATATACCCCTCCATTATTGTTCTCTCCAAACTTGCGTGACGTTTCAAGTGACCAACATATTTCAATTTTCTATGTTTTATCGTCCTTATTAGCCAACTCTCTTCAGTATTCAGCTCTTGAAGTATGGATGCATTTGTTCTTTTCTTTACCCAAGATATTCTTAGAATCCGTCTATAACATTTATATTTAAAGGCATTTATGCGCTGTTCAGCTTGTTTAGTAAGTGTCCAGGTCTCACAGGCATATGTTGCAATGGGAAAGATGCATGCTCTTAAAAATCTATTTTTTGTAGTTCTGTCTCTCCCACTCCATAATTTATTCAGTTGGCTTAGTCTTTGAAGAGCAATTGATAGTCGTCGTTTAATTTCTTTCACATTGTGTCACCGTTGTTGGTAACCAATGACCCAAGATATTCAAAATTTTCCACCACCTCCAATTGTTCCTCATTAGCATACATTTCTTTCTCCATAGTAGTTTTATCTGTATGCGTTATGTTTGTTTTTGCTATGTTAAGATATAAGTTGTGATTTTCACTATTCAATTGGGTTGAGGCTATTGGGTTTTCTTTACCATTCTGTGTTGTGGAAAGTAATACTGTATCATCAGCATACCGAATCTCTGGTATGTCATGACCACCGTTATTTAGGGTACCATATAACTGCTTATATCATCTCTTACATTTCTCATTATATTTTCGGCGTACAGATTAAACAAATAGGGGGACAGCACACATTCCTGACGGACTCCTTGCTTGATCTCAAACCAATCTGATATCTCGCCATCTATTCTAACCGCTGCTTGTTGGTCTAAATAGAGCATTCTTATGAGTTGTCTTACATGTGATGGAAAGCCCATATTCCTCAAGATTTCCCAAAGTTTCTGATGTTGTACACAGTCAAATGCCTTTGAATAATCCACAAAACATGAGAAGAGGTTTGCATTAAATTCTCTGCACTTCTCTATTATTAAACACATGTTGAGAATGTGATCTCTTGTTCCTCTTCCTTGTCTAAATCCAGCTAGAACCACGTTAATTTCTCCTTCTATTTTCTTACCAAGTCTTCCCATTATGATTTTTAGTAGAATTTTACTTGCATGTCTGATCAGGGCAACAGTTCTATAGTTGGTGCATAATTTCAGGTTGCCCTTTTTTGATATTGGAATGAAGATAGTTCTCTTCCAATCTTTTGGCCATATACCATATTTCCAAATCTTTTCACATAATGCATGATATATGTGTATGCTTTCTTCTCCTCCCGCTTTAATTAGTTCAGCTGATATCTCATCACATTCAGGTGATTTATCATTCTTCAGGTTGTTTATTGCCCATGCAATTTAATCTAATGAGGGTTCAGGTTCTGTCTCTGCTGTTATTGGCTCATGTATCTCATTCATATCCTCACTGTCATTCTTATCATACATTCCACTGCTGTACCGCTACCATCTTTCTAGAATTTGTCTAGATTCTGTTAAGGTATTTCCCATCTTGTCACAGATAACATTCAATTAAGGTTGAACATTTTTTGTCAATAACTTCATTTCTTTGAACATTTTTAAATCTCTAATGATATTGCTCTATTCTGGTACCGCAATCTTGTATATATTGATGTTTGTCCTTTCTTTTGTTCTTTCTTATTTCTCGAGTTAAATATGTATACTTCATCCTGTTGCTACCGGATTCACCTCCTTTCCTTTTCAATTCCCTTCGTTTTTTTTATTAATTCTAACGTGTATGACGTAATCCATGGCTTAAGTTGCTTTTTCGTGTTCGAAATTAAATCTTTGGCTGCAGTTATCAAGATATCTCTAGCTTGTACTGCTAGTTCATCATGTGTCATATCCTCTTGTACAGACATCAAGACCCCAAAACGATTCCTAACTTCTACGTTGTATGCATCTGGTATTTATATATATATATATATATATATATATATATATATATATATATATATATATATATATATATATATGGTTAACCCCTTAATCATTATACCATTCCATGATTTATGTCATCTCAGTCAATAACATCTTAATAAATAATAGCATCATTCTAGAGACAATGCTGGCCTATAAAGTAACTATCAACAATACAAATATAGCGATGTGTGTATAACTATATTAGAAAAACAGAGCTTTGGAAATCCACTATATTATATCCATAATTAACTCATAATATAGCTTAGCGTGGCATTTGATAAGGTCATATGCCTCTAATAAATATTAACATTGCACTTATAGATTGCGTTAAAGAGGATAATGAAAGTAGAATAGCACGCATAGAATTACAAGAAGTTAAACAGTGTAAGTTGGTCATATTATTACTAGAATTATTGTAGAACATCCTGACGACAGTGAATGCATAGTGAGAGCAACTGGAGGACACTCAGAACCCTTCACCATAAGATCTGGAGTACGACAAGGTTGTGTCCTGTCCCCTCTCTTGTTCATAACATATATAGACAACATATGTAAAGAAACCAGCCAAGCAGAGACAGCAAGAATACCGCATGACGAGAACACAGAAGAAGAACCATCTGCAAATCTAACCATTAGAGAACTCCTGTTTGCGGACGACCAAGCACTAATAGCAAAATCAGAAGCTGAATTACAAGACCACATGAATAGTCTAAACGAAATGTGTAGGGAACATAACATGAAAATTAGCACAAGCAAAACAGAGGTAATGACTATAACTAAAGAAGAACAAACAGCAACAATTCACCTAAACGAACATCCCTTGAAACAAGTAAAGAGCTTCAAGTACCTAGGAAGTATAATATCATCAAATGGCAGATCAGAAGACGAGATCGAAAATAGGTGCAATAAGGCAAATCAACTCATTGGACAAATGGCACCAATACTAAAGAACAAACATGTATCAATAACTACTAAGAAAGCACTTTACAACACAATCTTCCTACCAACTCTGTGCTACCAATGCCAAACCTGGACAATGACAGAAAAAGAGAAAAGAAAAATCACAACAACAGAAATGAGGTTCCTGAGAAGAATACTCAACGTATCAAGAAGAGATAAGATCAGAAATGAAGAAATCAGGACTAAAGTGGGGGTTAAAGCTGCTCTAGATTTTATTAGAAAGCAGCAAGTCAAATGGTTTGGCAATGCAAGTAGGCTACCAGTCAACAGCATGCCACAACAAGCAATGATGTACAGACCAGATGGAAACAGAGGAAGAGGCCGACCACGTAAACGTTGGACGGAGGGAATAACAGAATCCATGGGAATGTCGATATACGAAGCCCATAACCGGGCACTCTCACGAAGTTTATACTTCACCTCGACACCGCAAGGTACAAGAGGAACATGATGAGATGAGATGAGATGAGACCCTGACGACTGAAAAGGTCAGCGCTAGCACACGTACATGCAGAATGAGATGATTGGTGATCTAAGACAGTGACATGGAGGTTCAGAACACAAAATACAAAGATCTGTGAAGAATTATCGACGCCAACGACATTTGACAAAGAGCGTGATGATGATAATGATCATACCTGTCTAGATAGGGGCTATATAAGTTTACCGTAGTTTTCCATTTTCCTGTTCCAGGATGTTATTACTTTAACTCTGCTGCCATTAACCAGAATGAAATTAAAGAACTCGGGAAATTCGATTACATAGTTTCAGATTAAGCGTTAATAAGATCTCGGAATGATGTTATTGTATGAACAGGTCATCATCCACATACGTCACTGCCAGTTTATGCCTTTCAAGATCATACTCTTGCCAACGTTGATACAGCTGTTGGAAACATTCGCCCGACATACACTTTGATACATACCGCAGTTGCTTAGTCGTTTTAGTTATTTTTTTTTTTTTTTTTCATATCCTATTTACCGGATTTCGCACCATCATTTTACCGCTGTTGTTGATTTCTTGGCTAGATTACGCTCAGTAATTTGGCATTGCTTTCTGAGCGACCGGCTCACGTATCCCGTAAGTAACGCGGCGAAAACCGCTACCGATTCTCGCACAGCTGCGTTTGCTCACGTGGATAAACGGGATTACGGAGAGAGTCGCTAACCTCTAGGCCAGGGGTTTAGCGATTACTTCTTTGTTATTCTGTCAGTCCATTTCAAGAGGAAGAATCAAGAAATAATGAGGTGGTCACGTGAGGGAGAATATGAACGATGGTATACGACAGTCACATTGTCAGCTGTGAGGTATGCTGACGGTATGCTGTACTTCACAGTGCTGGTCGATAGCCGATGAGCAGTACTCAACTGATTATTCTCCATTGTTTAATCGTTTCCTTCTAATCCATTCCTAAAATTGCCATTACAGGTATTGATCGACTTAACGACCTATGCAACTTACGACCATTGGACTTTACGACCACAATCACTAGCCATATTAGATTTCAGATTTCAATTATCAGTGACCAAAGACCTTTCTTTGGAGTGTGAAATTGAAGTTGTCGAAGAGTTGTTAGACAAAGAATTCGGAGAACTTACAAATGAAGAGTTAATCGAACTGGAAGAAGAAAGAGTGGCGGAAGAAGAAAGAAGAGAAGCCAAGAAAGAAGAGGATGAGCCAGAAAGAAAGTTCACAGCTAAGGGATTATCAGAAGGTTTATCTTTACTGAATAAACTTCTTATACATTTCGAAGCAATGGACCCAAACATCGAACGATTTGCAAGGATTGAACGGATGGCGCACGATGTGTTTCGTCCGTATTGTGAAATTTATGATGAAAAAAAGAAACGTACAATTCAGACAAAGCTCACCATGTTTATGAAAAAACCAACTCCGGTACCCCCAACTGCTGCCTTAGATGACGACATTAATGATCTGCAGCCAAGCACCAGTGGCCAATAAAATGTTTCGTACATGTTTATATATTTTGATGTTAATGACAAATTGATGTGTTTTGTGATTGGGAAAATGTTTCCTATAGTATTTTCCACACCTGTATTTTGTATGTTTTGCAAATATTAACCATTTGTACATGTACAGTTAATGCAGTGTTTTTTTATTAAACCTGACGATGTAAAATTAAGAACCAAAATGGTGTAGAGATGATACAAATGGCACAAAGTGAACATCGTTAATTATGATTTATTACAA
The DNA here is from genome assembly GCA_014155875.1 of Cepaea nemoralis. Lineage (NCBI taxonomy): Eukaryota > Metazoa > Mollusca > Gastropoda > Stylommatophora > Helicidae > Cepaea > Cepaea nemoralis. Next base: position 193,061 of record JACEFZ010003644.1, on the reverse strand, counting down.
TAATAAAAGAAATTTATGATACAATTTAACTTAAATATTTTTATAACATCACTTCATATTACTGTACACATAGCGTACTCAACTTACGACCAAATCGTGTTACGACCGGTCTGTCGGAACCGATCATGGTCGTAAGTCGAGCACTAACTGTATGTCTAAGGCATGATGGAGGGGATGAGAAGTAGGGTGTGACCAAGAGAGAAGATATTGAACAGTCTGACATCATGACATGTAGAAACATCATTATCATAAATAACTGGCAGCACACGAGACAGAAGGCTGTGAACAGGCATGATCACCTACGCCACACGGTATGGACTGTAAGAAGATTAACAGTACACGAGACAGAAGGTTGTGGACAGACATGATCACCTACGCCACACGGCATGGACTGTAAGAAGAAGATGTTCTCTAATCGGTGTTATTGTTAACTCCGACAATGTTACGCGCACACAATATAAGCGAACTTGTGTCAGTTTGGTTGGAGAGTAAATGATAAGGTTACACTGACAGGGAAGCTTTGTCAACGTCACTATGTTCACGTAAAATAGTAATTTCCAAGACAGAGACAATCATTAAACTGGCAGTCAACTATTCTGGAGATCACTCGAAGCTACCTCGCAAAACAAGTGCGTGATATCTGCACAGAAAATTATAAACTGTCCACCCAAGCAAGATATAAACAGTAAATATAACATTAATAAATAATTGTTTCCGGGATACAAGCGCTCATCATACGGTTGATTACTTCAATCTGGAATTGCTCTATGAGCTAGAACTGTCCATAATGTAAGTGGTGTCACGTAGAGGGCAGACCAAGTACTTTCAAAATCAACAATTCCGCATTTTAAATATGGACCTGCTGTTTATAGAATGAATGCAGTGTTGTTTGGAAGCTGTGGATTGGTGGAATAATTTATATTGGTATATACATTAGAAGACAGCATATGTTGACAAGAACTAATAGCTTGAGAGAGAAGTGTTGTAATAAAATGTAGGATTGTGCAATAGGCATGCAATTAGTGAAATGTTTGGGTTGATCTGTGATATGCAATAAGATCATGAAACGGCAATTGACGTATATATATGTTATATGGTTTATGAACGTGTATCTATATATTACGTTCAAAGTGAAGATTTACATGCATCACTTTAAGAGGTGACAATATATGTACACACATATAATCTCTCTCTCTCTTTCTCTTCTCTCTCACTCTCTCTCTCCCTCTCCCTCTCCTTTCTATATCTCTCTCCCTCTCTCTCCATCTCTCTCTCTCTCTTACACACACACACACGAGTACATATACTTGTGTGTGTGTGTGTGTATGTGTTATTGCATAACAAATGCACATTAGCATACGTATCTCATACAAAATAAAGATGCGGTACTATCCCAAATGATAGCTGATGATCTGCACATATAGTACATACTAAGTAGATAATTACACCGGTAAGCCACAGCAGGTAAAGATTTACACTGATATCACTGATAGAGTTCCCCAGGGTTCAATCAGGGCTCTGGGATCTACCCAGTCTCGTAAACTGGGTATGTCGTGGTCTAAAATATATGATGGCTCACAACTGTCTACCCCAAGGCAGCATCTGGTATGGGACTATCTACAACATGAACGGCCAGAATGTACATCAGTAACACAACGTATCCACCATATAGTACAGGGGCCAAAAAGGGAAGCAACAAACAGTACTTGACCGTACTTGACGCAAGAGGTGATTATGAATGGTTGGCGTAAGTTTGGCTATATCTGACCCACGCCACAACATATTGCAGTTTATTTCCCTCCAACCGGATCCAAAGCCACGACATATTGCAGTTTTTCTTTCTCTACAAGTGACCTGTGCCACGACATATTGCAGTTTGTGTTTCTCTCAAAGTGACCTGTGCCACGACATATTGCAGTTTTTCTTTCCCTCCAAGTGACTTGTGCCACGACATATTGCAGTTTCTTTCCCTCCAGGTGACCTGTACCACGACATATTGCAGTTTATTTCCCCCAAGTGACCTGTGTCACGACATATTGCAGTTTATTTCCCTCCAAGTGACCTGTGCCACGACATATTGCAGTTTCTCTTTCCCTCCTTCTGACCTGTGCTGAGACATAATGCAACTTAGTCTTCACATAACGTGTTAGACAGTGTTAGTCAACAGATCATCCTCATTGTACATATAGCTGATAGTCCATAAGTGCACAGATCCTCTCCTAAGTATCGCCCTTAGTATGTAGCGACTATGGACACCTGTTCTGTTTTGCTTGACTATTCTTCTTTGGCTGCCCGCATAGAACTCTGTTCTCATGTAGCCCAGTTCGACTTATTCTTGCAGTCTGGTCATAATTGCAGAGTCACTTCCATCCCTCCCTAGAGCCAATTACTCGGTCCTGTCTGCCTGAAGACATTCAGGATGTCAGCGTGGTCCATTGCATTGTCCGCTCCCTACAGCCACCAAGCCCGCAAACCTATCTGCACATTCATTTCCTCTTACACCTGACACAACAATGAAACCAATATTAGTCAGTCTCGACCTCCTCGGAGATGTCAAGCCATTGTCTTCTGTCCCAACTCTTCTCAGTCTTCCGTGGAAAATGTTCGAAAACGTGGATTGTTTTACTTCGTATATAAGTAGCCATTTCACTTTATGAACTGCGCTCCTTGCAAACGTCACTGTTATGTCTGTGGTGTCCTCAGGTCATTATTGAGACGTCTTGATAGAAACCAACTGATGCAGAGAACTGGTGGCTTCTGATCTGTTCTCATTCGTTCCTAATCTGAGATCATTTTTTTTTAAAGACAAGACAGGTGTCACAATGACATACATCAAGGAGGAAATAGAACGAGACCTAGACCAAATAGCCGAAAGGCACGTTTTTAAAAACAAAATCGTGTAATCAAAAAGCAAATAAAAGGCACAGATGACAAGCAAAACAAGATAAGAAGAGAAAATCAGGTTTGAGCAAACGACGTGCACAAGAAAAAGACACAGAAAATACCAAGGGAAATAGAAAGAAAATTATAAGCTAAACAAGAATTTAATTAAATTTGTCATATGAAGGAGGACTAATTGCCAATACAAAAATAAACAGTAGGGGAAGAGTTTGACAATAGGCAGACCAGGAGAAATTGTGAAACGCTTAATGCTACTTAAGTATTGATCAAATCAGCAGGTCAGTCTGCAACTAGGCAACGTATTGTAAACAAGCAGAGGCCACGTCAAATCTCGGCCAGTCGTATCACAAAAGATCAGTAAAACCCGTAAGCTTAGCTGTGTCACTCATTAGCACAGGCCTAATACTTGTATGTTGGGTGGGAATAAAATATACAATGCGTGTTTGCATATCAGCTCTAATTTGATAAACATGCTTGTTTTACAGAAAAAATTATTTCAATTTTAGTAATTGTAAATGTTTATTGTGTGTATGATGTATCTTCAAAACGTTTCCAGAAAGTCGCTTTGCGTGAATGAAAGATTATGTCTTGCACAGTCTAATATATCAGGGATCTTGACGAAACAGCACAGCTTCTAATTTACCCTCTAACCACTGTGACAGACTTTTTTGTGTTGTGCAGGCTACATCGCAGGAGGTGAAAATACTCTTGACTGAACATCATGCACATGTCAAATATTTTCGTTTGCTTGAGTAGTCCACCTAACTGGAACGGACATTGTCTAAATAGGCGTATAATGATAGCCAATGATGAAATGGCAAGTAACACATCCGTGTCAATAGATATGCAAAAGAGATAGTTCGGTTGTGATGCATAACAATGCGTTTGCCCGTTGTTCCAACTTGTGAAGCAAAACCTCGCAACGCACAATGCGATTGATCTGAAATAACCTCCATTAACATCAATATTTTCCCTACATAGCGTAAACTGACTTCTTCTTGCCACATTAGAGGTGAAAGGGCAGCAATTTAAGATCATTTCGAGAATCCTCCAAAAGTGGCAAAAGGAGTTATTTTGAATCAAATCCAGTGTAAAGTGTTGCTAATTGTTATACAATATCATATTTCGGATACTTTTTTTGTAACAATCTTGACCCCCCCCCCCCCAACCCTTTTCATCCATCTCTCTCTCTCACTCTCTCTCTCTCTCTCTCTCTCTCTCTCTCTCTTTCTCTCTCTCTCTCTCCCTCTCTCTACCCCCTCCCGCTCTCTCTCTCTCTCTTTCTCTTTCTCTCTCTCTGTGGTCGGCAACAGTCTGTCAATGCTTCGTTGAACCATCATCATCAAGTAGTCGAGCACTTGGTCTAGTCGTAAAGATGACTGATAATTCCATGCCTAGTTGTCTTCTTGTGTCGCCTTCTCTCTCTCTCTCTCTCTCTCTCTCTCTCTCTCTCTCTCTCTCTCTCTCTCTCTCTCTCTCTCTCTCTCTCTCTCTCTCTCTCTCTCTCTCTCTCTCTCTCTCTCTAATTTCATGTATGTATGCTTTGAAAGATCGCAGAATGTCTGATTTACACATGTTATATGTCTACCTCTTACCCTTGTTCCCCGTAATTTACCCTCGAACACTGTCTATGATATGTTTGTATATATTAGAGGTTGCCAAGACATGAGAGGATTCACAGTGGCTAGGCGCTCGCCGGCCGAACAGGTGATTGGTTCGAATCTACATCGGGATGGATTTGTAAAATTTAACTGGGCTCCCAGGTTGACGTTGCTTACAATGGGTACCCGGAAATGCCTTGAGAAGTAAAGAAGGCCGGCTGATACCGTTAACATCACTCACCGAGTTGCGTTTGGTCTAAATGATATATTGGTCAGCACTATATACCCATTGCACTTTATTGCGTAAAGAGGGTCCTTTACATTTTGTTTTGTTTAGTCTATAGTTCGTCCTGTATTAGAGAGTGTGAGCTAGCCATGCGAGTGTGCGCGTCTGAATTACTTTAAGAGACATGGTCTTTGTTTTGTTTCACTTCCCAATATGTTTTGTTTGTCAAATTTTCGATCAAGATGGCATTAGCCATGATTCCATCAAACCACACCCTCAATGATTGTCTATGATTGGTTTTTATCGCGTTATTTCAAAGCCCATATTTCAGAACAATATAGTACGGCTGAATAGTGCATAATGTGCATAGCGAGGATCTTTTTCAGCAGATAATGTTGCATATACTCTGATTATTATTTTCTTAAATGTAACGGACACAAGAGTTTAGAGGTATGTGTGGTGCAACCAACAGAACTACATAAGCAGACGCGGTATTTTTCAACAAATAGTGGCCTATTATTATCGAAAGGCGCTGCCCGTGCTCAATGGGAGGCTTGGGATAGGGGAGTGAGACTAAGTAGCCATATGCAGGACGTGCCTCTTGGGAGGATCACTTATAAATAGAAGCGATGATAATTTCACCACAATAAGGCCGTGGAATGCCTTACAAAACAACTCCAAAGGCTAACTATGTCAATAGATGTCAGGCATATGTCGTATATATCGTCTGAAATGCGCAAATTATGCAGCTTTTCTGTAAAAGGCACAATGCGGTTACGTTAAAACAATGAAAACATATCGAACGAACACAAAGAAGAGGCAATAAAAGTCAACTGAAGCAAATGTAGTCTACAATGTTTGCATATCCTCATAGACTTGATGAACATAAAGAAAAAGAAATAAAATGTAATTGAAGCAAATGTAGTCTACAGATTTCACATATCCTTGAAAGACTGTTAGAATTGGCGACATTAAGCGTATAGCCCTTGAAGATATGACGAACCTGTTACCTCCGTGTACACAACATTCAATACTATACAAAGGACAAAACAGCTCATGATGCATGCGTGTTACCATATCGCTCTGAGGCAAAGGACAGGAGCGTACTCGCTGCTGGAGTAACAACACCACCATGTAAGAGTTTATGATTTCCAACCATACATACAAGAACATTTTTTTTTTTGCATAACCTCTTTCACAGGACATCGCAGTCAACACAAGCATTACTGCCGCTGTGATCTCTTGGCAAGTTTACGTTCAGTAGTTTGCCATTGCTTTTTGTACGACCGGCACCGATACCAACCCGAAACCAACCGAATGCGGTCTGCAGCAAAATCGCGTTCAGCCATGATTCGAACGTGGGTATACCAAACGTGTCCGGAATCTCTTCGCCACGGAGTACGGCCAACAACAGATTACAGCCCAAAAATAGTGTCCAGAAGTAGTTTGCTACGTAACGTGACAGGACCGTCATATTTTGTAGGCCAGGATGCATGGTGGAATAGGCGGCTAATAATTTTCTTAGCAGGCGACGCGCCCAGGCGTCGAACGCTTCTCCGACCGTGCCCATGCCATTAATGGCTCAGTCCCTTATCTACCTCGCTAACGAGCTGAGCTGTTACTTAAAGAACAGATACTGGTTGACAATTTCCAATCATGGCACACGACACATGGTCATGTCCAAATTTATTAGACTTTGTTCGCGTCAGAACAGTTAACGTATTAAATATACTCTACTGGTTACACCCAGTGATAAAAGCTCAAGCGTGTAAGGCTTTCCGCTAATGCCAGAACTAGAGAAGCGCAAAACTATTACACTAACTAGCTGAGGCAAACCTGGAAGCTAGATACTGTTGGAACTTAAATCCTCTGGCTAAAGTCACCAGAAAGCCGAGAATAAAGAACGGAGCTATGGCTTCCATCATTATGTTTTGCTCGCCTGTATTATTACCTTCGTTTGTTACTAACTATTATCATGTATTTACTACCTTGGAGAAAACAAGTAACTCCTTTAAAGCTGTTTTGCTAAATTGGCGTGTTTCGTGTGCGTGTTGGTTGTCATATAGTGTTGCTTCCCAGTTGTCTTTTACTGTCAGTTAATAAACAGTGTGAAGGCCTGATTGCTGAGCCATATTTATGTCCAGTATTACTGTGTTACAATAGGGCAGGCAAAAGCCACATTTCAGAAAATGAAGTGTATCTTATGCAGTAAGTCACAATCAATTAATGTAAGAAAGAGAGTGCTGAAATGCGATATAGAACCAGTTTTGCTGTATGGCAGCGAATCTGGAAATGTAAATGAACAAATTAGGAAGAACTTAGAAGCAACAGAGATGTGGTTTTTGAGACGAATGTTACGAATTCCTTGGACTGCAAGAGTAACTAACAACGATTGCCTGAGACAAGTTAATGAAACTAGATATACAGAAACTAGAAATTACAATAATAAGAAAGAGGCAAACAGCTTTCTATGGTCATGTGATGAGAAGAGATGCATTAGAGAACATCGTGACAACTGGAAAGATCAAGGGGAAGAGAGGCAGAGGCAGACCATGAGAAATGATGCTGGATGGATTGAGACGGAGGCATGGAGGAATATCAGCAGCAGAGTTGATCCAGAAAACCAAGGACTGAGATCTGTGGAGAGCCATGAACGCCTACGCCAGCTGGTAGAGCACTTGATGATTATTACTGTGTGCTTGATGTTGTTGTTTTTACCGTTACAAGAAACGGGGATATTAGGACAGTTTCCATATGCAACTACCAGGAAATAAAGTAAATACTTACATAGTTTGCGCATTTTGATACTATATACACTGCTACACCTACCACCAGGATAGGTCAGTAAACCACCACACAGACATATCATGTTGTTTTGGTGTATAACACCATCAACGAAGGTATGAATGAGTTTACACCTTGACCTCGCATCATGGAGACTGTACTTTCTAAATGGTTTCTCTAGTACTCTTAGTATCAATTGCTGAAGTTGCTGCTGCTGTTTGTTCCGGGTTATTTTGATCGGCATGTCACGTCCTTCCACTGTGATCACAACGATGGTTGTGGGGAATCATGGTCTCACTCGTTATTTGCTCCTCATCAAATGCTCTTTGATCTGCTGATTAAAGTGATGGGTCCTCGACTTATTTGATAACCCGTCTTCTGACAGCGTGAAAGATGGTGGCCATGACTATTATATCGTGTGGTAGCTGCAACTCTCCTTGGTATCTTTGAAGGTGGTTTCCTCGTTGTTGTCTTGTTTATGATAACCAATATTGTTCTCTAGAAGAACAATTATTGTTTTCTGCTGGCAGGTTCAATCAGTCCTACGCTGGTCTGTTGCATCTTGATTTTTACATGAGTGCTTGATTGTGAGCCGACTTATTTCCCGTGTCATCTTGGCTGCATCTTTATGTGTCGTCTTGCAGTCACCGACAGTTTCAGTACCATCTGGGTGAAGTACAGTGACTTCTCTGGTATCGATTAGAAAACTTATTCTGGTCTTATCTCAGTCGGTACGCTTGATGCGTATGGTCTTTGCTGCGGATGTCTATTTTCTGTTATTGTTGTGGAAGCAACGATCGTCATCATCATTATGTGTCTTGCCAGCCTGCGTTCATGTCCTTCCACAGATCTCGACCCTTGGTGCTCTGGATCAAGTCTGCTGATGATATTCCTCCATCTGTCCATCCATCGCCATCATATTCATGGTCTAACTCTGCAACTGTTCCACTTGGCCTTTCTATTTGACACGATATTCTCAAATGCGTATTTTCTCATTACTTGACCACAGAAAGCTGTTTGTCTCTATTGTATACTTATTTATAATGTTCTAGTTTCATTAGCCTCTTCCGGGCAATCGTTGTTAGTTACTCTGGCAGTTCGAGGTATTCGCAACATTCGTCGCAAGAACCACATTCCATTTGCTTCTTCCAAGCTTTCCCAAATTTGTTCTTCAACATTCCTCGCTGTCATACAGCAAAACATGTTCTACATTACATTTCGACACTCTCTTTCTTACATTCAATGAAAGTGACTTTTTGTATAAGATCAGTTTAATTTTCTGGAATGCAGATGTTGCTTGCCCTACTCTCTTCTTAATCTCTATCGTGCATCTTCTATATGGTGTTATAATTGCCCCTAGGTATTTTAAATGATCAATTTCATCAAACACTGTCCATTCTATTGTCATCTCACATTTAGGTGTAATTTGTTTCTTCGATATAACCATTATTTCCGTGTTTTGTTTGTTTGTTTGTTGTTTAATTCAAGGAAAGTTCTTGTAAAGCATTCTGTAAGTAAAGTGTCCCAAACCTGTTTTAGGTCTTTTACATTTTCCAACATCAACAATGTGTCATCCGCATATCCCAGATTGTTCATATTGTAACCATCAAGTCGTATTCCTGGCTTCGTTTTGATCTCTATCATTATTATTCCGCTATAGAGAGAGATGTCCAGCCACAAAACATATCCTTATCTTACTCCTTGCTCTGTCTGTTCATAGTTTTTCACATTGTAAGTGCTGCTATTTGTCTCCAGTAAGTATTCTTTCTTCATTATTATGAGATCCTTTCCATCAAAGTCTTCCAACAGTTTTAGAATGTCCCTATGTTTACTTTATCAAATGTCTTGGTATATAATCTATAAAACACCGATTTGAGTGTGAAGCAAAGATAGTCATGCTACCTCTCTCTTCTTGTCGTCATCGTAAGCGAGAAACCTCCGAGTGTTTGTGCGAACTATTCGCCACATTTTATTTATTGATAGAAGGAATTGTTACTTCAACGGCATTGAACAAACGCTCTCCGTCACATGTCTAGTACTTTTGATCTGTACTTAAGTAGCGCTGTTAACTATTTCAGCTTGTTTAAGTTGTTTAAGCTGGCACAGCTAGCCATAATTTTCTCGTATTGTGTTAGCAGTACTGTACAAACATAGAAGTTTTTATTGGCGTATTTATCTCATCTTTTAAAAAGTACTGGTATTTGTACTTTCCGTTGGTCTAGCTCAGGGGTCACCAAACTACGGCCCTCGGGCCGCATCCGGCCCGCGACGCCATTTCATCCGGCCCGCCGACGGTACTCGAATTTGCTTGATATAACGTATGAAGCAAGAGACGTTGTGATACAATTTAAATGTAAACAGTATGTTTAGAATAATAGGAGATCTTCGCATGTGCGGAGACTTCTTTGCTGCTATGTGTCTTAAATTTACTATTTTCAGTTATAAATTATTGTATCTAGATTGTCTTGTTTATTGTAATGTTTGCTTATTTCGCGCCACCCCAAGTCCTTCCCAGGCTCGTGGTAGCGCCGCCTACGCTCTAAAATTACCGTGGTTTCCATGGTAACACAAACACACACGCACCTTTCCTTCCCCCAGATGCATCCGGCTGCCAACACAGGTTCGATGCTTCAGAAATATGTACCTCTTTTTGCCAGTCATCCATTTTATAGGTATGTAACAAGGACAGTTTGACAGCGTTTGACAGTGATAGGTAAGTGAACTACAAGTGTGAATAGAGACAATAAAGTAGCAAACAAAGCATGAAAATGCAATAGAATCCTCGTGTTATTACGAAAATATTACCCCGAGCTCAGAAGAATTCCCCTGTCAAGGTGTTAATCGAGCTGGTCTCTAGGCCCGTGTTTTTCAACATTTCTGCTGGAGCAGATCCTTACGCAAATGTTTACGTTGCTCAAGGAACTCTGTGCGATGATCCAAGTGTCTGTCCTACTTTATGTAATAAACCAGATGACAGAAATGTTGCATTTAGGCGATTTCGGTCTGTTTCGGTGGAACCCCTGGCTGTCACTCGCGGAACCCAGGTTGAAAAACTCTGCTCTAGGCTGTTTATTTAGGCCGGCTTATTTATATATTTTGCAAACCTTATTAAGAGATATATTTATTACCAAAAGTACCTATAAACTTTATATGTACCTTTGGTGAGCCGTAGCTTCACCAGTGACCCATAGTCCTCTGCTTTTCTTATGTTTCAATAGGATTTTAATTATGTTTCTAATTCAATGTCTTTTTCATTTTCAGATCCCGTGTACTTCACCCTTCATTGTGGCTACTCAGAAAAGAAAAGTGGACACCGATTGTCGTGTTTTCAATGAAGAATGGGGAGTAAAGTACTTCTTTATGGAAACACAGCACCAGATGCGTAATATTCAGCGATAGTGTTGCCGATTTGAAAGAGTACAGTCTTCGGCGTCACTACGAAACAAAACATCTATCAATATATTAAAAGTTTTCTGGAAAGTTACGCTCAGAAAAATATTAGTCCATGAAACGTGGTTTAGATACATAAAGAAATATTTTTACGAGAAATTTTTCTGAAAATGAATCGGTCACTCGAACAAGTTACGAAATAGTGCAAAAGATGGCAGAACGATGAAAACCGTTTACTGATGGAAACTTCATAAAAGAGTGTATGATGGAAGCAGGAAATGATTTGTGTCCTGAGCAAGCCGATTTGTTTGGAACGATCAGCCTTTCGGCAAGTTCAGTTGTGCGAAGAACAGAAGAACTTGGAGAGAACATAGTGCACAGAGAAAGAAAACTTGTTGAATTTTACCGTTGTTTACCTGATGTTGAGTTTCCGAAACTGAAGAAATGTGCCGCTGGTATGGCATCAGTTTTTAGAACAACTTATGTCTGTGAGCAAACATTTTCAAAAATGAAGTCAACTACATCGAACGAGATTGACTGCATTAACATTTGAAAGCAATTCTCTTGATTGGATGCAGCAATTCCAAACCAAACATTGATGATATCGTGAAAGCCAAATATCAGTTTCACAAATCTCACTAACCTTTTTGTTGCTTAGTTTGTGAGATTCGGATATGTGCACACTAGGTCTGATGTAACTATCTTTTGCTAACGTCGTCTTCTTTGATAACTTTTTAAAGTAAATAAATATGTTAGTTGTCTTTATTTTTTGTGCATTGCACAATATGATTAACCATGATTAACTTAGTTTTTCGTCTTTTTCCCCAGAGCTTTCGTTCTGGCTTGCAAGTATTGTTAAAGTCAGCTGCATGCGTGCTTGCTTGCGTTCGCTGGCTGTGAACTCCAGCGTGAAGTCCTGTATGTCGGATGAAGACATCCTGTTGTCCAACATCCGTGTGATGCCCATACCGGACTGAGGTTTGTGTGAGTATCCGTTGTCCTATGTCTGGCTTATTGGTGTGCAGACTGGTGGTTCCTCGCCGTGCAGGCAGCTACTCTCCGACTTCGGAAGAATCAGCGATCCTACTACGTTAGCCAGGACCCCGAAGGGACCTGTTGCTCAGAACGCACGACTAGGACGTGTTAGTAGGTCTTGGCCAGCATAGAACCTGGCCCTGGTGCCTTGGAAACACCTCTGCGTCCCAGGTAGCTGCATAACATATCCTTTAAGGACGTTTGCAGTCAACACCAGCAATTTTTGCTGTTGTTGATGTCTTGGCAAATTTACGTTCAGTAGTTTTCCATTGTTTTCTGAACGACCAGCACTCATACCATAGCGTAAAAAACCAGCGCATCGCGTTCTGCTGCCAAATCGCGCGCAGCTGTGTTTCGAACGCGGGTGTACGGGATTACGAACCGCGTCCATAAGACCTTCGCCACGGAGTCCGGAGCAAGTATTGTACAGGATGAGTATGCGGCCCGCGCTCGTCATTATGTCAGCTATCCGGCCCGCCGTGAAAAATGTTTGGTGACTCCTGGTCTAGCTTACAATAGCAATTCTCGTTGCACTATTTGTTTCTTTGACTAGTACTTCTGACAGTTCTGACTTCCACATTTCCTAATTATAAAATTTGGCTGTCCTATCGCAATGTGTTAACCAGTACTTCTAGCTGTCGTATCTCGCTTGTTAACTTTGCACATCGGACTTCTTTCTACATCTGTTAATTAGCACATTTGACTAATTTCCTCATGTGTTAACTAGTACATCCGACTGTACTTTCTGCAGGCCTTCACAAGAACATCTAAATGTATTTTCCGCATGCGTTAACTAGTACTTCTGTCGTACTTTCCGCGTGGTGTTAAGTAGGGCTGTAGTTTGCCATATCGTAAACTAGCGCTGATGAGTGTAATAGAGGTAAGCCGCAGAGCAGTAATTATACACTATTGGTGGAAACCTGTCACGCTCCTCACGCACGCTACTCTACAATTACTGCTATTAATACCGGTAATTGACAGCCTCCCCGTATATCGTGCTATCACCCAAGAGGCTTCTGCCAATACATTGTCTGTGTGTTGTAAAACCATGCAGTGTATTGTGATTTTCTTGAAAAGCAATCCACATAAACATTAACACCTAGTATAAATATCCTCAACATGCTCTTGTTCCCAGAATCGGCTCTAGATTCCTACAGACCTGGTCATATGTTTTTAATGGAAGCATAAGTTACAACAACAACAACAACAACAACAAAACTTTATTTCTTTTAGGATAGTTGGCCACTTTACTCCAAAGAAAACTATAGCCGCAAAATCCAACCAATCGTGAACACGTCTACAGTGGGTTGGTGTCAGGTGGTTGAGGGTCTATGCTTGGTTGGGTGAAGGAGGACAGAAGAAAACGAAAACTACCTTCTTGATACTGACCACATCAGCTGTCGAGTGCATTTGGGTATGAACATATGGTGATCATAAAAACAGATTTAATGGTTTGAACAAATCATACGAATGCTCTGGTACCATCTACCATAAAAAGTCACATTGAAGGAGTAAACCTCATTACAACGATATATCGCTCTTCTGTCCAAATGAGAGGTCACACGTGGCGATATAATATCCATTGGCACTGAATCCATAGATTAATCTCCACTCCACTCTCCTCTTTTCGCACCACTTCACTGAAGTAAATGGCGGGAGAGAAGAAGAAGACTTCCGGTGATCTGTGTGGAATCTTCAGTCAACATAAGTAACGGACGCGGTATAAAATACTGATTGACAGGTGAAAACGCTACTGAAATGACATTCATATTTTAAATATATTTTCAAATGTCCAATTGGGTCTACCTCAGCAGATGCCCACTTGTCACCGGAAGAGCTGACATGATGGCCAGTCCGCCACAGTCATAAATCGATCTAAAACAATGCCCTGCAAAATGACCCTATTAATGTACTACTAATGACCCACAATATGCTCACATAAACGAGCTTGTGAAAATGCACTTTTTAAGCTTTACACCAAACCATTGTTATCAAATGATTTACAATAGTTTTCTATGTCATGCAGCTGGCAAACATCATCTCAAATGGTTTTGCCTGATAACAGACAGTTCAAGCATATATTAATCAGAGTCTTTTTTTTTTAAAGTTGCATATCCCTTACATGACGTTGCAGTCAACACCAGCATTTCTCAGCTGTTGTTGATGTTCTTGTTAAGATTACACTCAGTAGTTTGCCATTGCTTTCTCAGCGACCGGCTTACATACACCGTAAGTAACCAACATTACGCGACCCGCTGCCGAATCTCGCGCAGCTGTGTTCCTCACGTGGATATACGGGATTACAGAGAAAGTCGTTAACGCTTTCGCCAGGGAGACCGGCTAATTAGAATTAGAGTTAGTATAATAGTTATATATGATGAAAATGTATGGTTGAATATTGGTGTTAAATTAATAATAGAAAACAAAATAGCTGTGATTTTGCAAACCACGCCCATTTTCCTTGCTTTGTGGCAGTGGTGTGTGTCATGAGCTTAAATATGAGCTATGATCACACTGAAATTTTTGCCCAGGCCTTACGGTGGTAAGCACGCTTTGACGGTGGCCAGGAGAGAGAGGTCTATTCTAAATCGGCCACTTAGGGAATGGCCGTGGTCGTATTGAGACCGGTCGAGTCCGTGCCCGTTGTGGATAATGGCGACATTAGTGTCGCAGCCTTGACATATAGTGTAATATTGTGATACAGGACTGTTTTAATGTAAAACTGATCTAGAATAGATAGATGTTTATTCTAACCGTGACAGTGCAAAAGAGGACATGAACTTGTTCGGCATTTTGGTTCAATGCTTATAATTAATGTGTCCCTTCGTGATTCATGTATAAGATTGGAGAGTGAATGAGAGTTTAATGATAGTCTAACCATTCACCTACTCCGTGACATGAAACTATAGGTATAATATAATATAGTGGCCCAATACTACAAGAGGGGCCAGTCCATTGAGAATAAGAAACCGAGTTAGGTCACCGACACTCAGCAAGCAATTCTGTATCATACCAATGCCAACGAGATACTTGAATACTTCGGACATTTCAAACTGGCGTACACAACAAGAAGCCGTTCTGTGCTCATGACATATAGGTCAAACCAATATACTGACCCATGTCATAACGCCCATATCAGTGAACCACGACAGCAAATCCAATTTACTTTATAGCACCAATGCTACGAATCGTCTAAAATAGTGGAGAATGTGAAAATGGTATCGTGATCTCAGGCCGACCAGGAGACGTGTAGAAATAATAGAATGGTATGCCAACCGTGCAATGTCTTCATCTCTGTTATAGTATCGGCGTCTGTGGGGTTTGGGGAAGTGAACTCATGTCCACAATCCCGACGTGCCCGGTTCGAAGTCAGCCTCAGGCGATTTCCGAGCAGATCGCTTTGCGTTGATTTTCGCTATGGCATGAGCATCGGTCACTCGGAAAGCAGTGCTCTCAACTACTGCAGCCACTCGAAGTGGAGTGTGGTAAATTTCCTGACATGTTTTACCCATATATATATATATATATATATATATATATATATATATATATATATATATATATATATATATATATATGTGTGTGTGTGTGTGTGTGTGTGTGTGTGTGTGTGTGTGTGTGCCTCCAATCACCCTTTGTGTCAGGTCTTAGTCAGATATGACTGAGCTACCGTATAACAGTAGACTAATACCTGCTTTCTGTTAGCGCCGAACGTTGGGCGGCGCTTACCAAATCCGACACCCCATATTGTGCCAACGGTTTCGGGCGGAAGAGCGCAATGGGGAGGGTAAAAGCCTTACCCTACTGCGAGGAAATGCAACCTAAAGACAAAATGGCATGGCAGAGCAGACCAGGCACTAAGCTTTTTTTGGCAGCAGGTCTAGGATCGAAGCTCCGATAGGCGGACAGTTAGAGCATTGTTTTTCTGATCCGGCAGCTTCTGCAAAGTCCCTGTCAAATGGCATAGACAAGGGGTGCCACGCGTTGCCTCTGACGGTGGGAGACACCTACAGGTGTCACTGATCAGCTACCGCCCGCCTCAAACTGGGCAGCCCACGGCCAATTGGGTGCTGATACGCCACAGCCTGCCTGCATCAATGGGTGCTTGGGGCTAGGACAAACTCTGAATCGCAGTCTGTAAAACCAATGCACCAGGCACTAATAAAAAGAAAAATAGAAAACTCAAGCTACGGCTTGCAACCTGGAATGTGAGAACCATGTTTCCAGGATTTTCCACTGACTTGACCAATATTGACGATGTGAGAAAAACGGCTGTGATTGATGCCGAACTCAATCTCTATTCTTCCGAACTTGATCTCAATCCTCTATTTTTCCCTTTCCTACTTTTGCATTAAAATCTCGAAGTATTATTTTTATTTCTTGTGATCCAATTTGAGCTATTGCCATTTCTATTTCATCGTAAAAGTGTTATATTTCGTCATCACTACTGCTTGTTGTTGGTGCATATACTTGTATAATATTTATATCTATTGGTTTGCTTTTGATTTTGACCATTATAACTCTATCTGAAATACACCAGTATCCACTCATAGATTTGGCTGATTTTTATCAAATATTATTCCTACACCTATTTCATGTGTGTCCCCTCCAGAATAAATTATTTTGTGTTTGTCGGTTATAATTTTGCCATAGTCCTTCCATCTCATCTCACTTATGACTAGTATATTCATTTTCATGTTTTCCATTTCTCTTAGAACATTGTTTAACTTTCCTAGCTCATTTAATGTCCTCACATTCCATGTTCCTACTCTAAATTTACTTAGTTTAGTTATAGTTTTTAGTTTTGCCATCAGTAGCTGGATGACTGTCTAGTGTCACCAGTGGCTCATGACTGTCCCTACCGGACGAGGATGTCCTAAGACAGCCATTAAAGTCGTTCACTATTTCTGAAATGTGTGTCGCCATGACATCTTGGGAAGATAATGTGGTGGTTTCCCCTTGCCTTTCACATTCATATGGTAGTCTTTTAACTCTGTCTTTGACAGCCATTTCTGACTGTCAGGACAAGTGAGTGCCCTACTCTGCTCAGCTGCTGAGTTGTCCACTTATTCCGGTAGATACTCGGTCCCCAGAGCTGTGTTAGCCACACCGTATTGTGTTTCCATCCTCTACCACGTGGAGGTGCAGTTGGGATTTTCCCTTCCTAAAGTTATGGTCTATGACCAAAACTCTCCAGTACTTTTAGAGGATCAGAAGCATGTATGAAGGAATTAAAATAAAGGCTGTGGTTCAATGATCAAAAGAAGTGCACCATTGAAAACCTTGACTGGAGAAATCATAACTGATAAGAAGCAGCAGATGGACACATGGGTAGAGCACTATTTGGAGCTTTACTCAAGTGAGACCAAATTAGCTGATGATGCCCTCAACGCCATAGAGGCTCTACCAACTCTCGATCACCTGCACACTTCCCACCATAACAGAAGTTAAGTGTGCTATAAATGAACATGCATCTGGCAAGGCTCCAGGTAAGGATGGGATTCCAATAGAGGTTATCAGGAGTGGGCAAGACACACTCACTCTACAGATCCACCAGCTAATAGAGCTATGCTGGCGAGAAGGACAAGTCCCACTGTATATCAAAGATTCAAGCATCAAAACACTGTACAAGAACAAAGGCGATAGGAGCGATTGCAATAACTATAGGGGTATCTCACTTCTGTGTATTGTTGGAAAAGTATTTGCCAGAATTGTTCTGCGCAGACTTCAAGTCCTAGGAGATCAAGTCTAACCCGAATCACAGTGTGGCTTTCGACAGAATCAGTCTACCATTGATATGATATTCTCATTGCGACAAATGCAAGAAAAATTCCGTGAACAGAATCAACCAGTGTTTATTGCCTTCGTCGACCTCACAACGGTATTTGATTTGGTCAGTCGTGAGGGTCTGTTCAAGGCACTAAAGAAGATTGGCTGTCCACCAACTCTTCTGTCCATTGTGGAATCGTTCCACACAGGCAAGAAGGCTGTAATAACGTTTGATGGTTCAACTTCTGAAGAGTTTGAAATCAAGAGTACAGTTAAACAAGGTTGTGTACTGGCTCCCACCCTCTTCGGAATATACTTTTCACTTCTACTGATATATGCCTTTCGTGATCAGGATGGTGGTATATACATTCACTCACGCTCAGATGGATGCCTATACAATGCTCAGAGATTGAAGGCAAAGACCAAAATTAGGAACTTAGTGATCAGAGAGTTACTTATTGTAGATGATGATGCAGGTACAATGTTTACTATCTGCATTCTCCAATGCTTGTTCTGAATTTGGTTTAACAATTAGCAAAAAGAAGACACAGATTATGTCATACGGTGCACATGGGGTACCATCAATCGTTACTGACGACGCCGAACTACAGATGGTAGACCATTTTACATATCTAGGATCAGTGGTAAATAGCACATTATCCCTAGATCAGGAAATCAACGTCCGGATTAGTAAGGCAGCAACAACAATGAACAGGTTTAGAAAAAGAGTCTGGGAGAACAGGAAGCTTACGGCCAAAACAAAAGTCCTTGTCTATCAAGCCTGTGTCCTTAGTACTCTTCTTTATGGAAGTGAAGCCTGGACAACTTACTCACACCAAGAGAAACGTTTAAACAACTTTCATATGCGGTCTCTGCGAAGAATTCTTGGTTGGTTAGTTAGTTAGTTAGTTAGTTAGTTAGTTAGTTAGTTAGTTAGTTAGTTAGTTATCAGTTGGGGTATCTTCATTGCACTCCGGACAGGTCCATAGGTGTTCAGATACCACCCCCCCCCCCACCCCAGCATATGCATCAGCGTCCGGTGGCTAATAGTGCCAGTTCTGTGTTGGTTGACGTGGCACCTCGTATTCCCGATGTACCTATCGCGTCTGGCCGTGCCGATTCTTACTTCCAAGTCTTTGATCCTGGACAGCGATGTGGACTCACTGACGTAAAAGTCCTCTGTTCTCGCCATATCTTTGAGGACGTTAATAACATCGGCATGATCCATGGGCTGGCCATCTACAGGAGTTGTAGAGCCAGCCAGTTTATCAGCTCGTTCATTCCCCTCGAGTCCAGCATGTCCCGGGACGAAGATGAAGGTGACTTTACGGACAAAAGACTTCCGCAGCGACTCAGTCCACCGTCTACGTACAGATCCAGCTTCGACCTTCTGAATCATGCTCATTGAATGACTTAGTACACACACGTTGGTATAATGCTGTGATTCCAGCCATATGAAAGCCTGTGTAACTGCCATCACCTCCATCGTCACGCTGCTCGTGGTCATAGAGTGGGCACCACTGATTTCTTGAGCGGTTCGGCCCGCTGAACGAGCTGTAAATGCCCACGCTCTTCTCTGCTGCTTTACAACAGATCCATCTGTATAGATGAGCACTTCGGGGCTATCTGAGTGTTCATAGATGAGCGCGGCAGGGTTCTGCTCTCTGCACCGTCTGTCGAGTGTGATAATGCAGGAGAAAGTGCATTTAAAAGCTGGAAGCACCGGCACCCTTTCCTTGCCGGGGTTGATACTGGTAACACTGCAGACTTGTCTGACGACATCTTCCGCCCGACCCATCCATGATTTGCCCCTCTTTAGCCTGTCACCCTTTTCTCTGAATATAGCGTCATGCAGATGGTGCTGCTCATCTGCACTTATTTTTAAGTATGCACGAGCTCTCCAGATCTTGATCCTATGTGCCATTGTCGGGAAGTCAAGGAGGTATCTCATTGCTGCACAGCTGGTGTCTCTCGTGCAGCCCAAAATGATGCGCATTGCTTCGTTTTGTACCTTTTCAAGTCTTCCAATCTGTGTAGGGCTGACAGTGAGCATGGCCAAGGAATACTCGATGAGTGAAAGCACAAGTCCTTGGAACAGAAGTATTAGCAGTCGATATTGGCAGTCGCCATGACTCTCATTGCTGACAAACCTTTTCGAGCTTTCGTTATGACATAATCGACATGATCTCTGAAGGACAGGCTACGATCAAGCCTCACACCAAGATATGTCATTGACTGTGTTCCACTCAAAATGCTCCCATCCATTCTTACTGCCGGCAGGTCTGTGGTCACAATATGATTGTTTAGGGAGAACCATGTAACCGATGCCTTTGCAGGGTTGACAAGGGCAGCGGTATCAGCACGCCATGACGAAATTCGATCTAGTTCGCCTTGCATATCATAGGCAACCGCCTGTCTATCTCGACCCTGTCGATACACGAGAATGTTGTCAGCAAATGACAGAGTCCTACCCCTCCCGTCCAACTGTTGTTCAGTGATCGGCACCGTATACGCGTTGAATAGTACTGGTGATAGTGGTGAACCCTGCGGCAATCCTGGACATATCGTTATCGGCTCAGAAGACAAACTCCCGAATCTTAGCACACCTTCCTTTGGAGCAGAACTGCAGCTATCCATCGTACGAGGTGAGGGAACACTTTCAGTCTGAGGAGGGTTTGCATCAAGTGCTCGAAGGATACTCTATTGTATGCTTCCTCTAAGTCTATGGCGGCCGCACATGTCTCTTCTCTGACCTGAAATCCTTCGTAAACATCTTGAGTGAGGCACCAATGCCTATAGTAAACTTATTTAGTTAGACCCTGAAAGGTTTTGCAGTGGAGCGGCTGACTAGTTAGTGTCAGAAGGATTGGGTTTATGGCGAGGTAGTAAATTGTGTCACAACTCTTTTGTTTAAGTCGCGTCTTAAGATTCATGTTGTGTAACTTGTTTTTGAAGTGTCTTATTGTTGTCTGTGTCAAAGTCCTTTATTGTGTCATTCTACTCAGCTACTGTTTGGAGTATCTGTGTTGTGGTACTTGGTATACTCTGTTGTCTTAAGTTCTGGTGGCTGAATAGGGGCCACCCTTGGTTGATGTTTGATATATGCAGTTGTATGTTGTATCTGTTATTGTTCATATGTTATTGGATGTGAAATTCAATGTTCTCCAACATGTTCTGTTAGAAGAAATGAATGAAGAGCTAATTTTGTACTGTTCTTGATTTGTTTGTTCAGTCTCTTTTTAGTTTTACAACCACTATTTCTACCACAATCTAACACCTTAATTCACTGCTTGGCTCTAACATGTTGTTTCCTGTGTGAACACCTATAAAATAGATTTTGCTTCTGACCAAGATCTCGTACCTTCTTACCTAATTACTATATTTTTTTTTGTCAGTTGAGGGCGGTGTGATGTTCTCTCACTTTTACTATTTCTCTTCTTTGGCCGTAACGAAGTCAGAGTTTCTCTCTACCTCTTAGCACCGAAGCGAGGAAACATCAGTCTTTCCTCTTGTCTTTTTTCTCCTCGGCTACACAACGGAAGTGGTCACTGTGGTGGTATCCCAGTGTGCCCCACCGGCACCTTGGTGCGATTCTTGGTATTAAGTGGCAAGACAAAATCGCAAATACTGAAGTATTGGAAAGATCACGTTTGACAGTTTATTCCATGCTCAGTTTTCGTAGACTTAGATAGATATTACATCTTAGGAGGATGGATGATGGTAGAATACAAAAGGACATCTTCTTTGGTGAATTACAGATGGTTAAGAGATCTGAGGGTCGGCTCTACTACGGTACAAAGATCGGGACATGATTGATACAGGCATTGATAATGCACATTGGGAGCAAGTCGCTGCTGAACGTGTTGCATGGAGGGCAAACATCAGAAATGGAATAAAGACAAAGGAGAAAATTATTGCAGATAATTCACACACCGAGCGTGTGAGACGTAAGATGGTGCATTATGGTGGAAATGACCACGTGTTCACATGCACCCACTGTGAACGAACATTTACAGCGAGAATAGGCCTTATCAACCACATTAACTACCGCCATGGGTAAAAGTTATTATGCCTTTTTGAAGCACAAATTATCGTCTATCAAGACGGCAAGGTGCCAATGATTCCAATCACCCTTACACATGTTCAATATAATATACACTGTTTATTACTGCAATATGTGTGACTGAATCCTTGTAGGTGTCACTTGCCATGTTACGGTAATTTTGAAACACATTTAAAGGTTAGATAGTGGCAGAACGTACGATGTTCCCTGTTAAATGATACCTTAGGGTAACTGAATATTTGGCGTTGCTCGTAATGATGGCTGCTCTGTATATGTGAGTGTATTGATCCCATAGACACTTTTATAAAGTTTTGAGCTATTGCTAATCAAAACTTGCTCCGTGGCTAAAGGATTACGGAAGCAGTTCGCAATCATGCATACCGCGTACGAAACACTTTTGCGGACTATTTGGGCAGGCCGCCTTGCGTTGGTTGCTTTTAATGAAATGATATGGGTACCGGTCGTTCAGAAAGCAATGGCAAACTACTGAACGTTATCTTGCCCCGGAATGATAAACAGCCAAAATATATTGTGGTTGATTGCTACGTCCTTTAAATGATATACAACTAACTTTTTTTAAACATCAAAACATCATATATTCAAGACTGGTCAACATTATTTAAAATATATATAGATTTCATAAAGAGAAAATACCAGGAAGGCTGGGTTGAATAATTATACATATACACTTATTGAAAGATGGGGCAATCTCTCCTAATCGTGCTGTCACAGACATCTAGGAATCGTTAAAATATAGTTGCGGCTGTTTATTCTTCTGAAATAACTTTGCTGACAACTATTTCACATTTACCTCCCTGAAACATGTATTTCAATGTTAATTATACTTCAGAGTATACGCGAACTTTCGAAATGTTTGTCTCTAAATAGCAACCAACTTTCCCAACCACGTTGCCTTTTGTTTCATTAAATTTGAAATTGATCTGTGCATTTATACCTAGCGTAAAAAACATTACTAAAACCAGGCCATTAATTTCAACGTGTATGCTCACCGGCGACGCGCAGACGTCGGCGAGAGTAAATTAAGTAGCATAATTCACAAAATTAACTGTCAACGCGCGGGAAATTAGTGCTTGGCTTTTTTTGAAAAATAATAGCTCTGAATCTGCGGATGCTGTATTGATTTTACGAAGGTCCTCGTTTAACCATAATGTTGGGGATAATTTCTGAACAATTTTACTAACATTAGAAGGAACGATTTCTGTCAGGCAGGTGTTGCATGGAGTTGTGGTGGTGCAATAGTTAGTGCACTCATATAGCAATTGGATGTACTAGGGTTCAATGCCAAGGAGCTGTGAGAGTTTGTTCTGATTCGTACGACCCTCTTATGAACCCAAGATCTGAAAATGGTTATTGCAGATTGGTCAGGGGGGAGTAGGCGGAGACAGACTGATTATATCATTCCTTGTGTGACATTCGGCTACTGAATAAATTTATCTTAACATAACACCATCAATATTTCTTAGCCGATTACATGCTGGGTTACCGTAAGTTACAGCATATACATAAATTACAGTAGTTTACGGCATTTGCACTTACCTACGGTACTTTACATTGCATACACCGAGGTACTATACTTTACAGAATATACACTGAGTTAGGCACTCTGCAACTTTTACATTGAGTTAGGTACTTAAACGCATATACACTGAGTTTGGTACTTTACAGATATACACTGAGTTAGGATACTTTACAGGCATGGTGCAGGTAGTTTATCAAGGTATGTGCCATTGGAATAGCTGTGTCGTAATAGGCTGCACAGATTCTTGCAAAATAATTGACACACCACGCAGTTAGCATATATAATACATGTGTATATACAGTGTGCTCTCCAGATGACATTCGGATTGTGAAAGAAAGTGAAAATATTTAGAGCAGTTACTGGAGATGGTTTCATGGTGGAATAACGGCTGAAATCTCATCGCTAGAGCAACTCGGCGTGTGCCATTCTAGAGGAACTCGATATGTATCAAGTTAGAGCAACTCGAAATGTTTCATGTTAGAGCACATCGAGATGTTTCATTCTAGATCAGCTCGAGATGTTTCATTCTAGAGCACCTCGAGATGTTTACAGCTAAAGCAACTCGAAATGTTTCAAGTTAGAGAAACTCGAAATGTTTCAAGCTAGAGCAATTCAAGATGTTTCATGTAAGAGCGACTCAAGATGTTTGATGCTGGAGCAACTCAAGATTTTTCATTCTAGAGCAATTCGAGATGTTTCAAGCCAGATCAACTCAAGATGTTTCATTCTAGAGCAACTCGAGATGTTTCATTCTAGATCAAGTCGAGATGTTTCAAGCTAGAGCAACTCGAGATGTTTCAGATGTTTCAAGCTAGAGCAACTCGAGATGTTTCATTCTAGATCAAGTCGAGATGTTTCAAGCTAGAGCAACTCGAGATGTTTCAGATGTTTCAAGCTAGAGCAACTCGAGATGTTTCAAGCTAAAGCATTTCAAGATGTTTCATACTGGAGCAACTCAAGATGTTTTCTTGCTGGGGGAAACAGAGGCTGTTTTTCTTGCTGGAATAACTCAGTATGTTTCATTGTTGGAAAGGCTAAAGATAATTCCATGCTAGAGTAACCGAAGATGATTTCATGCTGCAGTAAATGATGTTTCCATGCTGGTGCAACTGAAGATGTTTCCAAATTGGAGCAACTCATGTTCCGTTCCAGAGCAACTGCATTGCTGAAGCAAAATGGCTGTTGTTTTGACACTTTCAAATACGTTTCTTTTTTTCTTTTTTTAAATATCTTTTAAGTAAATCCCCCCACCCCCACCCCCAAGCTTCTCCAAATGTTAGTCATCTGTAATACTACTACATGACATAGAAACGTGGACAGCAAAGAAGAAATTGGAAAGCCGAAATGAAGCCCTGGCGATGAGGATATACAAAACAATAGGTCGTATTTCGTGGAAGTAAAAACAATCAAATATCGAGACAATAGAGAGACTTGGTATAGGCCTGGGTCATTGACATTGAGGTGAGTGACCCCAGTTGCGGGACTACGAGAAAAACAACCAGCCATGAAAAATAATAGTGCGTGTGGGAGCAGACCCCTAGGGGGGGGGGGGGAAATGGGGTGAAGGACAGTTAGTTTTGTGTGAAGTCAGGGGACTTCAAGACAGTTGATGTTTTGGCGCCGAGCGGATCGGTGGGCTAATAAGTGAGAGCTTAGACTGACTGCGGTCAGATCGTTTGTTGGGTTGTTCTCCCAGTTGTGAATGCAGGCCTAAAACCCAGTCGGGTTGGATAGTGAATCGAGGCCTGAACCCAGAGTGGGTTGCATAGTTAGTGGAGGCTAGACCCAGTGTGTGGGTGTATTGTGTGAGGTCCAGCCGTGGAAAGTAGCTGGATTAACTGTCTTATGGATTTGAGATGAAGCAGGCCGTGAGAAGACAGTGATGTGTACGTGTTAAATTGTGAGGAGAATATATATATATTCTGTGGATTATATTGGTTTCTGGATATATAAATATGTTATCTGTGTCCGTGTTCACTCTGCATTAAAGATTATGTGCGCCAACTCAATCGTGTTCACTGACTGGTGAATGTGCACTGCGGGGTGAGTTATATTGTGAGACAGTTAGAGAGCTCAAGTGACACACCTGGAGCATCGTTACCTAGACAACGACCATACCACGCACTTATCATAACGAACATCGTGATATTATCAATTGAGAGTTAATGAAACATATGTTTGTCTTCTTAAAAAGTTACATAATCTGGCCACATTAAAAGACAAGGTAGATATCACTCTTGTAAACAAAGTACTTGGGGGGGGGGGAAGAAGTGGTAGGTGGTGACATAAGTGATACATTATCAAGAGGTGGACGACCAGCAAGTAGTCTTTCATAGTGTACAACAATGGCGAGAGACAGAGAGAATTGGAGATCCATTTCGGCAACCTTCATTATAGAAACGGCACCTGATTGAATAATATGAAAGAATCGTGTGTGACTTTAAGAACTTTGTACCACGTGAAGTATTCTTGCTCTTCTGACGTATTTTATATCCCAATATAATATGGGTACTTCAGCAACTGAGACCACGTTCTTTTATTCTTTGCAGTCTCGTGCACCATGTCCTTCCCATATTGTCCATCTCTGTCTCTAAGTCTCTTCTCCGTGTGTTTGTAGCCCCCCCCCCCCCCCCACATTCTATTTTTTGGCCCTATGGGTTTGAGAAAAAGACATTTCTAATTATACTACTAAGTTTTCTCAGCGTATATCATATACAGAAATATAATGTGACATCACCTCTTGAAATAAGGTTTCACCAAGTTATATAGGGTAATTTTTATGTTTCATTTGTCCCCATGATGACTTTCCTTTAAAAATGTTTAGATTGTATTTACGTGTTCCTTCATCAAGTGTGATTAGTGTATCTTGTTTCTGCTTTAGTGTGTGGGAAAGGAGGGCAGTGTTGTAGGCCATGACTAGATTACCGCGCTGCTAAATCAGAGTCCACCGAGATTCATTTCTGATGGTTGTTATTGTCCTCTTCATAATCCAACGCATAGTCGGTAACAATACTTGTGGCGAAAGTAATCCCTATTGCACTCCTGTTCTCAATTCAAAAGTGTTCATTGGTTTAAACTCGTGAAGAACAGCATGTCCTCATATGTTGCCTTTATTAAGTTCACGATCCCTTGTGGGATCCCGGAGCGACTCCTCAGTTTTCGCAAGATATTGTCTGTTAAGTTTGTCATAGTCCATTCATCCAATCAACAGTGACTAATTCATTCCAGCGATTTGTTTTGTTTAATACCAAATTTGGCTAGCTGCTACGTGAAGATGATGACTATAATAGCAGAGTGTATTGGAGCAAGCAAACCAGGTTCTAAACAAAAGTGAGAAATAAAGTTGGTGGAACTGCAGCAAAGCTGCAGGCATATAAAGAGCAAATCAACGAAAACAAAAAGTGGAATTAAGCTCTACTAGAACACAATCACAAGTTGCAAAATCAACGTTGCGGTTTAAGCCTTCCTCAGCGCACAAATAAAACACAGACTTGTCGGTGTCTGTGTATCCTTTGTGAGCTGGTAAAACAGTTCTTTTCTTAGGCCATACCAAGAGAGATTCCTTCACAGTTACAGAAAGGTTCTAATTATCCTTAATAAGACCGAGAACACTCTAACAGACTGGAAATATTGCGTTCTATAATAATAGCAACATAAACAACTATAACAGTGAAAGTAAACATAAATGTAATCCAGTGATGTTGTTGTTGTTTGTTGTTGTTTGTCCATCAAGAATGATGATGACCATTCATTTCATCCAGTGGGGTTGAAAGTATGGAGCCATGAGTTCTAAGATGGCTGATAAGGCCTATTTTGGCTCGAAATGTTCTTTGACAATGTGGACAAAGAATGCTTGACGTTTCTGGAGGAGGATTTCCTGCAGTGGTTTTTCTGTTCGTGCAGTTCTTTGTTTGCTCTTGCAGTCCTGGTTGCCTCACAAGTGACTGCACCCTTGCGTAATGATGCACGCCACGAATTTCGGTCTCTGGCTGCAGTCTCCCATGTGTCGTGATGAATTCCAAAAGCATTCAGTGAGATTTTCAGAGTCTTTAAAGCGTTTCCTCTGGCCGCCTTGGGAGCGTTTACCACAACACGCCGTAAAAAATTCGTTTAGGGAGCCTGTGATCTGGCATGCGAGTCAGTGATAGGCACCAACAAACGACCAGAATGTGTCAAGATAAAATGTAACATTATATTCTCATAGTAGTATAGATAACCATGAAATTCGCAATATTAAAATTGGAATGGGTGATTTCAATGCTAATACGGGATCGGACACATGAATCTCTCTCTCTCTCTCTCTCTGTCTCTCTCTGTCTCTCTCTGTCTCTCTCTCTCTCTCTGTCTCTCTCTCTCTCTCTCTCTCTTTCCCTCTCTCTTTCTCGCTTTCTCTCTCTCTCTCTCTCTCTATATATATATATATATATATATATATATATGTGTGTGTGTGCGTGCGTGCGTGCGTGCGTGCGTGCGTGCGTGCGTGCGTGTGTGTGTGTGTGTGTGTGTGTGTGTGTGTGAGTGTGTAGAGCTTGTTTTCGTATGGTAATAAAAATAAAGTTAGTTGTATATTCAATGTTCAGGACGTCGCTGTCAACCCCGACATTATTTAATGTGATTTCTTGGTAAGTTTACGTTCAATAGATTGCCATTGCTATCTGAACGTCTAGCACACATACCATTGTATGAAAATCAGAGCAATGCGGTCTGCTGCCGAATCGCCTACAGCTGTGATTTAAACGCGGTATGCTGGATTACAAATTGTGTCCTTACCCTTTCGCCATTGAGCCGGCGAAAAAAAGCCAGCTGCATAGATGGTAATTAAAGAAATATAAGTAGTTAAATAACGCAAGGTACATTAATAGAAAACTAAACATATTGGTGCATTTTCTATTTATTTCACAAATTCAGTAAATGAATTTCAAGGAAACGATTCATCACTTCAGTGAAAAAGAAATAAATTCACTATGAACTGAGATTTTTCACGTGTAATTCTATAATCATGAAATTAATGAGGTTTAGTCTCATGTTCGCCAGACATGTTTTTATCTGCCTCAGTTACTGATTTATAACGGCTCTGAACCAAACACAGACTCCGATTTTGCATCCTAGGACTTCCTCCTCCAAACAGCTTCCGGACGTATTAGCTTTGTCTCTAATCTCACATTAATTTGACCCATAAATGTATTTATGATCTCCAGGTATGGAGGAGCGCGTTAGCGTAGCAGCTAGACGCTCACCTGTCGTACTGGCTGTCTTGAGTTTGTTCTGCATCAGGGCGGTTTTGAATGTGAATAACTGACCTGGACGTCCGGTCTTCCCAGACTAAATGGGTACCAGGACATAGATGTCTTGGGCAGTGAAATCGGCGGGCCTGATTACGAGTATATCGTTGAGTGCTGTTTGAGTGCTGTTTGGTCTATAACATGTGGGTCTGGCTCAATATGCCCAATACGCTTTTGGTGTCTAAAAGGGACCTTTTTTATTGTGACCTACTTCAGAACTGGGGAGTGGTAGTTCAGTCGCTAGTATGCTTGCCTGTTGGCCCGGTGACGTGTGTTCGTATCCCCATAGAGGTGGGAATTTCTTTACATTTGAGATGGCCTCCCAGGGCGACCCATCCTAAGATGGGTACCTAGGCATGTTCTGGGAAATAAAAGCGCTCGGCAATATATTGATCACGTTAATGTGTTCCGATTTGTCTGTTTTGGTGATTGTTGTTGTTATTGTTGTTGTTGTTTTTAGGTTTTTTATTTTATTTATTTATTTATTTGGTGTGTATGTTCGCTTGCTTTTAACTCAAGCGTAATCATACAAGTGCCACTACTATAGTGCCCTGGACTGATTTGTGTGTGGATTAGCTTTCCCTATTACCAATAGAATTTGTTCACAGCCACATGGACGTCGAAATAAAAGTAAAACCACAACATTATGCATGCCAAGAAACTCAGAATGAAAGTCAATGATGAATTCGGGTGCATGAAGAGGGAGAAATTACAAGAGACCGAGACATTTTCGGCTGGCCGTGGAGTGAGCGGCGGCGTTCTCACATGTTAATGATGTTTGCAGGTTTGATATCAATTTCATCATTTCAATTTTCAAACATTGTCCGTGCTGCCAAGATTAAACAATTCAGATTAACAAACAAGCAAAAAATTTGTTAGTACAGTTAAATGTAAACTCTGTATTATTGTGATCAACAACAATAGTTTCCACGTTTGTCATGAATGAACAAGACAGCAGTAACTGTCTTTATACCACAAGGAATACATATTGAAGAACATTTGTTATTATGGCAAGTACAGACGAGGGAAAGTGAATATTTCAGGGCTGGTAAAAAAAAAAGACATAAATATCCGAAATGGATCCTTATGGAGCGAGGTGTATAGGGGAAACGTAGAAGAGAAAGACCACAACGTAGATGGATTCAATATATGATAGACAATGTGATTGTCATAAACTTTGCTTGCACAATACACTGTACATGTAATGGGTTACTATTCTATATTTAAAATATTGCCACAGTAGTGCCCCTTAAAGCTTACTCTTTACAGAGTTCAACTACTGCGGGACCACCTGATTTTTTTTTTAAAAAGCCGTCATCTATGAATTGTAGGCAACAGATTGTCCAGTCTGAGATCAGGAGGTTGCATGATTGCATCGGGGTTCTCCTTGAATGTGTTCTTTAACTAAATATGAACAGGGCATTTTTGTAGTTATAGTTGAATGCCATACCCGCCAACCATTGAAAATTGATTTTATAGATATGAAGGTAACCGTCATCTAGCGATAGATGCAGTAACATGGTAGTTACAAACCCTGGCATTCACACAGGGGCTTATATTACCTTTTACTTGACAGATAGAGCCATACGTCTGTTGGAAACTGTGGGATTGGCTGTGAGG
Organism: Cepaea nemoralis; assembly: GCA_014155875.1. Classification (NCBI taxonomy): domain Eukaryota; kingdom Metazoa; phylum Mollusca; class Gastropoda; order Stylommatophora; family Helicidae; genus Cepaea; species Cepaea nemoralis. Next base: position 162,847 of record JACEFZ010003644.1, on the reverse strand, counting down.
TATATGTAGTGTTCAACATGACAGATACAGTCATGTGTCAGACGTAATCTATGGCATTCATGCTGAGACATTTTAAACATGTCATAAATATACAGGTCAGTCATAAACTATGCGACTCATATTGAGTCTTATGTAACTTTCGACACGACAGATACAGTCATATTTCAGTCAAAGGATATGAAATTCACAATTCCTCTTCTTCTTTACAATGTATCCCCGGCTGGGGCATATGCCCTCATGCAAGCCACGCTACGTCGTTCGTCCTATCGCTATCTCCTGCAGCTGCCTCCATGTCCTCCCAATATCATTCATCTCTGTTATTCTCTTCTCCGTGTGTCTTTAGGTATCCCGATATTGCATATGCCTTATGGATCCCAAAGACAGTGTATCTAGTTACACTGTCTTCATGTTTTCTCCGTGTCTGTAGTATGTACATCGGTGATTCTCTCATACCATTTTATTCCCACTGTTCTACACAGGCACCCAATAGAGGATTCACGCTGGGGTCTATGAAGCGTTCAACATGGCAACAGTTGAAGTATGTCAAATCAATAGCTGGTTGCTGGGTGCCGCGGTAGTGTAGTGGCCAGACGCTAGCCTTTTAGCCCGGTGGTCATAGGTTCAATTAATCTTCGGGGCAGATTTAAATAAACGAAAATTGAACTGTGTTCCTAGGTTGTTTCAGCCTTAAGTGGGTACAGTGAAATGTCTGGGGAAATAAATGTGGTCGGTGTAATACAGAACACATCACCCACCCAGTGTAGATTAGTCGGTGTAATACTGAACACATCACCCACCCAGTGTAGATTGGTTGATATAATACCGAACACATCACCCACCCAGTGTAGATTAGTCGGTGTAATACCGAACACATCACCCACACAGTGTAGACTGGTTGATATAATACCGAACACATCACCCACCCAGTGTAGATTAATCGGTGTAATACCGAACACATCACCCACACAGTGTAGATTAGTCGGTGTAATACCGAACACATCACCCACCCAGTGTAGATTAATCGGTGTAATACCGAACACATCACCCACCCAGTGTAGATTAATCGGTGTAATACCGAACACATCACCCACCCAGTGTAGATTAGTCGGTGTAATACCGAACACATCACCCACCCAGTGTAGATTAATCGGTGTAATACCGAACACATCACCCACCCAGTGTAGATTAATCGGTGTAATACCGAACACATCACCCACCCAGTGTAGATTGGTTGATGTAATACCGAACACATCACCCACCCAGTGTAGATTGGTTGATGTAATACCGAACACATCACCCACCCAGTGTAGATTAATCGGTGTAATACCGAACACATCACCCACCCAGTGTAGATTAATCGGTGTAATACCGAACACATCACCCACCCAGTGTAGATTAGTCGGTGTAATACCGAACACATCACATACCCAGTGTAGATTGGTTGATATAATACCGAACACATCACCCACCCAGTGTAGATTAGTCGGTGTAATACCGAACACATCACATACCCAGTGTAGATTGGTTGATATAATACCGAACACATCACCCACACAGTGTAGATTGGTTGATATAATACCGAACACATCACCCACCCAGTGTAGATTGGTTGATATAATACCGAACACATCACCTACCCAGTGTAGATTAGTCGGTGTAATACCGAACACATCACCCACCCAGTGTAGATTAGTCGGTGTAATACCGAACACATCACCCACCCAGTGTAGGTTGGTCGGTGTAATACCGAACACATCACATACCCAGTGTAGATTGGTCGGTGTAATACCGAACACATCACATACCCAGTGTAGATTCATCAGTGTAATACCGAACACATCACATACCCAGTTTAGATTGTTCGGTGTAATACCGAACACATCAGATACCCAGTTTAGATTGGTCGATGTAATACCGAACACATCATTTACTCAGTGTAGATTGGTCGATGTAATACCGAACACATCATCCACTCAGTGTAGATTGTTCGGTGTAATACCGAACACATCACCCATCCAGTGTAGATTGGTTGATGTAATACCGAACACATCACATACCCAGTGTAGATTAGTCGGTGTAATACCGAACACATCACCCACCCAGTGTAGAGTAGTCGGTGTAATACCGAACACATCACCCACCCAGTGTAGATTAGTCGGTGTAATACCGAACACATCACATACCCAGTGTAGATTGGTCGGTGTAATACCGAACACATCACCCACCCAGTGTAGATTAGTCGGTGTAATACCGAACACATCACACACCCAGTGTAGATTAGTCGGTGTAATACCGAACACATCACCCACCCAGTGTAGATTAGTCGGTGTAATACCGAACACATCACATACCCAGTGTAGATTGGTCGGTGTAATACCGAACACATCACATACCCAGTGTAGATTGGTCGGTGTAATACCGAACACATCACCCACCCAGTGTAGATTAGTCGGTGTAATACCGAACACATCACCCACCCAGTGTAGATTAGTCGGTGTAATACCGAACACATCACCCACCCAGTGTAGGTTGGTCGGTGTAATACCGAACACATCACATACCCAGTGTAGATTGGTCGGTGTAATACCGAACACATCACATACCCAGTGTAGATTCATCAGTGTAATACCGAACACATCACATACCCAGTTTAGATTGTTCGGTGTAATACCGAACACATCAGATACCCAGTTTAGATTGGTCGATGTAATACCGAACACATCACCCACTCAGTGTAGATTGGTCGATGTAATACCGAACACATCACCCATCCAGTGTACATTGGTTGGTGTAATACCGAACACATCACCCACCCAGTGTAGATTGGTTGATGTAACACCGAACACATCACCCACTCAATTTAGATTGGTCGATGTAATACCAAACACATCACCCACCCAGTGTATATTGGTCGGTGTAATACCGAACACATCACATACCCAGTTTAGATTGGTCCGTGTAATACCAAACACATCACCCACCCAGTGTAGATTGGTCGGTGTAATACCGAACACATCACATACCCAGTTTAGATTGGTCCGTGTAATACCAAACACATCACCCACCCAGTGTAAATTGGTCGGTGTAATACCGAACACATCACCCACCCAGTGCAGATTGGTCGGTGTAATACCGAACACATCACCCATCCAGTGTAGATTGGTCGGTGTAATACCGAACACATCACTCACCCAGTGTAGATTGGTCGGTGTAATACCGAACACATCACCCAAAACTATTTTGGGTCCCCTGATTTGTCATGTAATTATATATTTATGTTGTCTGTTATTGCATGTCGCCGGCGCCTGGTAGGGAAGGGATAACCAATGCCATTTGCAATCCCGTATACAGAATTCGAAACCAGCGGCAGGCGATTTGGAAAGAGACCGCCTTGGTCTGATGTTTAAAAATCGCATGAGCGTCGGTCACTCGGCAAGCAATGGCAAACTACTAAACGTAAACGTGCCTAGTAAATTACAGTCAGCCAAATCGTGATTGGGTTGATTGCGACATCTGTAAATTACAAGCAAGTAACTTGTGAGCAGGTCAATCAATGAATCTGCATGCGTTATCTGTTAAAAAGCTCATTGTCCTAGGATTTGAAGCGGCCAGTTAGTGTTGCTGCTAAACTGAATCAAGCAGCATAGTGTAAGAGTGGTCTGCATGTCAAGCTCTTGCTTTTGAATAACATTGGTTCTTGCATACCGCTGGAGAAACAACTATTAGAGACAACTAAAAGATATCAGATGTGGTACTCTCGTTGACAGTAAAGAATAATCCAGCCTGAAATAAAACTAACAAGGCACATTGGTGTAAGCTAAACAACCGTTCGCTGGCAGCACTTATCATTCGCTACGGGAGATGATGACTTGTTACGTATTTTCACGTGCACTCAGGCTTAGATAAAACGTATGGTCTGGACACTTCATATACTCACAACACCATAACTTTAGACATACAGATCTATTAAAGAGATTAGTGGAAGATAAATCCTTGATCAGTGACAAGACGTCCACGATATGAGCGACAAGTTGTCTTCCAGAAAATAGTTTGTTGGCAGGACGTGCAGAAATATCTATCGATTATTCGAAGCATGATTGGAAACTGTCAAAACCAATGCAAATGCTGAAAGTCGAGATGATGGTAATGTTAGAGGGATTCCACAAATCTGTGCAGACTCCGACAAGTGTCACGAAAGTCCAGTTCCTTTTTCAAAATAATGATGCCTTGTTGGCGTCGGCATACATGATTGATACCAGATTGTTTACACAACAGTTCACCAGAGTTCAGCATACACAAGTGGTACAAGAAAATGAACTGCGTGCAAGACAATTGTCGGGCATTGAAGAGGGAAAGACCAAAGTCGAGTGGACTTTTTTTTTTTGGCGTGACCCACAGTTTTGTTCGATAGATTTGAATAAAAACAGTGAAGTCATCTAAGCCGTCATCTATGAATTGTAGGCAACAGATTGTCCAGTCTGAGATCAGGAGGTTGCATGATTGCATCGGGGTTCTCCTTGAATGTGTTCTTTAACTAAATATGAACAGGGCATTTTTGTAGTTATAGTTGAATGCCATACCCGCCAACCATTGAAAATTGATTTTATAGATATGAAGGTAACCGTCATCTAGCGATAGATGCAGTAACATGGTAGTTACAAACCCTGGCATTCACACAGGGGCTTATATTACCTTTTACTTGACAGATAGAGCCATACGTCTGTTGGAAACTGTGGGATTGGCTGTGAGGTATATGTAGTGTTCAACATGACAGATACAGTCATGTGTCAGACGTAATCTATGGCATTCATGCTGAGACATTTTAAACATGTCATAAATATACAGGTCAGTCATAAACTATGCGACTCATATTGAGTCTTATGTAACTTTCGACACGACAGATACAGTCATATTTCAGTCAAAGGATATGAAATTCACAATTCCTCTTCTTCTTTACAATGTATCCCCGGCTGGGGCATATGCCCTCATGCAAGCCACGCTACGTCGTTCGTCCTATCGCTATCTCCTGCAGCTGCCTCCATGTCCTCCCAATATCATTCATCTCTGTTATTCTCTTCTCCGTGTGTCTTTAGGTATCCCGATATTGCATATGCCTTATGGATCCCAAAGACAGTGTATCTAGTTACACTGTCTTCATGTTTTCTCCGTGTCTGTAGTATGTACATCGGTGATTCTCTCATACCATTTTATTCCCACTGTTCTACACAGGCACCCAATAGAGGATTCACGCTGGGGTCTATGAAGCGTTCAACATGGCAACAGTTGAAGTATGTCAAATCAATAGCTGGTTGCTGGGTGCCGCGGTAGTGTAGTGGCCAGACGCTAGCCTTTTAGCCCGGTGGTCATAGGTTCAATTAATCTTCGGGGCAGATTTAAATAAACGAAAATTGAACTGTGTTCCTAGGTTGTTTCAGCCTTAAGTGGGTACAGTGAAATGTCTGGGGAAATAAATGTGGTCGGTGTAATACAGAACACATCACCCACCCAGTGTAGATTAGTCGGTGTAATACTGAACACATCACCCACCCAGTGTAGATTGGTTGATATAATACCGAACACATCACCCACCCAGTGTAGATTAGTCGGTGTAATACCGAACACATCACCTACACAGTGTAGACTGGTTGATATAATACCGAACACATCACCCACCCAGTGTAGATTAATCGGTGTAATACCGAACACATCACCCACACAGTGTAGATTAGTCGGTGTAATACCGAACACATCACCCACCCAGTGTAGATTAATCGGTGTAATACCGAACACATCACCCACCCAGTGTAGATTAATCGGTGTAATACCGAACACATCACCCACCCAGTGTAGATTAGTCGGTGTAATACCGAACACATCACCCACCCAGGTGTAGATTAATCGGTGTAATACCGAACACATCACCCACCCAGTGTAGATTAATCGGTGTAATACCGAACACATCACCCACCCAGTGTAGATTGGTTGATGTAATACCGAACACATCACCCACCCAGTGTAGATTGGTTGATGTAATACCGAACACATCACCCACCCAGTGTAGATTAATCGGTGTAATACCGAACACATCACCCACCCAGTGTAGATTAATCGGTGTAATACCGAACACATCACATACCCAGTGTAGATTGGTCGGTGTAATACCGAACACATCACATACCCAGTGTAGATTGGTTGATATAATACCGAACACATCACCCACCCAGTGTAGATTAGTCGGTGTAATACCGAACACATCACATACCCAGTGTAGATTGGTTGATATAATACCGAACACATCACCCACACAGTGTAGATTGGTTGATATAATACCGAACACATCACCCACCCAGTGTAGATTGGTTGATATAATACCGAACACATCACCTACCCAGTGTAGATTAGTCGGTGTAATACCGAACACATCACCCACCCAGTGTAGATTAGTCGGTGTAATACCGAACACATCACCCACCCAGTGTAGGTTGGTCGGTGTAATACCGAACACATCACATACCCAGTGTAGATTGGTCGGTGTAATACCGAACACATCACATACCCAGTGTAGATTCATCAGTGTAATACCGAACACATCACATACCCAGTTTAGATTGTTCGGTGTAATACCGAACACATCAGATACCCAGTTTAGATTGGTCGATGTAATACCGAACACATCATCCACTCAGTGTAGATTGGTCGATGTAATACCGAACACATCATCCACTCAGTGTAGATTGTTCGGTGTAATACCGAACACATCACCCATCCAGTGTAGATTGGTTGATGTAATACCGAACACATCACATACCCAGTGTAGATTAGTCGGTGTAATACCGAACACATCACCCACCCAGTGTAGAGTAGTCGGTGTAATACCGAACACATCTTCCACCCAGTGTAGATTAGTCGGTGTAATACCGAACACATCACATACCCAGTGTAGATTGGTCGGTGTAATACCGAACACATCACCCACCCAGTGTAGATTAGTCGGTGTAATACCGAACACATCACCCACCCAGTGTAGATTAGTCGGTGTAATACCGAACACATCACCCACCCAGTGTAGATTAGTCGGTGTAATACCGAACACATCACATACCCAGTGTAGATTGGTCGGTGTAATACCGAACACATCACATACCCAGTGTAGATTGGTCGGTGTAATACCGAACACATCACCCACCCAGTGTAGATTAGTCGGTGTAATACCGAACACATCACCCACCCAGTGTAGATTAGTCGGTGTAATACCGAACACATCACCCACCCAGTGTAGGTTGGTCGGTGTAATACCGAACACATCACATACCCAGTGTAGATTGGTCGGTGTAATACCGAACACATCACATACCCAGTGTAGATTCATCAGTGTAATACCGAACACATCACATACCCAGTTTAGATTGTTCGGTGTAATACCGAACACATCAGATACCCAGTTTAGATTGGTCGATGTAATACCGAACACATCACCCACTCAGTGTAGATTGGTCGATGTAATACCGAACACATCACCCATCCAGTGTACATTGGTTGGTGTAATACCGAACACATCACCCACCCAGTGTAGATTGGTTGATGTAACACCGAACACATCACCCACTCAATTTAGATTGGTCGATGTAATACCAAACACATCACCCACCCAGTGTATATTGGTCGGTGTAATACCGAACACATCACATACCCAGTTTAGATTGGTCCGTGTAATACCAAACACATCACCCACCCAGTGTAGATTGGTCAGTGTAATACCGAACACATCACATACCCAGTTTAGATTGGTCCGTGTAATACCAAACACATCACCCACCCAGTGTAAATTGGTCGGTGTAATACCGAACACATCACCCACCCAGTGCAGATTGGTCGGTGTAATACCGAACACATCACCCATCCAGTGTAGATTGGTCGGTGTAATACCGAACACATCACTCACCCAGTGTAGATTGGTCGGTGTAATACCGAACACATCACCCAAAACTATTTTGGGTCCCCTGATTTGTCATGTAATTATATATTTATGTTGTCTGTTATTGCATGTCGCCGGCGCCTGGTGGGAAGGGATAACCAATGCCATTTGCAATCCCGTATACAGAATTCGAAACCAGCGGCAGGCGATTTGGAAAGAGACCGCCTTGGTCTGATGTTTAAAAATCGCATGAGCGTCGGTCACTCGGCAAGCAATGGCAAACTACTAAACGTAAACGTGCCTAGTAAATTACAGTCAGCCAAATCGTGATTGGGTTGATTGCGACATCTGTAAATTACAAGCAAGTAACTTGTGAGCAGGTCAATCAATGAATCTGCATGCGTTATCTGTTAAAAAGCTCATTGTCCTAGGATTTGAAGCGGCCAGTTAGTGTTGCTGCTAAACTGAATCAAGCAGCATAGTGTAAGAGTGGTCTGCATGTCAAGCTCTTGCTTTTGAATAACATTGGTTCTTGCATACCGCTGGAGAAACAACTATTAGAGACAACTAAAAGATATCAGATGTGGTACTCTCGTTGACAGTAAAGAATAATCCAGCCTGAAATAAAACTAACAAGGCACATTGGTGTAAGCTAAACAACCGTTCGCTGGCAGCACTTATCATTCGCTACGGGAGATGATGACTTGTTACGTATTTTCACGTGCACTCAGGCTTAGATAAAACGTATGGTCTGGACACTTCATATACTCACAACACCATAACTTTAGACATACAGATCTATCAAAGAGATTAGTGGAAGATAAATCCTTGATCAGTGACAAGACGTCCACGATATGAGCGACAAGTTGTCTTCCAGAAAATAGTTTGTTGGCAGGACGTGCAGAAATATCTATCGATTATTCGAAGCATGATTGGAAACTGTCAAAACCAATGCAAATGCTGAAAGTCGAGATGATGGTAATGTTAGAGGGATTCCACAAATCTGTGCAGACTCCGACAAGTGTCACGAAAGTCCAGTTCCTTTTTCAAAATAATGATGCCTTGTTGGCGTCGGCATACATGATTGATACCAGATTGTTTACACAACAGTTCACCAGAGTTCAGCATACACAAGTGGTACAAGAAAATGAACTGCGTGCAAGACAATTGTCGGGCATTGAAGAGGGAAAGACCAAAGTCGAGTGGACTTTTTTTTTTGGCGTGACCCACAGTTTTGTTCGATAGATTTGAATAAAAACAGTGAAGTATTTAGGGAATGCTACTCGCGATATGTATCGGAAATAACTGTAACGGTCGTTCATAGAACGTTACAAAAACCAACACTGTGACGATGTCGGTTGTACTTCAAACAGTCTATGTGTAGTTGCGTCATAATGTAAAATTATCCATGAAAAACACACCATGGCGCTCGATAATTAAAAAGTATAGTGTTGCTCACGCCGCCGACAAACTAATCATATACATTACAGATTGCTTTTGTAAGTTGAAACATTTGGTCATCGACCAAAGGTTCAACAAGCTATGACTTTGTAGTTCACGTTTCTGTATTATACGTCAATCAGTAAGGCGCCCATTTTTGACATATGTTCACTCATTCAGTAGCATGCCCTTTGCAAAACCTCGCTCGCATAACAACCTTCCGGAAAACCTCTCGCTCATAAGCAAAATGTCCCGCGTCCGACACACCCATCTGGAGATTATCCGCCACATCCTACACCCATCTTCTCTTTGGCCTTCCTCTTCCTCTCTTCCCAGGCATATACCCCTTCATTATTGTTCTCTCTAAACTTTCGTGACGTTTCAAGTGACCAAACTATTTCAATTTTCTTTATTTTATCGTCTTTAATAGCAAACCTTCTTCAATATTCAGCTCTTGAAGTATGGATGCATTTGTTCTTTTCTTTACCCAAGATATTCTTAGAACTCGTCTATAACATTTATATTCAAAGGCATTTTTGAGCTGTTCAGCTTGTTTAGTAAGTGTCCAGGTCTCACATGCGTATGTTGCAATGGATGCATGCTCTTAAAAATCTAATTTTTGTAGTTCTGTCTGTCCCACTCCATAATTTATTCAGTTGTTTTAGTCTTTGAAGAGCAATTGATATGTCCACATATTAAACGTTGCTTGTAACTACATCTCTGCACGTAGCGAAAGGGCAGGAGCAGTTTCACTCCTTCGATCCCTCGAATCTCACCATCGCGTAACGTCTATATCTTGATTGGACTTTTTTCATTAGGTGACTGCATACAAAAGAAATCTGGCCATGCCAGTGGCTATTTTCGCGAAGTATTTATACTCTTTAAGAGTAATGCAGCCGAACTCCGTGGCAAATGCGTTGCGGACGTGGTTCGTAGTTCCGCTTACCTGCGTTCGAAACACAGCTGCGACCGATTTGATAGCAGACCGTGTTACGCTGGATTTTAACGTGCTGGTATGGGAGCCGGTCGTTCAGAAAGCTATGGCACACTACTGAACGTAAACTTGTTATGACATCAACAACAGCAGTGCCAGTGTTGACAGTGATGTCCTGTAAATAGGCTATGCAAAGAAAACAAGCAATGCACTCCTGATGTATTCATTGTGGTTATTATCCTTCTTGGTTATCTGCTAGGACGTGTTCTGGTACTGTAAGTGTTACATAGGAAGATAGTAATCTTGGAAATAATGTAATATCCATCCATCCATCATGTGCCATGCCGGTAAGCGTGGGCGGTCATGTTCTGCCATCTCACTCGATCAACAGAGTCGTGGATCAGTTCCGTGTTTCTGTCTCGACCATGCCACAAGGCCAAGCCATCCAGATACTTGTTTCTAGGTCTTCCCCTTGGTCTGCTCCCCTCGATCTTACCAGTTGTCACCAAGTTCTCCAAATCATTTCTTCTCATAACATGCCCAAAAAATTGTGACTGTAATGTAATATGCAGAATTGGAAATAGCATAACATGATGGACTGAAATAGCATACTAAGAAAGATTGGAAAGGGCATAATAAGATGTATTACAAATAGCATAATAAGATGTATTTTAAATATCATAACATGATGCATTGCAAATAGTATAATAAGATGTATTGAACCAATACGATGTATTGGAAATAGCTTAATAAGTTGTTAGAAGTAGCATAATAAGATTTACTGGAAATAGCATCGTAAGATGTATTGAAATAGCATAGTAATATGGTTTCGAAATAGCATGTTAGACTTACCACTATCATACGGATTTGAAGACGTGTTAGCGCTATTACAGCAGACTTGTGGTGTGATGGTGGCAGCTTTCCTGATCTATGCTAATTATGTCCAATTGGAGAATAGATATTCAACCAATTCGTATCAAGTCATACTATCTTTGTCTCTTTCTCGCGGCTTCCTCCATGTTCTTCCCTTATTAGTCGTCTGTCTCTAATACTCTTCTCAGTGTGTTTAGGTCACAGTCTATTTCGTCTGTATTTTGAGTTCCAGATAATCTGACCTATGCTTGAAACAATTTCATAAAATTATCCCGAAGCAGTTTGCCGCAGTGATTGTGATGTGACAAGGCCACCATATTTTGTAGGCCAGGAGAGAGCCAGGCGGTGGCAAATCTGTCCCTCACTTGGCCAAGGCCAGGCGTCTAACTCACGTCCGACCTCGCTCATGACATACCAGCGCAGTTCGCTATCAACTTCGGTAGCGTATTCGCTATTTCTGCTGAGAGTAATCCGATATGTGATGGGTGTCATAAAGTTGATTTATTGGTTGGTTGACTGTTTAGTTGATTAATTAATTGGTTGGTTGATTGATTGGTTGATTGGTTGACTGATTATTGATGGTTGGTTGGTTGGTTGGTTGATTTGTTGATTTGTTGGTGGATTGTATGACTGGTTGATTAACTGGTTGATTGACTGGTTGTTTTAATGGTTGATTGGTTGGTTGGTTGGTTGGTTGTTTTGTTCATTGGTTGGTTGATTGATTGATTGATTTGTTGATTGGTTGATTGGTTGGTTATGAATATACTTAATTCTTAAGTTAGGTGCATTAGCGTTCAGGTCGTTTGAGCTCTGAAAAGGGATGGCATCTAGAGCTGTGACGTGGGTGTGTAGACTTGTCTCCCGAAGCAGTTCCAAAGTATCTTTCCCATAGGAACTGTATTATAGGGCTATCCTGCCAATCTCCGGTGAGAAAATAAAACCACAGGGTTTTATAGACCAGTACTGACATTTCATATTTATAAAGATATATATTATTATGTGCCCAGTACATGAGTACACACTGACTGCCTCTGAGCGGTCTCCAGAGGATTTATGTATTTCATTTTTAACATACTCCACCCCACTGCTTAGAGGGAAACATATTAGTGGAAAATAGCTGGCAATAATAGTTCCTACTGATCAATTTTCACATTTACGAAATGGTTGCTTTCAAATATAGAATAGCTAGGCTCATTGTCCATTGACAGAAAGGCAGGTGCACTATGTTCTTGAGGATTGCTTGATCCAGTTCATCTCAATGACAAGTGAATTCTCCAATTGGTGTAAGCGTCTCGTGATTATATACAGTTGAGCTGATTACGTTGTCTTACACCGTCAATGTGTTACCGGGGCTGATAAGTACAGCAGAGAACTGTAACACCTTTCGTAAATATCGTAAGAGCCAACCAAGGAGGGTTGGCAAGAGGCAGGTTACCCCATGCCGTTGAATACTTTAGTTAAACATCCAAATAATCACGGATTAATCTAAAGAAAAGGCAAGCAAAATAACTCAAACACTAAATTTAAAGACGCTCTTCTCTGGAAGTAGTTTGACGCGTTGTGGAGAAAGAAGGTTGTAGACTGGATCACGGTCATACCTTCTGCACCTAGGCAAATCTACCAAAATAACCACATACTGGCTAGCAGGATGTCTGTGACAGTGAAAGGCCTAGGAAGGCACACTGATAAGAGTGCCTCTTAAAATATTATGGAATGGCAGCATAGGATTATCTCATTATTTGAACGTACGTCGCTTTATGATTCGTATGACCGACACAGTCGTAAAATGAGTACCCAGCGTAGCTGAGCGATTTGTGATATAGTGGCCTTTGTTGATTAATAACAGTGTAGTGTCCAGTTGTTCTTTCGTGTATTACGTTTACTTGAATAAATGACAGCTATGGGCATGTCGGCTCAATCCTTGACGTCTCGTTTGGAATTGGGCTTTTAAGTGTGTGATGGACAATGGAATCACAGACATACGAAGGCTACCGGGTGTAGCTAATCATGCTCACAATAAAACACCTATTCAGAGTCTGTTGTAGAACACTCCCCACAAGTTGTGCAATGCATGCATGCTGGTGGTTTAACTTCATCGCTGGGAATTTCTCTGACTCTTTTGCAATCGCACAGTTCTCAAAAGGGTACATCACAGCGGAGATCCGTCAGAAGGACTACTCCGTGCACATGAGGAAGCTGCATACTTCACTGCGTCATACCGTGACTTCGTACACATGGGATCCTGAACCATTCTCACCTTTTTTTCCCATATCATATTTACAGGACATTGCAGTCAACACCAGCATTTTTCAGCTGCTGTTGATGTCTTGGCAAGTTTTACTTTTAGTAGCTTGCCATTGGTCTCCCTGGTCTAGGGGTTACAGGCTTTCTCCGTAATCCCATATACTCTCTTGAGTAACGTGACGTTCACAAGAATCGGTAGCTGTTCACGCCGCATCGGTAACTTAGGGGTACGTGAGCCGGTCGCTCAGAAAGCAATGGCAAACTACTGAGAGTAATCTTGCCCAGAAGTCAACAATCAGCTAAAAGATGCTGATGTTGACAGCGGTGTCCTGTAAAGGATAAGCGAATTAAAAAAGTTTGCCATTGCTTTCTGAACGACCGGATCACATACCTTTCCGTAAGAAACCAATGCGACGCGATCCGCTGCAGAATCTCGCGCAGCCGTGTTTCGTACGTGGGTGTACAGGATTACGAACAACGCCCTAACACCTTTCGCCAGAGAGACCGGCTTCTCGCCTCTACGACAGTAAATATTCCTCTTCTGTTTTTACTCTTTACCCCTCATTTGGGCAATCCAACTGAGGCCAAGCCTTCCCTTCCCTAGCTGTCCCATGCAACCCTGTCTGTGCTTTCCCCATATTATTCATGTATATTTCTACTTCTGTTCTTCGTGTGCTTTTAGGTCATTTTCTGTTTCTGTTGCCCTGTAGATTCCAGACAAGGCTTGTATATTTGCAAGGTGGCAAAATGCTTAGTGCACAGGTTTGTCAAAATTGAAGTCTGGGTTCACTACTTAGCTAACAGGAAATATTTTTGTGATTGCAGTTTCTATCCAGTCTCCTATTCATTATTGATACCAGACATTTTCATGGGAAGAACATTGAACGAGAAAGAAAGCTGGTCACACTAAAGCAAAACAAACAATCAAAACAGTGGACCAGTGTATTACATCACATGAGATTATGGCTGTGCCTGTCTTTGATTACCTCCACGCCGTGTTCTATTTAGCTCGTTTTGTCTGCGCACAGTTGTTGCAATACTCCAACATGTTTACGGTAGTTCAGTCGGAACGACAAGCGATTCTACAATGCTCGAAATTATGTTCACACGTATCAACTGACATACATGTACAGTCCATTATATCGACCTTCGACACCGGCATATTATCCTACATAATACGGCAATTTTCGCGCCCTGTTCTAACGATCTGGCTCCTGGCACTTGAGAATCGATATGTGAGTACAGTAAATCGGCCATGAAAGCTGCCAAAACACAGTGGCTATCACGTTTACCTGCCGACCTTGTGGTCATGTGTTCGGATACACATTTAAGTCGGGAATGTTTTGTTTTAATCAACCTGAGCTATTAGGTCAATACATCTTAACATCAGTACCAGAAACATTGGGATACACTCCCCACCGCGTGATATTGACCACAACACCAACCGAGTGCTGATCTGTCTATCACATATGGCGTTTGCACGGTATATCAAACACACCTACAGGCGTTGAAAATGGTCCACTACTTCACTTACGTATGGTTACTAAAACCATGTGATGGTTTTAATTCGGCGGAATAATTCGAATTGTCTCCTTTCACTTTTTACATGATTTCTGATATCAAGTTCAGCTTCTCGGGAACTTCTGTATACACCTGTTATTGTTTCCATGAGACTGTATATACATGTCTGTAAGTGTTAATGTAGGATGCATTTATGCCTGCTGACCGTCTGGAGTCACCTGGAGCACATGACGATCCCTACCCGGCGAGGCTGCTCCTATGGAGCCGTTAACGCTGTTTTACTGATTTTCTGTGAATTGAAGCATGATTTTCTAGGCATCTGCCAAGAAGGTAGTTGGCCAATGATTTCCTTCTTAGCAGTGACTATACTGGTCCATGGCCGTAGCCATTGTTTCCACCGGAGACCATAACCAACAACTATATTGATTATGTGGTTGTTTCGGGATTTGAAATTTAAATATTGAGCACAACCCACTACTGGCAACGCCGATCGCATACTGGTATGAACCTAAGGCCTATCCGCGTCAATATGGAAGCACTATACTCGAGTTTCGCCCTCATTTGAGCTCGTCAGTAGTACATATCCCTGACCGGATCCAGAAACAGAAATTTAAATAGGCCTTAGGATAGGCGTGGATAGGCCTTAGGTTCATACCAGTATGCGATCGGCGTTGCCAGTAGTGGGTTGTGCTCAATATTTAAACAACAACTATATGTCCGCTGCTCTACAATTCCATCCACCACCTGCATTCCTGGCTTCATGCTACCCTGATCCGGGTTGGAGGCGGGAGTGGGTAAATGCGTACTCCACCTCGCCAAAATGTGTTCCAAGGGTTAGCGGAGGGAAGGAGGTACCGTACTTCTCCTTAGATAGGGAATACCTCTATCTCCAAACCGATGGAAACCATACTGACCAATACAACGAAATGTCGGTTGTAACGAAAAAGAGTGTTGAAGTGCTACATAGAACCTGTACTTATGTTTGGATTTTAAACGTGGACAATGAGTAGACAAGCTGGAAAACATCCAATGACAAAAGAAATGTGGTTTCTCTGGAAAATGCAAAGAATACCATGGATAGACAGAAAAACTAATCAGCATGTTCTGCAAGAAACAAATGAAAACCGTATAATGGTTAGAGAAATTAGAGGTATTCATTCAAGTATTTTTGGGCACGTTATCAAAAGGGAAATATACTCGAGAACGTGATGTCAGCTGCCGAGCTTGGGGAGGGGGGAGGGACAAGATCATGGGGAAGGCGGCGAGATAAATATATAGATGGTTTGGCCCCATGGCGTATTATCAGAGCGGATCCAAGACTGGTATTCGTGTGAGATTGGTAAACATCACCCACTCTTATCGACATGACACATGATGATGATAATGTATGCCTAATAGTTAAAAGCGTGCCCAGTCAGTCTTTCGTTGATGACATCAATTGTAGCCAACACTGGAAAACTACTTAAGGAGGAGGCACCACATGACCGACAAACAGTCATGTATGTCTGTTCGCTACTGATTCGTGTATGGGATTTGTCGAAACATAAATTCGCGTTATATAAACAAAACAATGTCATACTATGTTAAATTTACTAAACGTTAGTGAATCTATACTTCTTAACATGTCGATTCTGGGCAAGTTCATTGCCCAATACCCGGATATGTTGAAAACTGTTGAAATCTCGTTGAGGTTTTGTAGAGTAGGCAGCTATTGGCGAAGCAATTTTGCTTAACCCTGCCGCCATTTACGAGCTTTCTTAACTGGCAGTGACGTACAGATAAGGCATTTGACAAGCGAGAATAGTTTTCGATTGTCTCTTAAAAAGACGCCTTTAAATAAAGTGATTTAAAAGCTCCCCTGCCAGGAGCCATGAGTTATTCATAGATAAAAAAAACGAAACTTGCAAATATGATGCGGTGGTATTTGCTGATACATTGAATAAGACACATGTCGTAACAAGGCAGCATCTGTGGTGAGCTTCTACGGGTCTTATAAGTACCGCCTGCTCTTTGGCAAAGACCCGTTACTTATTTTAGTATTGATCAGAATTTGCAACATGGCAAAAAAAAAACAACATTAGTGGTCTTACGAGCTATCAAACATCTATTGGACATGGCAAAAGGCATTAGCTATCAAACATTTGTGGCCTGAGACATAATAGTGAATTTACTAGCTATCACACGTTTGTGGAACATAGCCTAGGATATATTAGTGATCTTATTAGCCATCACATATTTGTAGACATTGCATAGGACGTATTACTATTAGTGATCTTACTAGCTATGAAACATTTGTGGGACATGCCCTAGAACATATTAGTGATCTTACTAGCTGTGAAACAATTGTGCGGGAATGGCTTAGGACATACGATGGGGCTTCAACTGAACATCTTAAAACTGTGATAGAAATGGCAATAATCCATCTCTTTGCCTTGTAACCTGTCAATATTGTTATTAAGGGTGTCAAGAGCGTTAGGCGTCATGGTGTAGACGAACACGGTGGCGGCGTATAGACAGTTCAACGATAGCCACCCCACTTTTGACATGCACCAAACAGGAGCAGAGTTCGAATATCTCTTTCTTGATCAGTGAAGGGATGAAACCTATAGAAATTCATTGGCAAATGATGGTCAAATATGGTTATGCATGCCTGTCAGTCCAGCAAGTTTATTGGTGGAGTTGGAAGTTTCAAAATGGCGTGATATCTGTGACAGACTGTTCAAGACCGGGTCAGACACACCGAGTTGTGAGCCCGGAGAATGTTTTTCTACATGAATCCAAGCACTTTATCGGCACTGGAAGACTTGCATTGAACGCAGTGGTGACTACATCGAAAAATGAGACATGTGTTCTATACTTTTAAACAATAAGAATATATTCACCCAAAATAACAGTTAAGGTTTTCATTTTAAGCTCCCTCGTAGTGGTCTTACTAGCTATCAGAAATGTGTGGGACATAGCCAAAGACAAACTAGTGATCGTCTACCAAGGAGTAACTAGTGATGGTGCTGTCAAACACCTGGATGCACTAAGCAGAAAATCCATGCTTGTTTTGCAATCTTAATTTCGTCTTCCTGTGCTAGCCACTCCACCCGTAACATGCTAGTTGTCACTTCCCAAAGCACACTACGTGAGTCCTTACAAACAGAACATGTCTGGTGATGCTGTCATGCAACCATCGGAAGGTCGCAATCGCGGACTGAACTTCCGTGCAATCCGGACATTTTGGGGGAAGCTAAGTCGCAAAAACACATCACAAACATCAGAAAGGAGCAGTCATCATTTTATGGCCACATTATGAGAAGACAAAAACTGGAACATGTTGTGGCAACCAAAACGATTTGTGGAACGAGAGATAGTGGAAGACAGCATAGAGAAATTCTTTGACAGTTGTGTCATGGCACGGAATGGAAACAACATACGAATTGATGCATGCCCTCGGAGATAGCAATTTGTGGAGAAACATGATCGCCCATGCCAGCCGGCAAGGCAATGGATGATGATGATGTTGTAGTAGCATATGCCAATCAAAAGTAGTTGTATTGTCAAACAGAAGTAATGTCAAGCAGAAGTATTGTCAGATATAAAGTATTTTACACATTGGATTTTTAGACTCTTGAGTGTATGTGTTTGCCTTCTGGTAAATAGATAGACCATAAGCCAATAATTCAGCATCGGCATAATGCGATCAGAGAAAATATGTACAGGTAGTAATGCAAACAACAACCTACATACTTTTTTTCTATTCAATGAAATAAATTAGTACATAATCTACTGAAATGAAATGAGACAGATGATTGTTGAATATACTGAGATGTAATGGGCAAGTTAAATGTTTGAAACAGGCCACGACACAAAGGCTGCTTCAGACAAACATCAGTAAGAGGCAATACAACTTGTATGTAAATCACATTAGCAGAATTCAAAATGTGGAATGAATGTAACAACTGTCACCATTAATGTAAAACGCGATATTATCGTGGCACTTTCACCATGCCATGATTACAGCACATGAATTTATAAATCTAGAGATGTGTAGAAGTATGATCGCCTACGTCAGTTCACAAAGTTCTTGATTTTGATTATAAATGACATAAACTATATGTTTCAAATTATAGTCAGCATTTGAAGCCACTGAAGCGATTGTCAATATAGTTTGTTGGAACTATGCATACACTCTTTTTGAGACTGGTGATATAGTTTAGTTAAACTATACACTCACCTTTCAAGCCACTCTCTATATAGTGTGATGAAACTATTCATATACCCGTCAAAAGACATTCTATATAGTGTCGCGGAACTATACATATACCCATGAAGTGACTGTCGATAGTTTGGTGGGACTACCGTAGACACTTGAAGCGACTCCCGATAGTTTCGTGGAACTATAAGTAGACCTATGCAGTGTCTGCCTATATAATTTGATGGAACTATACATAGACAAATAAAGTGACAGTCGATATAGTTTGGTGGAACTGTCTCAACTACCCCCCGCACCCCCCCCCCCCCCCCCCACCACCACCACCACACGACAAATGAAGTACCATATAATATAAAGTGAGTAACTTACCTGATACTGGACTGGTCACAACCAACAGGTAGAGACACGACACAAATGTAACACTGGCTCCAATTGTCAGCTCCATGGCCCTTGTTCGATCTGTAGCACCGCGTTCGAAAGTTCTTCTGCTGTGTTATTTTCTTTCAGTTGAGCTGATGACCTGCGTCTAGATGCTAACAATTCGATCCTAATGACTGTCCGAAATCCACAACACGACCAAGGAAGCTTGTTAAAGTATTTGAAAATGTAGCATTGAGCCACTTAGGAATTAAATGGTTAAATCTCAACACACCAGAATGTTAATGATTATTGTTTTTATTTCCTGGGTGGAACTTTGTAAAATTTAATGTTAAAATATCTTTCTGGATAACTTGTTTACTTGAATCATCACCTAGAGATGGCGTCTTGGTTACTTCTTGTCACAGAGTATCTAGATTTCTTGGGAAATATTAAAGCATTAATACTACTATACAATACATTTCATAATAGCCATACCATTTAAGTAAGTACAGGAATAGACACTTTGTGCGCTATGATGAGCAATTGGTACGAACGAACGAACGAACGCACTTTGCCTGAATGCCTACTGCGACTTCTTCTGACCAACCCGTGGTGCATAATTCATTCAAAATGAATGCTTTGTTTAATTCTACTACACATGTTAATGTTTCTTTCATGCTTTTGTAATAAAGCCATTGGAACGGGTTTCAAATGAACGTCCCTAATAGTTTGTGTTTTCTATAGGTGTCATTAGGTGACAGCAACATCGATCATTATATTCCCATTCGTCAGTGGCGTAGGTGTCTCATGCGCACGCGCAGCGCATAAACAAATTGGCTACTGTACAAATTGGAGTGTACAACCAAAGATCAACATGCTGTTGTGCGTTTTTTTTTCTTTTGTGGACAAAAGGACTGCCTCCAAAGGACATTCATAAGGAAATGCTTCCTGTTTATGATGACAAATGTTTGTCGCGTAAAGCGGTGCATGGCTGGGTAGAAAATTTTTCTCAAGGACGCTTCAAAATTGTTGATGAAATCCTATCTGGTCGTCCTGTTGAGATTGCAACAGAAGCATCGGTGCAGTGGGTGGAGGAGGTGATTAGAGGTGACAGGTGAGTAACGATAGACTCTGTAGCATCTGCAATAGAGTGCTCACATGGTTCAGCTTATAGCATAATGCATGATCGATTGAAATTTCCAGGACTGCTGACTAGGGGAGTGTTGCTTCTTCATGGCAATGCCAGACCACATCCGACTCGATTAACTCAGGTGAAAATTAACCAACTAAAGTGGGAAATTCTGGAACATCAACCTTACATCCCTGACTTAGCCCCTAGCGATTTCCACCTTTTTGATCTACTGAAACCCGACCTAGATGGGAGACATTTCGCGAATGACGCCGAAGTTGAATGTGAAGTGAAAACGTAGTTTAGAAAACAGAGCACGCAGTTCTATGCAGCCGGTTTGGGAGGACTGATAAAACGACGGATAAGTGCGTCAATGTTAGTGGAAATTATATTTGGAAATAAAGGGACAATGTATGCATAAACATTAACTGGTTTCAAGTTGTTATCATATTTAGTTATTTTTCTAGAGTCATTTGTGACTTCACCTCGTATTTTTATATTCTTCTTTCAAAATTGCATTATGAAGAATGCCACTAGTTGATAAAGGCTGTCAAACATGCACATGATTTCATAAATGTCCGTTCAGCCATATAGTGACATTTAAAAGCAATTTAAAGCATTCCACAGTATTTTTCACACAACAATTGATATCACATTGCAGATAGCCCAAGGCATAATACTTGTTAAGATCGCATATTACTCCGCGATCATCTTTCATTGTGTAGTATGACACGCAAGAAGCGCAAATGTTAGAAGACTTCCAATATAGAAAAATCGGCAATATTGAGTAGATGAGCATGGATATTGTTGATACAAGCAGTTAAAATGAAGATACATTAATAGAACGAGGCTAGATTAGGGGTCGGGGGAGGGGGGAAGGACAGGCGATTTCATTCAAAATATGCTTTTTACATTCGCTCGCTTTGTACCTAAGCATAGTCCACACCACAAATATGTTAGTATTTTTATTGCATTGGACTGATTGTTAGCTTGTGAATTAGCTTTCTTTTTTGCCAGTGTCCTTCGCCCTCATGCAAACTCACTAAGACTACTGAGGTGCTTGTAATTTACATCATCAAGTCAAAGGCGAGAAGTCAACATTTGAAACAAACTGACTGATGGTCGAACTCGCTATCTCGGCATCAACATAGAAGACACAAAAGTAAAAATTACATTATTTATATTGGGCCTCTGATCGCTACCGTGTCAAGAGTGGCCTCTGTTCTCTACTGTGTCAAGACAATCTGATCTGTCTGATCTCTACTGTGTCAAGAGTGGTCTCTGATCTCTACTGTGTCAAGAGTGGTCTCTGGTCTTTTCTGTATCAAGAGTGGCCTCTGATCTGTACTATGTCAAGAGTGGCTTCTGATCTCTATTGTGTCAAGAGTGGTCTCTGATCTCTACTGTGTCAAGAGTGGTCTCTGATCTCTACTGTTTTCTCTTTGCTTCTATGAAAACCAATCAATACAGGTGAATTTATATCTAATCCTGTGTCAATTTATAAGACTGGCTAAACAATGTTGTTTGATATATGCAATTCACCTTTCTGATAAATAATAATAGTATCCTTTAAATTATTATAATTTGAGATCTCAGGGGATAGGGGCTGTTTGATAGATACAGTATAGCCTTGTATCCCACAATGCCATCTACGAATCATAAAAGTACTATAATGAATGCTTTCGTATCATGTGTTTTCAGCTAAATCGCCAAGTTAGCACTTTGGTCCTCAAGTAATCGAGGTCCCATAATGCGATCTGCCGGTCTCTCTGGCCGAGGAGTTACACGACTTTCTCTGTAATCCCGTTTATCTAAGCAGGGTAACGCAGCGCGCGAGAAATGAAAGCGGTTCTACCCGCGTTGGTGACTTGCGGGATAATTTAGCTGGCCGTTCAGAAAGCAGTGGCAAACTACTGAGCGTAATCTTGCCAAGAAATCAACAATCAGCTGAAAGATGTTGATGTTGACAGCGATGTCCTGTAAAGGATATGCGAATTTAAAAAAAAAAAAACATAATAATTTGATCTACGAATGTTAAAAGTATTCTAATGAATGCTTTCGTAACATGATGTTTTCACCTAAATTGCTTAGATAGCACTTTGGCCCTAAAGAAATCTATAAATCATGAAACTACTATAATGTATGTTTTTGTAATGTGATGTTTTCACCCAAATCGCTAAGTTAACAGTTTGTCCCTCAATAAATCATGGCAAGAACAGTCAGTGCTTATACGGGCCTGAGCCGATCCGGCATGCTATTCCAGCCTGTATCACACTTGCCCAGTGTTCAGTAGGATTTCTCCGGTTTGCCCATCTCTTCTCTACGTATCCAAGTAGATGTACATGAATGTAGAGAGAGAGCTCTCGCAGCTTCCCTTTTCTTCTGCTAGTTGACCGAAAAGACCAGGTTATGGATTTGTATTGTGTGAGGCGGTGAATAGCAAGCTCTATATGCAATATACTTTTGAACAAAATGGAATAGTATTATCTCTGCATGTACTATTTTACTGAAATGCGATGCAAGCAGTAACTGTAGTTAGCTTGAAAGAAGGCCAATGGATTGTAAGGCACGCACACCAGTTACGTGAATATGAAATTACATGGATCAATCAGATTTCGTCAAAGTTCAAACGTTCTAGTATCCATGTGCTTGAAATATCAACCGGCAAATGTACCATAGACTTGAAGGCTGAAATACTCGAAGAATAGTGCATTTTATAAAGTGGCAAATGTCGCAAACAATTCATGCACAGATTTAGTGTTGACATTTGACTGTGAATCTCCCTAAATACTTTCAGATAAAGCTGGGAAGAAGGTTAATTAAACACTAGTCAACAAAAATGAGAATGATGTTCTAACAACGCCCAAGCACAAAGAAACATCGACACAGCCATCAGAAGAAACAGTCAACGAGCTAGCTAATATTATTAGAATAACAGAACTGGAATATATATTGATCTGGTGGAATTAATAGATCAAAGATAAATCAGACGGGGCTAGAAATTCATCGGTTCGAAATAGTAATCATGGAACAAAGAATGCAATGTTTACTTTCTCGATGCTCATGGTAAGATATGTTTGTTTTATAGACTATTATTCAAAAGCTTCCGACAAAGTGAAACATCAAGATCTATTCAACATTTTGCATAGTATCATTAAAAATGGGAGCCACGTTATCGTTGTATCGAGACACTCGCCTGCCGTGTCAGCGCTCAGGTTTTCGATCTGCATGAGGGTGAATGTGAATTTATCTATACAAAAATATGTCCAATGCGCAAAAAAAGTTTAAAAGGGACCTTTACATGTTTTTCTTTACAGTATAGACGGGGACATATCAGGGTGCTTTTTCCCCCCGCATATCCTTTACAGGACATCGCTGTCAACATCAGCATCTTTCAGCTGAGTGTTGATTTCGTGGCAAGATTACGCTCAGTATTTTGCCATTGCTTTTTGTGCGACCGGCTAACATACTCCGTAAGTTACAGACGCGGACAGAACCCCTACCAATTCTCGAGCACATCACGTTACTTACGAGAGTATACGGGATTACGGAGAAAGTCGTGTAACCCCTAGACCAGAGAGACCGGCACCAGGGTGCTTATATTCGGATCAATATTGCCATTGACAGATAGTGATAGCGTGGTGGCCGGACTCTTGCCTTTGTCATGCTTTGAAACAGGTCAATTATTTTCAGCATCTACTTTACACAATTACATCTGACGGGAGGTATGACACAGCGATAAAGAAAAGAGTCGTCGTATCAAAAGATTCGTCTATACAAATGAGCAACGTAATCAAAAACAGAAATATGGGGTTAAGTACAAACATCGCTTGCTGGCTAAAAAGATAGCTGTGGCCTTTCTTCAGTATACTGTATATGTGATTGAAGGACAATGAGTCGTTACATATCACAGAAATCTAAAGAAATGGAGATGTTGTGATGTTTTATAAAGTTGAAGATGCAATGGACCCAGAAGAAAACAAGCGTTCGGGTATTAAGATCTGTTGGTGGTACAAAATTAAACTCTTAAAAAGTGGAAGGAAACGATAAATCAAATGTTTGGGACACACGTGGAATGCAAACAATTAGCCTTGTGTGGGGAAAAAAAGTTGACAAGAGAGACAGAGGAAGAGAGGTAAGAACATTGAATGTTAGGTAGCAACAGCCGGGACAGAAATAATAATATAAGCAAGACCAGTTTCATCAAAATAACACAGAGAATTTGATGGTCGTGGTCGCGGATGTGTGTTGCATACCATAAACTTGAAGAAGAAGAAGAAGAAGAAGAAGAAGAAGAAGAAGAAGAAGAAGAAGAAGAAGAAGAAGAAGAAGAAGAAGAAGAAGAAGAAGAAGAAGGAGGAGGAGGAGAAGAAGAAGAAGAAGAAGAAGAAGAAGAAGAAGAAGAAGAAGAAGAAGAAGAAGAAGAAGAAGAAGAAGAATGAGGAGGAGGAGGAGGAGGAGAAGAAGAAGAAGAAGAAGAAGAAGAAGAAGAAGAAGAAGAAGAAGAAGAAGAAGAAGAAGAAGAAGAAGAAGAAGAAGAAGAAGAAGAAGAAGAAGAAATCGATTCCAGAGATATAACTGTCCACATCTTCTGGCCCAAATTTGAAGACGATTGCGCACTGACGTTTAGCGACTTTTTAACAAATATGTTTGAAGCTGACCCACGTCATCGATAGCTAAATTTATTTAACCATCCCAGTATGAGCCTGTGAGTATTTCAAGAGGTTTTACCTTTGTATTTATGGTACAAGCTACTGAAACATTTGAACTTTGCGGAAACCTGATCCTTGTGCTTCATATTCCCCTAATTGACAGTGTCAATTATTTACGTGGAATCCTAACTTGCTTGTCTGATTTCCTGAGATGTGAGAAATACACAAGTTACAAGGCAAGAAGCTGTACATCCCACGACATGATGCCTACCAGGTATTACACTCCTATTAGTTTACATTATACTGTAGTATCTTCAATTGTACCGCTTTAAATGTTACAGCTCTGTTCATTGACAAAAGTTCTGACATTATATGTGCCATTGTCAGTCGCTTTCTATTTATAGACTTGCTGCTAATGGGACAATGAAAGCGAGTGTTTGAATAATACTTTCAAACCAATCTACTGAATGTGTATGGAATCTGGATCTTAAATGTCTATATTAGAATAAAAATCATGAGGTCACCGATACGCGAAGCTCTTTCAGAAGGTCTTGTTCCATGGCAATGGATATCCACGTGCTTTGAGAGACACATTCACATTGGACACTGCAGTCATCATGCTGGTCAGCCCTTTAGACTAGAGGGACAGGCGACCGTGGCACCCAGCGGGAAGACATCTGACTACGGCTAAGCAGAATGGCCTGGAAGATGATCAGGGGTTAACAGTATCAAGAACACAGAAAACAGATGGGAACTGGCGAATCCAACTGTCTGCGCCATACGGCATTTCCATTGTGTATATGTGAGTGCCAGTTATTTAAACAGCAGCACCCTTTTTGAATTGGTTATCTTCCAGTTAGTCAGCCCTACAGACAGTGCAGAAGTGTTTCACGCAGGCTCGACAAGTCTTAAATATTTAACTTACTACATGTCTGTTCAATAGTTATATTTATGAGTTCCTGTCTTCAACTTGTTAGTCATAAGATTACTACCTACTCACTTCTGTGGCGCTGGGATTCCTTTCTCGTTATCTATTAATGGAAGCAAGTGTTTTAGTTACGCCCAAATTGATTACCTGTTATCCTTAACTCGAAAAATGGTTGCTCTGACACAGAGATCTGTTACCCTTGGGATAGACTCCACATATATCCATATCTTTCTAGATGGTTCTTGTAATGCATTATCCACGTATGTAATTCCCCATACTGCTGCCACCTATGATGTCAATTCCCAACTATCTGACTCCTGCTGATTGCCTTGTTCTTCACAATGAGTCGCCTAGGGACGGTGTTTCCCATCCAGTGCGCCAATACGTTTCTTTCCCTGTTTTCATGTCCTACCGCCAATCAATACGTTTAATAATGAAATTGGTTTGTTGGCTTCAGAGATAACTTAGTACTTGTCAGGTCATAGTTTATTGGCTTCAGAGGTCACTCACTACCCTTAAAGTCATAGTTTTTGTTGTTTTTACTTCAGAGACCACTCTTTATTCTTCATGCCAAGTTTGGTAGCTTCTGAAGTCACATACTATTCTCCTTGTCATAGAGTGTTGGCTTTAAAGGTCACTCTGTACTCTTCATGTCATAAAGCGTTGGCTTCAAAGGTCACTCTGTAAATTTCGTGTCATGCTTCCTTGGCTTCAGAGATCACTCAGTACTCATCATCATCATCATCATCATCATCATCATCCTCATCATGATCATCATCATCATGTACCATACCGATAAGCATGGGCGGCCAATTTCGCCATCTCACACGATTACCAAAGTCGTGGATTAGCTCTATGTTTTTGTCACGAGAAAATGTTATGTGGTGGCCAAGCCATCTAGCCATTACCTATCTCCATTTTCGTTGTTGCTTTTCCGTCAATTTTCACGGTTCTCGCCAAATTCTCCAGTTTATTGCTTCTCATAACATGTACAAAAAATCGCGACTGTCTACGTCTAATTTCTCTAATCAGTTATTTGATTCTTGCAGGACTTTTGTTTGTTTGTTTGTTTGTTTTTATCTGTCAATGAATTCTTTGCATTTTCCTCAGAAAATGCATTTTCACGTCATATCCCTGCATAAATGTACGAATCAGCATCTGTTCTACTTCGTTCCGTGTTTAGTTTTTGTTTCTAATATCTATTTAGGGTTTATGAAAAACAAGGTAAACTGTTATACTCATCTAATAACGTTTATTGATTTATGAATTAGTGAGCGAATAAATGTTACTTGTTTCTGAATCGCTATGTTTACATCATCGCGTGTCAGGACTTAGTCAGATATGACTGAGCTACCGTTAGTTAGTTAGTTAGTCGCAGTTCCAACTTCACAGCAACGGGTTATCCCCATTATGCTCCGTTCCTGTGCCAGTGAATATCACACAAAACGCTCCCCACTGCCCAATGTGAAAAGTGGAAAAGACAGGAGTCTTGACAAACAACAGCCCGCACAGATACACTGTGCATAATGCCGCCTCCAGAATGTCAACACAATAGTCCCCCACAAAACACCCAGTTCATCTCTGATGGAATCGGCAGTCATTTACCGTATGACAGTAGACGGTACTACCTGTTTTCTGTTAGCGCCAAACGTTGTGCGGCGCTTACCAAACCCGACACCCCACATTGTGCCAACGGCTTCGGGCGGAAGAGCGCAATTGGGAGGGTACAAGCCTTACCCTGGTGCGAGGAAATGCAACCTAAAGACAAAATGTTATGGCAGGGCAGACCAGGCCCTAAGCCTTGGTTAGCAGCTGGACTAGGATCGAAGCTCCGACAGGCGGACAGTAAGAGTATTGCTTTGCTGATCCGGCAGCTTCTGCAGCTTGCCTTGTTCCAGATGTAGAGGTGTTACCTTTCCTCTAGAGTGAACTAGGCAGGCCGAGATGAGCATGGGCAACACATGATCTCTATATTTTAGCCCAGACTTTGTGCTATGGAGAGGCAATAACTCCATCCCTGGTCTTAACAAGTCTCGGAATCAAAGCGAGAGGCAACTGTTATGGGTTATAAGTCCCTGTCAATTGGCGTAGGCATGGGGCGCCACGCGTTGCATCTGACGGTGGGAGACACCTATACGTGTCACTGACCAGCTACCGCCTTCCGCAAGCTGGGCAGCCCGCGGCCAATTGGGTGCTGATCCGCCACAGCCTGCCTGCTTCAATGGCCTGCATGAGACTCGCCTCGCTGAGGAAGGGTCACTCAGGGAAAACAATTACACCTTTTTTTGGAAGGGTAGAGGGCAGGCAGAAAAAAGGCAACACGGTGTGGGCTTTGCAGTGAAGAATTCGCTACTGGGAATGATTGAAATTCCAGCAATAGGAAATGAAAGACTATTATCCCTGCGCTTGGCAACCTTTTGTGGTTTTGCCACCATTATTACTGCATATGCACCGACACTCGATTCCTCTGATGATGTGAAGGATTCGTTCTGTGAGGAGTTAGACTCCGTGATCAAGGCAGTTCCAAAATCTGACTACATTTATATGCTCGGTGATTTCAATGCTCGTGTGGGCAAGGACTCGAGTTCATGGCCAGTGTGCCTTGGAAAATACAACATCGGTAGCATGAATGAAAATGGGCAAAGGCTGCTGGAGCATTGCACCAGAAATGACCTATGTATTACAAACTCCTTTGTTTTTAAAACAAAAGAGCTGCATAAAGTCACATGGAAACATTTGAGATCCGGCCATGGCACCAACTGGACTTCATCATCACACGGAGACAACATCTGAACCATATATCATTGACTCGAAGTTAAAACAGTGCTGACTGTGATACGGATCATTCTTTGGTTGTTGCAAGGGTTAGAGAATCTACACAGCTAAACACAAATCTACCCCCAGGATTAATATTATTAACACTCACGATCCTGAAAAGTGCTTTCAATTTTAACAGCAACTTGAAGACGCTTTCACTGATACACCAGAAAATTGTACAGTAAGTGAAAAGTGGGGTCAACTAAAGGAAACTCTTTATAAAACTGCCGTAGGGGTTTACGGCACTGTGGATCATAAGAGGCTGGACTGGTTTGCGGCAAACAGCCAGACTCTGCAGCCCTTGATTGATAAGAAGAAGTTAGCTCTCTTACGAAACAAGGAAAGACCACGCGTAACATTCAGAGTCAGCTAAAGCAAGCTAGGAAGGATGTGCAAAAGGCTGCCAAGCAGTGTGCAAACGACTATTGGATCAAGTTATGTGAGTCCATTCAAATCGCAAGTGATAAGGGAAACATCAGAAGCATGTATGAAGGAATAAAGAACGCCTGTGGTCCAACGATCGAAAGAAGTGCACCATTGAAAACCTTGACTGGAGAAGTCATCACTGATAAGAATGAGTAGATGGATAAATGGGTAGAGCACTATTTGGAGCTTTACTCAAGTGAGACCAAACTAGCGGATGATGCCCTCAACGCCATAGAGGCTCTACCAACTCTTGACCACCTAGACACACTTCCCACCATAACAGAAGTTAAGTGTGATATAAATGAACTTGCATCTGACAAGGCTCCAGGTAAGGATGGGATTCCAATAGAGGTTATCAGGAGTGGCCAAGACACACTCACTCTACAGATCCACCAGCTAATAGAGCTATGCTGGCGAGAAGGACAAGTCCCACAGGCTTCAAAGATTCAAGAATCATAACACTGTACAAGAACAAGGGCGACCGGGGCGACTGCAACAACTATAGGGGTATCTCACTTCTGTGTATTGTTGGAAAAGTATTTGCCAGAATTGTTCTATACAGACTTCAAGTCCTAGGAGATCAAGTCTACCCCGAATCACAGTGTGGCTTTCGACAGATCCGGTCTACCATTGATATGATATTCTCATTGCGACAAATGCAAGAAAAATGCCGTGAACAGAATCAACCACTGTTTATTGCCTTCGTCGACCTCACAAAGGCATTTGATTTGGTCAGTCGTGAGGGTCTGTTCAAGGTACGAAGATTGGCTGCCCACCAACTCTTCTGTCCATTGTGGAATCGTTCCACACAGGCATGAAGCGTATAATCAAGTTTGATGTTGCAACTTCTGATGAGTTTGAAATCAAGAGTGGCGTTAAGCAAGGTTGTTGTGGTATAATAAAAACGTCCCTACCCTTTCCTATTTATGGACTCCCTTAAAAATACACAAACCCTTACAATTACTGTTTAAGTAACTTACTTAATGTAGGAGAAAATAAAACAGCGATAGACTGACCGTGGCAGCTTAATTAATTTGGCCTTATTTTGGCCTACATACCTGGCCAACAGTCGTCGACTGATTGTAAAACAAAGGCCAGTGTAGCCATTTTTTGGTCAGTACGACGACAAAGAACAGACATGTAAAAGTTTTCCCTTCGGGGAGAAGGCATGTTGCCTTTTAAAACCATGATTCTCTTCAAGCTATTGGTATGTTATCTACATGATTAAGATATATTTATGTATTACCTAGACCAGTATGTTTAATTAAGAATTAGTTACAATTCTCTTAAACCAGGCTGGATGATGTTTACTAAGGAAACACAGGTGGGCGCCACGCTGTAATTTTTCCTATGTCTTACAATTTCAAATCCATATGTTAATATCTTGTATAGGCATTATGAACTTATATCTCACTAGTAGTGCTATAATCTATGAATATTATGTGTACTGTAAAGTATCAACTCTCATGTCTGAAACACATTCTAGAGATTTTCTCAATGTAGGAGCAGACCCCTGATTCATGCTTCATAGTAAAGAACTAGTGTCTGTCAATTTCATATTCCTATGTTAAAACTTCTAGGCACTGTGAACAATATCTCACTATTTATGCTTAGAAATCTGCAAATAATCTATGTACTATAGAAAGGTGTTTTATCCATGCGGGGACATACAAATGATTACGCATATTCCTGACTCTTACTTAGTCAGGGGATAAAATATTTTGCCACATTATAATCTGTAACTTGGAAATATAGTGCTAAATTTTAGTACCATTCTTTTGTTAACAGATTAGTAACCACTCCATATGAGGGTGAACATATAATCAATTCATAAAATAGTGTTAGGGACAGGCCATGTTTGAATATAAATTCATGAACAATGAAACGCGTGATGTAAATGCATGTTCGGATAGGATTCACTCCGCATCACCTCACCGTAGTAGAAACAGAAGCGAAGATTGATGTGAATAAATTGCTTGCAATATTCAGAAGACTGGACCATGCGGCATAAGTTATTCTTATAAATACCCTCCGAATAATAGCAGTCATTGGCAAAACATATCACAGCGATTACTATCCTCATGTGCTGTACGCAGTGGGGGAAAACAATGGATGTTTTAGTTCATGAAGATAATTCAAAAACCTAGGCTCCCTGCATCATCATTATGATTAATTATTATGTATGAGTATCATGTACTTAATATCAGAGAAATGTACATGTATGTCTTTTTCTGGTATGAGAATTTTCTTTGTTCTGATTGTTACTTTTTACTGTGGAAATATACATTTTAATGTTGCACCTTGGGATTAGAGGATGTTGATGTAAGAATACATATGTATGTCAGTACTTAAGAAGCCAATAGTGAATAGTCTTGACCTAGTGATGATTATAGTGCCGAAATGAAGACGCGGCATTAGAAACCACAATGATTCTGTATAGGCTATTCTCTTCAAGTAATGAGAGAGACAATATCAACATGTTGGATGGACAGAATGACTTCACCCATCCAATAGTCCCATTAACAACAGAACAAAATATAAGTGAGAAAATACCTTACTCACTATGAAGAGTCAGAATGGCTCTACTCAGCAATGAGGGACAGTGGAACATGGACACCCACTCCTTTCCCCTTCTCCCCTTGGTGTTTTGTATTTGTGTTTGTAATTGTGTTGTAAACCTTTTACCATAACACAGTAGGTTAATGCTAGTGTTGTATTCTTGTCATCCCTTTTCTATAGAAGAGAAGCAGGTGGTGGTTGAATTTGGTGGGACTATATCACTAACACTGGATCCTGGGTAAACAGCCATAAAGTGAATGTCCAAACCATAGTCTGGATCTAGCAATACCTCAATGTTTACTGCGGCGCTCAATAGCTCCATAGCGAGCAACAGATAAATTAGAAGACAACTGACGGGGTGAGTGATTAAGTCCTATTTTAGTAGGAACATCCCACATGTGGACTTCAAGATCTAATAATCTACAAAGATGAAGATCAACAGAGTAACGGACAACAGTGTATCGTCTGCTTTACGTCTGAGAAGTATCACCTATAAGCCTTATCACTCAGCAAAATCAGTGAAACTATGGGACAATCCTACAAGTTACTAAAACTAGCAACAGTGAAAGCCCTTCAACTGTTGGTTGGATTACCATGTTAATATCCACAATGGATAAGTCTTCGAAAGAACATCTCACAGCTGCAAAAGGCAAACATAAGGTTTCAGCCATGCAACCCAAAGTTCTAGCTATGAACACCAACTCAAAATGGGAGAAGACACTGAACCACATAAGCCAATACAACCAAGGTACAAACTGAATATCATCTGAAACATAACTACGAAACCAGATTACCTCAAGGTTCCAAACCCTGAACACCATCAGATAAAAGACCATATGAAAGCAACTAAATGTCTCTACATCAGCAACAAGAGGAATCATCCAATTGTTTGCAAACCTGTTACTGTGCTGGATTCATTCATCTGTGCATATATGTAGGTATAGATCAATTGTGGCCCTAGTCACAGGTACTACCATGAGATGCCTCTCAGTCAATTAAAGTTCTACACTGGACTAGATAACAACGACTAACTCTTTGCTGGTCCAATGTCAACCTAAATACCATGGGTTATAGACTCGCGACTTGGTGGGTGTAAAATCTTTGTTGAACTACTTGGGATTCTGATATTAAAAGCAGAGAAGCTGAATGGACGTCTACTTGGCACCATGTATGGTGAGATGGTAAAGTACCGTCTGCAGAGCTTAAGTGGAAATTCCGGAAAGTTAGACCAACCTGAGGCCCCAAATTTCAAAAAAAGACACCGAGCCTACTGCAACAGAGTACTCGAATATTCTAGCCCGCAGAGGGATTTGTGATTGTGTGTAATTTCTATTATAAAGTATGATTTGCACCAGCCAATTACCAGTGACTAAATAGTAAGAACATAACTGAGTGCATTAATTCGGTACCCAGATAATGGGGAAAAGGATCTAATCGACAGCAAAGGTGGACCCATAACCGCACACCAGGAGATAGACTCGATTAATTAATTTAATTAGTACAAACTGCTGTTTATATGTTGGTTTTTGTTTTCTGAAGGTAACAGGTCGGTAGTTTTTTTTCCCAATGGTATATAGATGGTATAGTATTTTGACACCAACTCATTATTTTTAACAATGAGAGAATGGTAAAAGGTGTCAGAAACATGTTATTTTGGGTTCTATTTAATATCTTTATTTGCCTTAATTATGAGGGAAAATGAAAGTAGACCCAATTTGTGGTTGTTATGTTGTTTGTAATAACCTGGTTTTTCTGGGGTCACTGGGTACTATGTTGTAATACTGCATATCATTCCCATGCCTGTCTGAAAATGCATAGTGTTTATTACACCTATATATATATATGTAACTGCAGATCTTGAGTTAATACTTGAACTGTTTGTCCAAAAGTGTTGTGTACATCAAGTAAATGTGGTGTCCAACCAGTGGTTGTTTATATGTAGTGAGCAATCAATATCCTTCTAGCATCTATAGTTAATTTAAGGGTGATGAAGTGGGAAGGGAAACCTACACACAGATGCCATTGTTTCAAGGATGGAACTCTTTCCTCCTGGGATTTGTGGTAAATATCCCGGATCACCCTGCATTCTTACCAGTGACAGAGAATCAATAAAACCCCCTAGACATTTTAACGAATCATTCTCAGGAATTAAAATCCACATCCCACAGTTGTGTACTGGCTCCCACACTCTTTGGAATATACTTTTTACTTCTACTGAAATATGCCTTTCGTGATCAGGATGGCGGTATATACATTCACTCACGCTCAGATGGTGGCCTCTACAAGGCTCAGAGATTGAAGGCAAAGACCAAAATTAGGAGGGTACTGATCAGAGAGCTGATGTTTGCAGATGATGCTGCAGTTGCGACCCACTCTGAGGAAGAATTACAATGTCTACTATCTGCATTCTCCAATGCTTGTTCTGAATTTGGTTTAACAATTAGCAAAAAGAAGACACAGATTATGTCACAAGGTGCATATGGGGTACCATCAATCTTTATTGACTACGCCGAACTAGAGATGGTAGCTAGGATCAGTGGTAAATACAAATTATCCCTAGATCAGGAAATCAACATCCGGATTGATATGGGGGAAACAACAATGAACAGGTTAAGAAAAAGAGCCTGGGAGAACAGGAAGCTTACTGCCAAAACAAAAGTCTTTGTCTATCAAGCCTGTGTCCTTAGTACTCTTCTTTATGGCAGTGAAACCTGGACAACTTACACACACCAAGAGAAACGTTTAAACAGCTTTCATATGCGGTGTCTGCGAAGAATTATCGGTATTAAATGGCAAGACAAACTCACAAATACTGAAGTATTGGAAAGATCAGGTTGTGTGACGGTTTATTCCATGCTCAGTCTTCGTAGACTTAGATGGATACGACATCTTAGGAGGATGGATGATGGTAGAATACCAAAGGACATCATTTTTGGTGAATTACAGACGGGTAAGAGATCTCAGGGTCGGCCTCTACTACGATACAAAGATGTGTGTAAACGGGACATGATTGAAACAGGCATTGATAATGCACATTGGGAGCAAGTCGCCGCTGAACGTGTTGCATGGAGGGCAAACATCAGAAATGAAATAAAGACAAAGGAGAAAATTATTGCAGATAAGTCACACACCGAGCGTGTGAGACGTAAGATGGTGCATGATGGTGGAAATGACCACGTGCTCACATGCACCCACTGTGAACGAACATTTACAGCGCGAATTGTCCTTATCAGTCACATTCGCTACTGCCATGGGTAAAAGCTATTATGCCTTTTTGAAGCACAAACTATCGTCTGTCAAGACGGCAAGGTGCCAATGTATGTTTACATCGCTCATTAAAGCATATTTTATTCTTCATTGGCTGGCAACATGTGTATTGATTAACTATGTTAACAGGACAGCAAAGTAAATGGGGCTGTATATTCCTGTTGGGCCGAACTTATTTGCTTCACTAACATCCCCCTTGCGTAATATCACGTGGAATTGCAGCTTTTCCGGTGTAAATAGGAAAACACTTACACGACGCCTCACATCCCGTTGTAATTTTCTCCAATTCGAAATGGCTGTAGGATGTGCAGAGTACAGAAACACCCCAGATTCAAAAGATGTGATATGCTGAGAGGGTTGCCGGTGAACATTACGGTGATGTTGATCCTACAGAAAACTGCAATACAACATCAGATGACCGATCACTTTAGCAGAAGAAACCATTAATATAGATAAAGAAAATGACAAGCTGGTTTTTTGCAGAATGAATAGTCTTTTAAACTGACAGAAACAAGTTGCAATTTTCTACTAAGAACGGAACACGGTGGACTATGCAGACATATGCAATCAGAATCTAGAATTTTTGACTCAGCATATGTATATGTGGTCAAAGTATACAAAGAAGTGCGTTCTTAAAGTATGCACCATAGCGACATATTAAAGAGCACTTATTAATCTGTATGACACTAACGCAATTCTACGGTTGCCAGTAATTCTATAGTTGCTGGAAAATATGTGATTGCAAGCAATTCTGTGGTTATCAGTAATGCTATAGTTGCCAGAAATTTTGTAGTTGCAAGTAATTCTGCGGCGGTTAGAAGCAATTCTATGATTAGCAGTATTTCTATTATTACAAGTAATTATTTGGTTCTCAGTAATTCTGTGGTTGCTAGTAATTCTATGGTTACCAGTAATTTTATAGTTGCCAGAAATTATGTAATTGCCAGAAAACTATAGTTGCGAGTAATTCTGTGGTTAGCATTAATCTATGATCAGCAGCATTTTTATGAATGCAAGCAATTATGTGATTGAAGGTAATTCTCAGAAATTCTATTGTTGCCAGTAATTCTATGGGTACAACCAAGAACTGAAAGATCCTGATCAGTGTATACAAGAGCTAATAACTGCATATATTGCCAATGTACGTGTTCGAGGGAAGAAGAAGAGTTAGAGAAGGGAAGAGTGAAGATAAGGAAGTAGAAGATGGGAAATGTACTTTGCGGCATTCCAAGGTACGTTGCACTCCAAGATACGTTGCACTCCAAGGTACGTTGCACTCAAAGGTACGATGCACTCAAAAGTACGGTGCACTCCTAGGTACGATGCACTCCGAGGTGCATTATAGAGCATAGACTAGAGCATTCCCTTTCCGTTGGAATGCTTTTCCTGAAATAGGTCCTTACCCATCACAGCCTCGATGCTATGGCTTACAACACGAGTAAGTAAAGGGTATTCATGGGCACATATGGGAGAAGACTAAATGAGAGAATGTATAGTCATTAAAAGCTATTGTTTGGGCAATTTAGTTTGAAACGTTAGCACATCTGAAAGTAGATTCATCATAGTGAAATTAGAAAGGTAAAGGGCAAGCAGGTTAAAAAAGAGGAAAATCGAGAAAGGGTCAAGCCGATGACATTCTTCAACAGGTGTGTTCACTTAAGAACATCATAACCTGGCCAGGAGTGGGTACAAGTGCCAGCTGAGTTCTGTACGTCCTTTTCAATTTGCCTCCAACTAGACAGAAAATCCAGACAAGAAAATAAGGCTGCTGTAGAGGCGGAAATACAGGCTTGGATCTTTGATAATTCTTCAGAGGGTGATGCTGTCATTTACACAGATGGGTCGGTCGTTCGACGCGTAACAAGTTCATCGGCCTTTACGGCTCATGCTGAAAGGAAATATTGCGAAAGAAGATTCTAGTGATTTAGCCTTGACCACAAGTAGTCTGACTATGGAAGTCATGGCAGTAAGTAAAGAAATTACATGACTCGAGACACAGACCTACACCCAAGCATGTTTCCTTGGTGACTCAGTGAGTAAGTTAGGAAGATAGAGACGGGATAGGTCCGAAGACAGTTATTGTTGTCTCTGGAGTGGTTACGGCTGGCTAAGATTAGTTTGATATAGTTTGATTGAATCCCTTAACATTTCCAATTTTTCGTTTATACTCTGTATTTTAGCTATTGCATTGTACCAATTTTTCACAGTCACTCTGTATAGTTCTTGAATTTCTTTATCTACTTTCAGAAACTTTGTATTAAGAGTCATGTTCTTAACCACAATATTTCTCTCTTCAATCTTACTTTTATTTGTCCACATAGTGGTACGTGATCAATATTATAGTCAGCACCAGACATTGTCTTTACATTATTAAAGTAGACAGCCTATATTTATTACAAGAAGTCGTGAGTTTCATTATTACTGTGGGAGGGGGGGGGGGGGGAACGTGATTATATTAAAGAAAAATGATAGCTCAATTTGTCTGAAACACAAGCACATCACGCGGTAGGTTTCCCATCTGTCTAACAGGAAGCCGTGCGTTTCAAATCGACTGGAAAAAACCAATTTGATTATGTTTAAAATGTATATAGAAGGCAAACATAACACTTCAGATGATAAAAACAGTATCTCATTTCTCGCACTAAATGTCAGAAAGAGAGTACTGAAATGTTATTTAGAACATGTTCTTCCGTACTGCACTGAATCTTGGAATGCAAACTAACAGCTTAGGAAGAACCTGGAAGTAATGTGTGATGTTTCTGAAACGAATGTTGCAAATACCTTGGACTGCCAGAATAACTAAAATCAAGTGCCTGGAAAACATGCCACGTAATCAAGCCATGCAGATAATTTAGTTCTCTGCCTTCGCCTTGTTCTTTTCCCCTGAATCTTGAC
Source organism: Cepaea nemoralis (assembly GCA_014155875.1). Lineage (NCBI taxonomy): Eukaryota > Metazoa > Mollusca > Gastropoda > Stylommatophora > Helicidae > Cepaea > Cepaea nemoralis. Next base: position 124,686 of record JACEFZ010003644.1, on the reverse strand, counting down.
GTTGTAACCAAGTTATCTAGTTCTGCGTCTAATTTCTCTAATCAGTTTACGGTTTTCATTTGCCTCTTGTAGGACTTATTCATTGGGTATCTGTCTGTCTATGGTATTCTTTGCAGTTTCCTCAGAAACCACATTTCCACATTTCACATCCATACAAACGTGCATGTTCTATGTAGCACCATATGTAATTTTCTCGGAAGCTCGTGAGGGTCGTCACTGGATCTACGTTGGTGCTTTGTACGATGCACATGGCAGGCCGCTCTTCGGAAAGAGACAAAACCACATTAGATACAAACCGGTGCAATGAAGTCGACACTTTTGCCTTTTAAGTTGTAACCCTCCCCCTGCTTTTATCTCGTCTCGGGTGTAAATAGTTATTTACTATTTTGTTTCTAAACTATCAAAGTATTTGCTACAGGGTGAAGCGACTTATTGTGAAGGAAATAATTGTACACTGCTTTATTCTGGAGAAAATAATGGTTCTCTTTCCACATTCTCGTAACATACTATATATTGCATTGCTATTATTACACATTTTTGTTTCTGTTTACCTGGGCAAAACTGTCTTGTATTTCATAATGCGTGAATTGTTATCTCATTCATGCTTTTTTGTTATCATTGTGACACAACATACACATACACGCTAGCGAACAAACATAGGTACAGATTTATTAAAATGGTATTAATTCTTTCTCACAGAAGTCAATTATTTCATCAGATTCCGACGCGGCGTAATTTCGCAAATCGGTGAATGAATAAATATTGCACATAGAGAACCGTGTTGTTGCGCTAAGTTACGATAAGACACGATTAGATCGCGTCATTAGCTTACTGAACAATGTCAGTACAAGACTTGATAACCACGGTGTGATCCAAGGCAATTATAACATTTACAAAACTAAGTGACACACTGTGCAATACTCATCATCATCATGTGAGATGTTGATAAGTGTGGGCGATCATGTTTTCCCCATCTCAAATGATCAGCACAGTATTGCATCAGGTTGGTGTTCTTGTCTCAATTATGCTATATGGTCAGGCCATCCCGTTCTGACGGTTGTCACTATATTTTCGAGTCTATTTCTCCTCACAACGTGCTCACAAGAATCTTGACTGATTAGGTCTAATTTCTCTAATCAGTGTAGGGAGTTCATGGGTTTATTGACAAAATGAAATGTCTGATTTCTTTTCTAAAAAAATAAAATAAAACAACATGAAAAAAACTATACTCCACTGCTAGTATATATTTCTCAGCTGGTCTGCTAATTGTCTCTGTTTCACGTGCATTCAGCAGTATATCTTCTAAATAGCACTTAAAAACTATTTTTCTTTCATTCATTACTATTGAGAAAAATTTTTTTTATTGGTAAGTATGTTTTTCATGTCACACAAGAAGCTACATTTGCCATTATGATTCTTGTCTAATTTCCACTAGGCACTTTCCATCTGCTGTTTTGTATATTCCGAGATAGTTGTACCGCTTCTCATGTTTAAGGTTTTCCCATTTTTACATTGTTTCGCTGAGCCAATGCTAATGCAAGATTCCATCACCACATCGTGCTGCACTTGGATTATGCTAGTACAAGTCTATATCATACACTGTTTCCACTGGAACTAATGATAGTACAATTCTATATACCACACTGATACACTGGAGCTATGCTAGTAAAATCTGTACCACACACTGTTGCACTGGAACTATGATTATACAAGTCTATATCACACATCCAGAGAGATTAACAACGCATTAAAATGAGAATTGTCAAATGCTACGTATATTCAACGCTACTGTATGGCGCGGAAGCTTGGACATTGAACAGGTAACTTCCAGTTACTTGTTCAATGTCCAGGCTTCTGCGCCATACAGTCTGTTGAATATACGTAGCATTTGACAATTTTCATAGTCGCATAGAAGCCCTGTTGATGTTGATATACAGACTAAATGTCGTATTTTATGGAAACAAAAACAGTCAAATGCAGAGGTTCTAGAAAAACTGGGAATGAAGAGAGAGTTGATGAAATAAATACAGAGGAGGCAATTGAGTTATTTCGGCCACGTTAAAAGACGTGATACACTTATAAAAACTATTCTGGAGGGTAAGGTTGAGAGCAAGAGGTAGAAACGATATAAGTGGGAAGATAACATCAAGAGATGGACGAGCATCAACCTGACAGAATGTACAGTCAGGACGAGAGACAGACAGTGTTGGAGATCCATTGCAGCCATTACATTGTGGAGAAGGCCCTGATAGATTGATTGATATCCAACACTGTTAAATTGGAAATGAGCTAGTACAAGTCTATATCACACAGTGTTACATTGGAACTATGCTAGTACAAGTCTTTATCACACTCTGTTCCACTGGAGCTATGATAGTACAAGGCAATATCACACACTGTTAAACTGGAACTGTGATAGTACAAGTCTATATCGCACACTGTTACATTGGGACTATGCTTGTACAAGTTTATATCACACACTGTTACATTGGAACTATGGTAGTACACATCTATATCACACACTGTTACAGTGGAGCTATTCTAGTACAAGTCTATATCACACACTGTTACATTGGAACTATGCTAATACACGTCTATATCACACACAGTCACATTGGAACTATGATAATACTAATCTATATCACACTCTGGAATCAGCATTGGAGGACGAAACATCAATAACATTAGATATGCAGATGATACAGTATTAATTGCAGACAATGAGCAGGACCTGCAACAATTAGTAGATGTGGTTGTTGTACACAGTGAGCAACTGGGGTTAGAATTAAATTGTAAAAAGACTCAGGTTATGGTCGTCAGTAGGAAGGAAGAAGTGCCACAATGTAATATACAAGTAAATGGAAATATTCTTCAACAAGTGAAACGGTACAATTATCTTGGAACAGTTATAACATCTGATGGGAGATGCCTTGAAGAGATTAGAACAAGAATCGCTATGGCGAAAGTAGCCTTTAGCAAGATGAAAAACATTCTGACCAATAAGAAGATGTCAATTGAAACGAGAAAAAGAGTGTTGAGGGGATACATAGAGCCTGTTCTTTTGTATGGATGTGAAACTTGGACAATGAGAAGTCAAGCTGAAAAGCATCTGATGGCTGCAGAAATGTGGTTTCTGAGGAAAATGCAAAGAGTACCATGGACAGACAGAAAAACCAATGACCAAGTACTACAGGAGACAAATGAACATCGTAAACTGATTAGAGAAATTAGACGTAGACAGTCAAAATTTTTTGGACATGTTATGAGAAGAAATGGATTGGAGAACTTAGTGACAACTGGCAAGATCGAGGGGAACAGACCAAGAGGAAGACCGAGAGGAAAATACCTGGATGGCTTGGCCACATGGCATGGACGAGACAGGAACACTGAGGTGATCCACGACACTGGTGATCGAGTGAAATGGCGAGTCATGACCGCCCACGCTTTCCGGCATGGCACATGATTGATTGATTGATCACACTCTGGCACATTGGAAATATGATAGTATAAGACTGTATAACACACTGTTTCACTGGACCTATGCTAGTACATGTCAATATCACACACTGTTACATTGGAACTATGATAGTACACGTCTATATCACACACTGTTACATTGGAACTATGCTAGTACACGTCTGTCTCATACACTGTTACAATGGAAAAATGCGTGTACAAGTCTATATAACACACTGTTACATTGGAACTATGTTAGTACATGTCTATATAACACACTGTTACATTGGAACTATGGTAGTACACGTCTATATCAGACACTGTTACATTGGAACTATGCTAGTACACGTCTATATCACACACTGTTACATTGGAACTATGCTAGTAAAACGCTATATCACACACTGTTACATTGGAACTATGTTAGGTCAAGTCTACATCACACAATGTTACATTGGATCTATGATAGTACACGTCTATATCACACATTGTTACATTGGAACTATGATAGTACAAGCCTATAACACACACTGTTACATTGAAACTATGATAGTACACGTTTATATCACACACTGTTACATTGGAACTATGTTAGCTCAAGTCTACATCACACAATGTTACATTGGATCTATGATAGTTCAAGTCTATATCATACACTGTTGCATTGGAACTATGATAGTACAAGCCTATATCACACACTGTTACAATGGAACTATGATATTACTAGTCTATATAACACACTGTCATATTGGAACTATGATAGTACAAGTCTGTATAACACACTGTTACATTGGAACTTAGCTAGTACACGTCTATATCACACACTGTTCCACTGGAACTATGATAGTACACGTCTATATCACACACTATTACAATGGAACTATGCTAGTACATGTCTATATGACACACTGTTACACTGGATCTATGCTAATAAACGTCTATTTCACACACTGTGTTGCACTAAATATATGCTAGTGCAAGTTTACATCACGCACAATTACTGAATGTAAGCTAGTACATGTCTATATTACATACTTTTATACTGGGGCTATGATAATAGAAGTCATTATCACACACTGCTATACTGGAAGTAAGCTAAAACAAGTACATAACACACGTTGTTTCACTTGAGCTATAATAGTACAAGTCAATTTCACACACTGTGTTACACTGGAGCTATGATAGTACATGTCTATATCACACACTGTGTTATACTGGAACTATGATAGTACAAGTCTATATCACACACTGTGTTACACTGGAGCTATGATAGTACAACTCTATGCCACACACTGTGTTACACTGGAGCTATGATAGTACAAGTCTATATCACACGCTGTGTTACACTGGAGGTATGATAGTACATGTCTATATCACACACTGTGTTACACTGGGGATATGATAGTACAAGTCTATATCACACACTGTGTTACACTGGACCTATGATAGTACAAGTCAACAGCATACACCATGTTACACTGGAGCTATGCTAGTACAAGTCTACATCACAAACTGTGTTGCACTGGAACTATGCTATTACACGTCTAGATCAAATTGTCCACAGAAACTACATATTCACAGCCATTCATTGTTTCTCAACATATCTGTATTTTTTTGCCAATGTTGCATATGCATTCAACAGTACAGGTTCGATGTAGCAATGCAACACTCGTTTCCTCACTGCAATTGGCAGGTTTGTGGTGATGAGTATGTTGTACATCTTAGAAAAGGCTACCTTTGCTACGACGATGTTTGTTCCAAACTCTACAATACATATTCCGCCTGACATTATTACAATTCCCAAATTTGTGTACCTATTCACCTACAAAGACATACTAAGATTGGCAACTCAAATAATACTGTTGGCATGCCACTAAGATACACACACACACACACACACACACACACACACACACACACACACATATATATATATATATATATATGGATATATATATATATATATATATATATATATATATATATATATATATATCGAGGGAGAGAGAGAGAGAGAGAGAGAGAGAGAGAGAGAGAGAGAGAGAGAGAGGGGGGGGGGGGGGGAGTTACATGATAGTGTTGAAATGTCATTAAGAAATATCTAAGTGGGAAGTCGTGTAATACACTTGGCATTACACTTAGAAATATCCAGGTGGAAAAGTCAAATGATATGGTTGGCATACCACTATGACATATCGAGGCAGGGAAATGTAATAATACTGTCAGCATGCCACTATAATATATGCAAGTGGTGAAATCAAGTAATACTGTTAGTATAGCACAAAGTCATTTTGTGGTTGAAAAGTCAAATGGCATATCTCTGGCATATCTCTGATGCATTGCAAAGTAAGAAACTAAACCTAAATGCCGTTGCATCTGACACGCACAAAGGTTAAGACAATCAAATACTGTTGGCATGTCACGCAGATATGTCATGTCAAGTACAACTGTTGGCATTCCGCAATAACATTTAATGTAAGAAAGGTCAAATACTACGGTTGGCATTGCCACGAAGATATTTCGTGTTAGGACAAGTGCAAGCTAATTTTTGGAGTAACAGTTTGGAAGTATGATTGATAATATTAGCATCAGTAAAACAGACGTAATGACTATAGCCAAAAAATAAACAACAACAAAAATGCAGCTATAACAGGGATCACCAAAATACGGCCCTCGGGCCGGATCCGGCCCCCGACGTCAGTTCATCAAGCCCGCCGATGGTACTCGAATTTGCTTGATAAAACGTATGGAACACGAGATGATGTAATATAATTTAAATTTAAATATTATGTTTAGAATACTAGGAGATCTTTACACGTGCGGAGACCTCCGGCTGTTAACACGGGTCCGAGGCTCCATAAATATTTACTTCTTTTTTACCTGTCATACATTGTGTCGGTATGTAACAAGGATTTCTTTGTTTGATAGTGACAGATAAGTGAACTACACGTGTGAATAGAGGTAATAAAAGACCATAGATGCCAAGTGTTATTACGAAACAATTCTCCCCAGCTCAGAAAATTAACCCGGTCAAGGTGTTAATCGAGCTGCTCTCTAGGCCAGTGGTTTTCAACATTTCTAATGGAGCAGATCCTTCGGCAAATGTTTACGTTGCTCAAGGAACTATGTGCGATGATCCAAGTATCTGTCCTACTTTATGTAATAAACCAGATGGGCAGAAATGTTGCATTTATTAGATTTCGGCCTGTTTCGGCAGAACGCCTGGCTGCCACTCGCGGAATCCAGTTGAAAAACACTGCTCTGGGCTATCTATTTGGGGCGTAAAGTACTTCGTGGAAACAAATGACCAGAAAACTAGCTGCGTAATATGCAGTGAAAGTGTTGCCTGGAAAGTTACACTCTGAGAAATATGATTCCATGAAACATGGTTTAGAAACACACAGGAATCTCTCCACAAGAAAGTTTGCTAACAATGAATCTGTCACTCGTAGAAGTTATAAAATACTGCATAATATGGCAGAACGAAGAAAACCGTTTACTGGTGGCAACTTATCAAAGAGTGTAAAATGGAAGCAGCAAATGACTTGTGTCCTGAGAAAGCCGATTTGTTTGGAACTATCATCATTTCGGCAAGTTCAGTCGTGCGGAGAACAGAAGAATTTGGAGAGACCATAGTACTACAGATACGCGAGAAAGCTAGGAACCTGCTGTGTTATTCTCTGGCCCTGGATGAGTCTACTGATCTCTCGAGTACGTCACAACTTCTCGTGTTCATTCGTGGTGTGAATTTGGACTTTCAGACAACGGAAGAGTTAGCATTCGTTTGCGGCATGCATGAAACAACAACTGGAAAAGACATTTTCGTGGACGTGCAAAACATTTTACAAGATTATAACGTTCAGTGGAATCAGCTTCGAGGTGTTACAGTTGATGGAGGAAAAACATAGCCGGAGTGAGGAAGGGTCTGGTGGGCAGATCAGGAATCAGTTGAAAGATTTGCAAATTCCGGGTGCTCTGTTCATACACTGCATCATACACCAGCAAGCACTCTGTGGGAAAGACTTAGATATTTCTTGTGTTCTGAACCCAGTCGTTTATGCTGTAAATTTCATTCTGGAACTTGCACTCAATCATCGTCAGTTTCAGGCTTTTCCCGAAGAAACTGATTCTGAATTATGTGACTAGTCTTATCACACATCAGTGAGGTGGCTCAGCTGCGGTAATTTCCTGTTTCGTTTTTACAAGCTCCGAAATGAAATGCGCCAGCTGAAACTACAGTTAAAGCTAATTGATTTGCAAGAAAATGACTTATTGAAAGAGAAGCACATAGAATGAAAACTTGTTGAATTTTACCGCTGCTTACCTGATTTTGAGATTCCGAAACTAAAGACATTTGCCGCTTGTATGACATCAGTGTTTGGAACAACTTATGTCAATGAGCAAACATTGTCAAAAATGAAGTGTGTGAAATCAAACCACGAAGGAGATTGACTGATGCATATTTGAAAGCATTTCTCTTAATTGGATGAAGCAATTCCAAACCAAACATTGATATCTTGAAAGCCAAATGCCATTTTCACAAATCCCTCTAAACTTTTTTGCTGCTTAATTTGTGAGATTCGGATTTGTGCACACTAGGTCTGATTGAACTATTTTTTTTATAACGACGCCTTCTTTGATAACTTTTATTAGTAAATAACTATGTTGGTTGTCTTTGTCTTATGTGCATTGCACACTACTCACCTATGATTAACATGGAAAGCTAAACTTGTTTTTTCGTCTTTTTTCCAAGAGCTTTCGTTCTGGAATGCAAGTATTGTACAGAATGTTTATGCGGCCCGAGCTCTTTATTTTGTCAGTTATCCAGCCCGCTGTGAAAAATGTTTGGTGACCCCTGATCTAAAAGAACGCCCCTTGAAACAAGTAAAGTTCTTCAAGTACTTACAAAGTATAACATCATCAAATGGCAAATGCCGGGAAGGTTAACCCGCAGAAATGCCCGCAGAAGTCGGATGTGTCGGCCTAACAGCGCAAGAACGCAGCTCTGCTGTAAACAGGCAGAGCGCAATCACGTCCGAAGAAAAGAAAAAACTCAGTATGAGCGAAGAAGAAATGGCAAATAAGAAGACGAGATCTAAAATAGATACAAAAGGCAAACCAACTCACTGGACAAATTACACAATTTCTAAAGAACAAATACGTATCAGTAGATACTTTTTTTTTAAAAAGCACTCTACAACACAACCTTCCTACCAGCTCTATGCTACCAATGCCAAACCTGGACAATGACACAAAAAGAGAACATAAAAATTGCAATAACGGAAATAATATTTCAGAGGAGAATACTCACTGTATCAAGAAGAGAGAAAATCAGAAATGAAGAAATCAGGACTTAAGTGGGGGTTATAGCCGTTCTAGATTTCATAAGAAGACTGCAAGTTAAATGGTTCAGCCAGGTAACTAGGCTATCAACAGTAAACCACAACAAGCAGTGATGTGCAGATCAAACAGACTCAGAAGATGAGGCCGATCATGTGGACGATGGACAGTTGGAATAACAGTCCATTGGAATCTCGATAAAAGAAGCGAATAAACGGGCACTCCCCTGCTTTACCTCGACACCGCAAGTTATAAGAGGAACAAAATGAGATAAGATGAAATGATTGGTAATAAATTAAAATGATAGTAAATGACCGTGGTCCATGACTGGGAGTGTATTTGGCTTATGGTGCTTCATCCTGTTGGTATAAATAAATCAAAAGAAAGCAACAGTTAATTTGGGCTTGCTGACATCTCAACACTTTGTCTTCCTTGAATAGGTCAATAAAGTTGTCTCTTTCTGCATATGTCTGACCACTTGGGCAACAAATGTTTAGCTATCATTTCACCAGTTGCAAGGATACATTAATGAGTAACGTATATCTTTAGTTTACTACACATGTGGTAGTTCAGCTTGCTGTGTTCTGTGCCCCTTACGGCGTCTAAAATGGTCCCTTACCTTAATTTTTATACGATGTGGAGTAAACATCGGTCAATTAATGTTTAATTATAAGGAATACATGAAACTTACACGCCACTAGGCCATACTCCTGTATATAGTCTTTTGATTTCGTTGTCACTAGAGATGTGCTATGTTATATACTAAATAAAACAACACGCATAATAGGACGCCTTACTGAAATATCACTTACATTAACTTTTATTTCAGAGTTTTTCAAAATTAGAAAACTTCCCCGCACAACTTATTATAGAGTTTATGATTCTGGTGTAAAAATATCTGGATATTTACCGGTGCTATTTCATGTCCCGAGATTCTGCTAGTAAAATCTCTAAGAGGAGATCTGATCACTTATTGAGATATCCATGTGCAAGGCAAGTGGGCCTATACCAAAATGAAACGAAAGTCTGGCATCAGGTATACATCTCTTGCATACTTCTTTGGCTGATAAACACCATCGTGTCTTACACACTGGAATACGTTTACCGTATTAAACACCAAAGTTGTATAGAAAGAACTGCAATGGAAGGCGTGATTCCCGAAAGAAGAGGAGTCGACCAAAACAACCGTGAACACAGGACAATAAGACACTATGGGCATAAAATTACATAAGTCAGGAGAACTTTCGAAGGATCAAGAATTTTACCCTCAGATTAGAATGAGAGCAACATTATGCAAAGGGCTTGCTACTTTATGATGATTACTTGGTGGTATGGGAATGGTACTCGATATAGTGGATAGGAAAGCCCAGGGTGTCTTTTCGCCCTAGCACAATGTTCTAAAGAAGAATTAACCACAAGAAAGTATTAACAGTTTAAAGTACGCTAAAGGGACGGCAAAGACTAGCCCTAATGCTGCTGCGTGATAGCCCCTCTTCGTATATCAGGTCCTCTACACCAGTGCTTCCCAAAGTGGTGGTCCGCGGACCGGTGCCGGTCCGCGAGCCCTTATTTGCCGGTCCGCAATGTGAGTGAATTAAGAAAAAAGTTAAATGTTTTCTCCTTTTAGAATTGTTTAGAACTTTTTAAAAACAAGATGGTCCTATCCTCAAACCATGATATCCGCACCAATTTTATGGTGATTTACTTTTAAAATAAATTGAGCCTGCAGTCGTTTAGCCCAAGGAGTATTTATTTTTAAGGAGAAACGAATCATTGGTTCAATGGGAAAGTTATAAATAGTAACCAGCTGGGACTCATACTAAAAGTCGACGACATTTGTTTGTTGACGACGTGCGTGTCTTTTGTTTCCTATGTGACGAAAAGTGAGAAAGATACACATTATAATTTGCTGATTGTCATAAGATGCAGAACATACGTGATTTTCGTTGTACGATTATAATGCCTTTTGCCATCGTCTGAGCGAGTGAAGGTGTTAGATACATCTGCAAAGTATTTTTCATTACAGCTGGACGAAAGCAGGGACGTTGCCAACTTAGCGATTCTGATGGTGTATGTGAGATATCGATACAAAGACAACTTGAAAGAAGAGTGTTTCTTTCTCTTCAATGAGCATTATTAAGACAAAATACAGAAACAGTATGGACATTGGTTCTCTTTTGTGGGTAGCGCTGTCTACAATCGAGCCACGATTTGATAAACTTGTAAATAATAAACAGGCCCACCCCTCGCATTAAATAGTTACTGTTAGCAGCTAATTTTTAATTAAATTTTATTTTTATTTTATATTGGTGTTCATTACTGTCGGTGTGTACGAGTATATACACCTTTACAAGAAGACCTAAATGTAGGTTTGACATTTGAAAAATAATATAGGGAAAGCTAAACAATACGCAAAAATCAGTCCTGTGCATGAAAGTAGTAGCACGTGTATGAACTACGCTTGAATTGAAAGCTAGCGAAAACGCAACGAAACAAACAAAACAATAAATACATAAAACTTCCAACAATTGTTATCTAAATGAAATGACGGCTTCACACACTCTGTTGAAAGAGTTTTCATATTCAAAACGATATTTTTTATCATGGTCCATGGCGTGTGGGATAGGTGATCATGTCTAACCACAGCTTTCTGTCTCTTGAGCTGCCAATAATTTCTGATAAGATGCACCTCCATACCATGATGTCCAGCTTCCAACGTCTTCTTTCTTGGTCCCCCTAGTCTATACCTCCCCTCCCATCCAATATTCCCGCTGCGACGACATACTCCAGATTCCCCTTCCCATGACGTGCCCAAAGAATATGGAGTATCTTTATTTGATGCCAGTAACCACTTTTCATTGTGAGTTTACGTATTTAAAGATACCTTCTTTGCTATTTTTATCCATCTATGGTGTTCTCACGAGTCTTCAATAAAACAATCTCAACAACTTCCACATAATTCCTGACTTTCTGCTAATTGTCCATGATATGCTTCCGTACCTTAAAATTGGCTCTATTTAGGTCGAAAGGACGCGTTTTGTCATCTCGACTGAGAAATACAAATCGCAGAGACTTGTTGTATACCTTAAAACAATAATGTGACAATATACTATAAGTATCCCAGTTAGGTGACATTTAAAACGACAGCTTTTACAACGACAACTTGTCCATCTTCCAACAGAGGTAGAATTTTGAAACATGAACTCCACTCATCACTACAACACAAACCATACCTGTAACGACTACATCAAAGGCGTCAAACAGACAAGGGAATTAAGTACACATCTCGCGTTTTCTTAGTGAACCAGCCTGCCTATATTATGGATTATGAGTATACATACCTTTTGCTTTCTAAAGAAACGGTTTTACGAAGGCTTTCATGTCATAATGACAATAAGTATTTTTCTTACAGCCTTTTGTATGATTTAGAGCTACTATCAGCCACACACGGCGATTACGTTAATGGAGTTAAATCTGAAGTTAATATTCCATTCAAAAGAAGCATCACATTATGAAGCGATTTTACGTTATAAAAGACTGGGGAGGGGGGCTGGGTTACTTGCAGCTGAGAACATCAATAAAGAGCTAATTTTTTAATAGCAAGAATATAGACCACCAACAATTGTATCAATAAATAGGAAAATGCTTAATCAGCTTGATAAACTAAACTACATTGGGGTAGCTATAACATCACATGGAAGACACTTTCCAGAGATTAAAAGCAGAAGTGAACCAAAAACAAAGCGGCATTTCAGAACATAACTATCTTGTGCAATAGGTCACTGACATTGAATGCCAGAAAAAGAGTACAGAAATACAACTTGTGTGTTTTGCTGTATGACGATTAATAATGGAATGTGAATACACAAATTAGGAAGAGCTGGGAATCAACTAAGATGTGTTTCCTGAGACCAATGTTGAGAAGCTAAGTAGCAACGATTGTCTGGAAGAGACCGATTCAAGTAGAACATCATATATATTTATAAGAAAGAGGCAAGCAAAAAACTTACCGAGCTATATGGGATCAACCTCGATGTAATGAAGACGAGTCTTTCTCCTTTAAACCCTTTGGCATGTAGTAAAAGGAGAGGCATTAGAAACATATTACAGATGGGAAATCTCATTGGGGAAAAGAGGCAGAGGCAGACCGAGGAACGTGATGGATAGATGGACTGAGACGGAAGCATGAAAGAATATGATCAGTAGAGTTTATCCAGAACACCAAGGACCTAGATGTGGTGAGGGACAGGAACGCCTACGCCAACTGGCACGGCACGGCACGGCACGTGATGATGAATGTTTTATACACATCGTGGTTGATGTCTTGAGAGTTAAACATGTCAAAAGTGTGCGGTTTTGTAAGAATGGAGTGAAGAGAAAGAGAGACAGATTGAATTGAATTGATTTGAACTTTATTTAAAAAGGGTTACAAATTGAGCACGTAGGCCCGTCGTACATTAGGCCCTTTCAATCACTCATCTTTCGTTCATCAACCGTGCATGATACATTCACATAGGAAAAAACAAACATTGTCTAATGAATGTTGTAAGCATAAACAATGCACAATACAAACAATAAACAATATTATCATGTTATGTGACACATCCCCCATCCTACACAGACATCCCGCACCAACCCACACACACACATCCCTCACCCACTCACACATCCCCCACCCACCACACATCCCTTCACCTACTCACACATCCCCTCACCAACACAGACATCTTGCAACCACCCCCACACACATACCCCACCCACATCCCCACCCACTCAATACCCCAACCCACACAAACTCACCCACGCACACATGCTCCACCAATCAGCCCACCCACACACCCCAACCACACACATACTCTTCCCACAAAAACACATCCCGCACCAACCCATACACACACACATCCCTCATCCACTCACATATCACCCATGCATACCCTCACATCTTCCCATCCATACATACACATGTTTCCACCCACCCACACATTTCGCATCCACCCACACACTCCACCAACCACACATACAACCCCCACCCACACACACATCCCCCACCCACAAACATTTCCCACCGACACACACACACACATCCCCTTGGCACATACACACATCCCCCAACTTCCCCTACACACGCACCAAAAAACCCACCCACACACACACACATCTCCCACCTACCAACACCTACACATCCTCCACCCGCAAACACCCACACATACCACTACCCACCAACACCCACACAAATACACCAACTGAAATACTCATCCCTCTCCCACACTTCCTTCACCCACCCACATACTACCTACCCACACACGCCCAATCCTTACGCACATCCCTCCAACCACCCACACACCTCCCCACCCACCGACTCCTCTCCGCAGCCGTTTACACATCCCCCACTAACCCACATATCTCACACTCATCCACATCTCCCCACCCACACACTCACACATCACCCACCACACATAGACGTCTCCCATCTGCACACATCTCCCCACCCACACACACATATGTCCGCACACACACATCCCCCACTCACACACATCTTCACACACACACACACACACACACATCCCCTACCCTACCCATACACTCAACCCCCACATACATACGTCCACTCATGTACTCATTCCTCAACTACTCACACCTACTTATCCCCCATCCACCAGCAAAACACAAATCTCTCACCCTCACATACATCCTTTACCCACCCGCATATCCCACACACAATCACACCTCTCCCACCCACCCACACACCCCTCACCCACACACACACATCTCCCCTCCAACACAACACCCCGCCCCACACACATCCCCTATTCACATTCCCACCCACACATCCCTCACCCACACACACACAAACACATCTCCCCACCCATATCCCACCCACCAACACACCCCCACCTACAAACACATCCCCCACAGACAGACAGACAAACAGACAGACAGACACAGACAGACAGACAGACAGACAGACAGACAGACAGACAGACAGACAGACAGCAGGCAGGCAGGCAGTCATGCAGGCAAACAGGCAGACAGACAGACAAACAGGCAGGCAGACGGACAGACAGACAAAGACAGACCGAAAGACATACCTAGAGAGAAGAGAAATTGACAATTCATATATGGGTGAATTACTCAATATAGTGTCTTTATCTGATCAAGGTATAAAACATAATTCTGATTTAAGAAGTATTTTCCATAATGACAAAAAGTTTATAGGAATCAAAAACCTTCATTTATACAAATCCAAGACACTTATTTCATAGCAACATATCTTTCAAAATAAGGGTTACAAAGATATAGTACTTAACACTATTAAAGAACAATACTTACTAAACAAAAACTATTCCATTCAAAACTGTCAAAAGAAGTAACACTTTGAAAAGTTTTTATTTAATAAAAGTCTTGGGACGGCTGGGTTGCTTGCAGCAGAGAACAACCACTTTGCTCTACACTGTTGTTGAGTTATATAGCGACAAAGATATATCACAGTAGTATTTGATAACAAAATCATCATGTGGCGCTCTTGTTGAGTTATATAGAGGTAAAGATATATCACAGTAGTATTCTATGACAAGAGAACTAGGCAAATACCCATGAACCAAGAAATAAAGAAACCACTCTGGAATGAAAGGCAAATCAATAGATATAAATAGTGTACAAGTGAACGCACCAACAATAAGCAGTAGTGATGAAGAAATACAATACTTTTACGATGAAGTAGAAATAGCGATGTCTCAAATGAATTCACAAGAAATATAAATATTACTAGGAGATTTTAATGCAAACGTATTAAGGGGAAATGGAGGATATAGTGGGAAATTATGGTTTAGGTACAAACAATTGAAAGAGGAGATCAACTAATAGAATGGGGTAAATGTCAATGAAATGATAATTGGAAACACTTAGTTTAAACAAAATAAAAGACGACTTTAATATGGAAATACTCTGATGAGAAAATACTCAATCACATTGACTACATGCTTATTAATAAAAGGTTTAAGAATGCGTTAATTAATGTAAAGATAATGCCGGATGCTTACTGTAATAGTAATGATGTATCACTATGTGGACTAATAAAAAATAAGACTGAAGAGAGGAGAAAACAGTAATTAAGAACATGGTACTTAATAAAGTGGTTTAGTTTAGTTTAGTTTAGTCGATAATAAAGATAATAAAGAGGTTTTGAAGGTAGATAAGCAAATTCAAGAATAATAACAAGTGACTGTGAAAAATAGGTGCAATGTAACAGCTAAAATACAGAGTATAAACGTACAATGAGAAACGTTAAGCGACTCCATTCATTAAACGAGCAAAGAAATATTACCAGAGAGAAGCCAAAAAGCTAAGGAGAAATAATGGATGACTGAAGAAATCTTAAAGCTGATGGCCAAAAGAAAGCAGAGTAAAAATGACAAACAAGAATATAATAAGATTTTTAAAAAAGAAGAAATAAGAGATAATTGTGTGAAGGCCAAAGGAAGTTGGTTAAACGAGAAGTGCAAGAAATTTGATTTAAATTTTATTACAGATTGTTTTTAAAAAATGCACAGACAAATCAGTGAGCTCATAGAAAGAAAAATAAGAATAAATACAAGGTGTTTCAAATCAAAAAGATATTATTGGAGGAAGATGCTATAATCAAGTGGTGGAATGAGTATGTAAGAGAATTATATGATGGAGAAAGGGGAGAATTAACAGAAGAAAGTAACTTAGAAGGTCCACCTATTCTAAAAGAAGAAGTCGCTGACGCTGTCAAACATATGAAGAAAGGAAACACAGCTGGGCCAGATGGAATCACAATAAAATAATTAGAAGTACTGCGAGAATTCGGAGTAGATATATTAACCTAAATGTTGATTGATATTTACAGCAGTGGATATATACCAAGCGATATGCTGAAATCTGTATTTATAGCAATACCAAAAAGACCAGGAGCAATCGATTAAGAATATTTTCGTACAGTTAACCTAATAAACCATGTCACTAAGCTTCTATTCATAATTATAATGAGAAGAACAAGAAATAAACTAAAAATTGAAATTGGTGAATTTGTGGCAGGAAAGGGTACAATCAATGCAATATATACAATACTGACACTAATAGCAAAATCAATAGAGACACAGAGAGACATATATTTGTGCGTGCTTCATAGATTATACTACGGCATTTGATAAAGTAAAACATGAACAACTGATTAACATGTTGGAAGATATTAACATTGATGGGAAAGATCTTAGAATAATAAAGAATATTTACTGGAACCAAGTAGCAGCAATTAAAATGGGAAATAAAGAGGGCAATTATGAACAAATAAGGATGAGATTACGACAGGGATGTGTTTTATCACCGGATCTCTTCTCCTTATATAGCAAAGTATTAATGAGAGAGATCAAAGAGAAGCCAGGAATATTATTCGAAGGTTATAATATAAACAATACACACTGTGCTGATGACACAGTTTTGGTGACGGATAATGCAAAAAATCTACAAACTTGTTAGACATTGTAGTAACAGAGAGTGCAAAGAAAGGACTCTCCTTGAATATCAAGAAAACAGTAACAATGGTGATATCAAAGAAAAAGGTGACACCAAAATGTGAAATAGAAATATAATGGAAAATTCTTAACAAAGTGGATAGTTTTAAATACCTAGGGGCGTTTATAACATCAAATGGGAGATGCACAACAGAGATTAAGAGCAGAATAGGACAAGCAAAAGCTGCATTTTAGAAAATGAAAAGTATCTTATCCAATAAGTCACTATCACTGAAAGTAAGAAAGAGAGTGCCAAGGTGCTATATAGAACATGTTTTGATGTATGGCAGTTAATCTTGGAATGTAAATGAACAAATTAGGAAGAACTTAGAAGCAACAGAGATGTCGTTCATGAGACGAATGTTGCGAATTCTTGGACTGCCAAAAGTAACTTACAAC
Organism: Cepaea nemoralis; assembly: GCA_014155875.1. Lineage (NCBI taxonomy): Eukaryota > Metazoa > Mollusca > Gastropoda > Stylommatophora > Helicidae > Cepaea > Cepaea nemoralis. The sequence goes on along the minus strand of JACEFZ010003644.1, from coordinate 106,957 downwards.
GACTGCCTGAAAGAGGCTAATGAGACTAGAACATTATATACAACAATAAGAAAGAGGCAAACAGCCTTATTTGGTCATGTGACGAGAAGAGAGGCATTGGAGAACATCGGGACAACTGGAAATATCGAGGGGAAGGGAGACAAAGGCAGACCAAGAGAAATGATGCTGGATGGATTGAGACGGTGGCATGGAGGAATATAATCAGCAGAGTTGATCCAGAAAACCAAAGACCGAGATCTGTGGAGAGCCATTAACTTCTACCCCAGCATGCATGGAACTTGATGATGATGATATCTGGTCAACCGAAAGAAGCCTACATAAACTAAGTCAAACAAACTAATTTCATAAGCAGTTCAGCCAAGGGCTTGACGAGACACTGAAGTGCAATACGCTTAATGGTTAATAAATAGTGTAGAACTAGCAACTCAAAGGTCAGCACTAAATGAAATATACCAGATAATCCAAAAGGGTTGTGATGCACTAGATTCCCTCTCCTCCACACACATTGCAACGTACTTGGAAATGAAAACACCGACAGACTGGCAAAGGACAGTGGAAGACTGCATACGTTTGATATAGACATAGACTATGATTCTGAGGAAGAGTTTGATAAAAGGCAGTCATAGAACTAAGTGGAAATCAGAGCATCAAGACCACCGGAAAAATGATGCACGTTATCAACACTATGTAAGAGAACAAGTAAGAATCTCCAGACTCCGAGCAGGACACAACAGGTTGAAAAATCAAACGTTTAATAAATTATGAATGTAACTGTGGAACTGATACAATAACAGCTAAACATTTGTTATTGCAGTGTCCAACATAAACAGAACAGAGAAACCTGCTTTGGCCAACATCCGCTCCATTTGAAGATAACTTCTATGGAGATGTCAACAAGCCCAAATTAACTGCTGCTTTGTTTGCATTAATTCATACTGACGACTGAAGGTGTACGAAGAGGGGAAGGAGAAGAAGAATAAAAAGGTATAGGAGAATTAGATAATACTTGATACGAAAACAGCTTTTGAATATAGCTAGTTTATTATAAATTGCATTTACATCTACCAAATAGCGGATACTATTTTCTTGTGGTACATAACTATTATTAAGAAAGAAAAACACAATCATTTAAAACAGATATTATAGTAAGAGATAAATACACATATTAATAATAATTTTAAAAAAAAAGAAACAACAACAACGGGAGAGTTCTTATTATAAGATATGCAAACAGTGTGTAAATCAAGGAACACTCTGAATCCTGAATATTTTATTCAAAAGGTATGACTGTTCTAAATAACAGATTCGGATATGTATGCATGACATGTAGAGAATCCGATATGTATGCATGACATGTAAAGAATCGGATATTTATGCATGAGGTTTAAAGTGAGTTTTCAAAAGAATCGGAAACTATTTGTTATATGAATAATATATAGATGAGGCCATTTTGGTTGAGATAATGCAGAAAAACGTAAAATAAACCAGTTTTAGAATGACACAATTTCTTATATGACAAAGATAGCTCTCTAATAATACAGACATGTGGATGTGAAACACAAATGACAACATTACCTAAGCCAACAATATAAGTGTCTGAATATTAAAGACACACACACTAGATTTCACAATTTATTGCCTGTCATATTTTGCCGAAACTTGTCAGATACAACAGAGACATAGCTATACATATAGGAAAGCCAGTTTTGTGTAAGCCAAAAGACATGATGGTCAGTTTACAATTACCGTGATAGAGAATTAAAATTACTTTGAGAATATATGTGTTTTATATTTCAACTTGTATGATGTATCTTGTTGCGTTAATTTATATTGAGTAATTTCTACAGTATACACCTGACAAATAGCAGAGAAATGTGTCAGCTAATAAGTGTATATGACAAATCCTTAACAAGATGTACTATATAAAACTTCAATATTTTCTCTTCAGAAATGCACGTGTGAATATAAATACACACAATTATTAACCGCAGGCATACAAACATTCGTCAACTTCTTCCAACTTACAGATACTGTGTGAATATATAATACGTCAACTTCTTCCAACTTAAGATACTTTTAGCAAACAGTATCAGCACTATAAATGAGAAGGCGTCTTTCAACAGTGGATTCTTTAACAAGAAATGTCAAACATAAACTTGAATTAAACTCTAACAGAATTTCGTCAATTATGTCCCCTACCCTGACAATTGTGGAAGTATCAGCGCTCGTTGCCAGTTATTTCTATTGCACGTACGCCCCCTGACTTTTGCGTGTCGCCCCCTGATTCCCTACAATTCTCTTACCATCTTCATTGTTAACTTTGAGTCGTCAGCCATCCAAACCCAACTGGTGCTGCGTTACCGGCTCACTGTCACTGCCAGCTCGCCAAGTTGCAGGAGAAGGAGCCTCTTCGCATATGAAATTGTCACTCCAGCGTGACTCAGCCCCCTTATCGCATCACTGTATTACAGTCAGCGGAGGGTGGCGTTGATTTTTTTTTTTTCAACAGAAGTACAGCTCTACGACTACACAATTTCAGCTTGTTACTCTTCTGTCGTTCTTTATCCTTCATAGTCCACGAAACAACCCACCCCAAGCTCTCAAATGCTATCACATGCAGTTTCGTCCATTCTCCATCTTCCCCTTTTCATTTTTTTAACCCGATTATATTCAATTTTGTCTCTACCTCTCTTCTTCGTGCGTTTTTTGGGTCTTTCTCTGTTTCTTTTGCCATGTCGATTCCAGACAAAGAACACTTTGTTATGCTTTCCTCAGGTTCTATCAATGTATTTCCTACCCAGCGCCAGTGTCTTTTACTTCATCTCTTGGTTGACTTGAACTCTACATTGGCGATTCTGTCCTATCATGTTTAGACCCTCTATTGTGCGCAGGCATCAATTCATGACTGTTTGTAGTTCATTTGGATTTTGTAGTAATTTCTCTATTTCTGACCCATACAGTAGTACTGATTTAAAGTTAGAATTAAATGTATTAAGTTTGGCGCTAAGTTTAATTTCTTTTCACTTCTATTACTGACGTTCATTTGAAACCCGTTCCAATGACTGTATTACAAAAGCATGAAAGAAAACTTAACAGGTGTGTTAGAATTAAACAAAGCTTTCATTTTGAATGAATTACCGTATGAACTATGGCTTGGTCAGAAGAAGTCGCCGTAGGCATTCAAGCAAGCATCCCATTGCTTAGGTTGGTGGCGAATGCCGTCCGCATTAAAAGGATTGTGGTTGCTCACTGAACCAAATGTTTACAGCGTTCATTACGTCTGCATCTGTGTGAAATCGTTGCCCCTTGAGAGCTTTTGTTTAGAGGTCAGAACAAATGAAAATCACACGGTGACAAATCAGGACTATAGGCTGGATGTTGCATAATTTCCCACTTCTTCCTTGCTAATGCTTCCTGCACAATCTTAGTGACATGCGGGCGAGCATTATCCTGCAACAAAACCACACCGCGAGAAAGCATGCCTGCTCGTTTATTCTTGATGGCTTTTTGCAGCTTGTCTAGTGTTTGCAAGTAGTGGGTAGAGTTGATGTTGACACCAGGTTCTTTAAAGTCGGCCAACAATAGCCATTCATGGTCAAAAAATGCGCTAAGCATAACCTTACCAGCGGAAACCTGTACCGTGAATTTTTTTGGCTTTTGGTGGTCCAGCATGCTTCCATTGCATGCTCTCTCTTTTGCTGCTCGGCTCAAAGTGGTGACACCATGATTCATCGCCTGCCACTATGCTGAAGAGAAATGTATCACCCTACACTCTCTAACGCAGCAAGTGGTTTAAACACCATCCCATGCGTTCCTCTTTTTGGTGGTCGGTCAACATCCGTTGTACCCATTATGAACACATCTTCCGATATTACAGTTTCTGAAGAACGACCTTTTCAATTGTCCCAGTTGACACAACAAATTCTTTCGCTAGCGATCGTATTCTTCGACAATGGTTCATCTGTACTGCTGCATCAATTCTGGCGATGGTTGTTTCTGTTCCAACAATATGCGCTTGACCCGGCCGTCGAAGATCTGTCGTGAACTGACGTCGTTTCCGAAACATTCGTGCCCACTATGTCACTGTTTTCTTCGCCACACATGTGTTACCGTACGCTGCCTTCATTCTTCGATGAATATCCACTGGTGGACATCCCTCAAATGTAAGAAACTGAACCACCTCTCTTTGAGCTTCTTTGGACGGATTTTGGATCAACCCGGCCATTTTCTCAACGATCAGAAACAGAACCTATGCATCATGGGACGATAAGCATGTGCTCTTTTATGCATTGGTCAGTAATTATCACATGACTATGACATGATCATGTTCAATGTACGCAATTACGCGCGGTGCGGCACGAACAAATTTCAAATGAACGCCCTTTATACAAATTTCCAAGGGTTGTATAAGCCTTTTGTATTCTTTTTGTGATGTGAACTCGGTATCTATCCTCCCTCCCCCCTTCAGCTTTGTCTACAATGCTCTTCAAACAGGTGTATGATTCCATTCCGTGTCTTGAAGTCAGGTCCCAGCAAGGGAGGTCAAGTTATCGTTTGCTTGATTTATTCTCATTATTTTTATCTTTTCCATATGAATATTTCATGTGTTACATCAGTGTAATTAACTGAGCAACTGGAAGCTGTGGTAGGGCAGACGCTAACGCGCTTGGCTGCCGCCCTGGTAGGCATGTGTTCCATTTTTATTTAATTGACAGTGGCTCTCAGGCCGACCCAGGTTACACTAGGTACCAGGAAATATTCTGGGAAATAAACGCGTTGGGTTTGATATAAACCACCCATTCTCGAGTGCTAATTGATCTATCCAAATTGCTAGCACCATATACCTATCACGCATCATAGAATCGACCAGGGTCCATTAAATTACATTTACAACAATGAGACTATCCAACAGCTAGAATCTGAGGCAGCTGAGGAATACTCTCTCTCCCTCCTCCTCTCTCTCAGCCTTCTCTCTCCCAGCCCTCTCTCTCTCCCTGCCCTATCTCTCCCTACCCTCTCTCTCTCACTGCCCTCTCTCCCCTTCTCTCTTCCTCTCTTCCTCTCTCGCTCTCTCTCTCTCTCTCTCTCTCTCTCTCTCTCTCGAAAACATCACAGTCACATGAAAGTAATATACATGTAGTCTTACGTGCACGATTATCTCCCACTCCCAATATTGCACTTTGTCTCCATCTGCTTACTTCCAATACGCTCTATTCTCCTGGTCTTTTCTGCTTACATACACGCACTACTCTCCCACTCGTTTTTACCACACACAATACTCTCACACACAGAACCATTACTCTCCATCTCTGGTGGCCTCTCTCAACAGTGCGCGTTCTCCTCTCTCTCTCTCTCTCTCTCTCTCTCTCTCTCTCTCTCTCTCTCTCTCTCTCTCTCTCTCTCTGGCTGCTTCTTACAAACACTACTATCCCTCTGTCGTATAGACTCTACTGTCACTAACTTATGTGGCACCCCTTCATGCCATTCTCCCTCTGACTCACATACACTACTCCCCTTCTCTGCCTCTCACAAACATTATTCTCCACCTCTGTCACACACACACACACACACACACGCACGCACACACACGCACACACACCCACACCCATTACTACCACTTATTATCTGACATCCATACACACTATTTTCCCTCTCTCACACATCATACTCATTAGATATATTTACATCATATTCATTAGTTATATTTACATCATAATCGTTAGTTATATTAGTTATTATTCATTAGTCGCGGTTCCAACTTCACGGCAACTGGTCATCCCCATTATGCTCCGTTCCTGTGCCAGTGAATATCGCACAAAATGCTCGTCACCGCCCCATGTGAAAAGTGGAACAAACAGGAGTCTCGACAAACCATCAGCCTGCACAAGTACACTGTGCATAATGCCGCCGCCAGAATGCCAACACACAAGTCCTCCACGAAAATACAGTTCATTGTCGATGGAAGCGGCAGTCACTAGAAAACCAGTAGCCACACATTACTGCAAAAGGTAAACCAGTCATTTCTGCGAGAAAGCCGGCCGCCATTATTCCGAACATGCAGTTCATGCTGCAAACAACAGCGGATAGATGTAAAAGCATTGCACACAAAATTCACAGCATTCATGTCAGTTATATAGGAATCAACAACTGGAAGACTGCGGAACCTGGTAGGCCCGACTAAGGCCCGGTATTTAGCAGGACCAACATACGGCAATAATGAAATTACCAGGCAGCATAAGAATAAACTTTTCCCTACAACAAGGGCGGAACCAATATAACCAGTCCAAGTTAGGGCTCACTCGTAAGAGACCACAGACTGAAACAGGGTATAAACCCACAGCAACAAAAACCACGGATCTCAACTTTAACAAAAGCTGAAGAAGCAGGTTGAACGAAACCGAATTTGTAATTTTTGTTTACGAATCACATCAAGTCAAGATTCACAGCTTACAGTGTCGCGCCACGCACTTAACTCAGTAGCAGGGCGACAGAACCATGTATTTCCAGTACAGCATGGGGGAAATGTTAATGCCAACGGTAACCACAAGTATAAACATTCAAGAGGCCTTAACCGTTTAAATGTCTATCCTCCATGTTGGGGTCCTGAAGTTAGTTATATTTACTTCATACTCGTTAGTTATATTTACATCAAGTACATTAGTTATATTTATATCATACACATTGGTTATAATTATAGCACGTACGTCAGTTATATTTATATCAGGTGTATTATATTTACATGCGTGTTGTAAATATAACTTACGCGAATGATTAAAATACAACCCGCATGTAGAATCTACATATGACGAACGTGCCAGAAGTGAAATATAGCTAATGTAACATAAAAAAACTGTCATTTACTGCCAATATAGTACCTTGCGGTGTATGGCAGAGGGGTCTTTGAGCCTGTAATGTAACATAACATAAATATAACCAACCTGCTATATCTTAAACATAAGAAGCACGCCATAATGTATAGTTGGAATGTGGTTTTATGCTCATATATTAGGTTTCCAAACATGAGCTATTATCTGGTTAGCATGTCATCCTCTCTCTTTCTTCCCCAGTGAACCTCTGCCACCATTAGGCTAGGTCGACACCTTCAAGTACTGATCGGGAGAAATGTAATACCTCGACTACTTGGAAAGTGAATTATTGTACTAAACGGTATTTTATTTACAATCAAGAGTACATTTGTAAAAGTACCATTAGCTCGGTTCGCAATAATCTTCTGTCTGCCACAATTAAGCAGCCGTGGTGGTGGAGTAATTAGTACACTCGCCTACCAACACAGTGGCCGTCGTTTCTTGATATACACGTTTAACTGACTAAGTGCCATGGGATGATTACTTGTCTTAATTATGCTACTTCCCGTATACGCCATGGGATTATATATAATAGTTTGCTCAATGCTCCGCCACCCCCTTTAATATGATATATAATACAAAGTGTCTGCTACCATATTAACAACTGTTAAGTCATAACTATGGCATACCCCTTCCCATTTTCCGCCATCCATTAATTAGTTAAAACCTACATTTTGTTTGGCACTGAATCTGTAAAAGAAATTTCTTTAGAGGTAGCAGGATGGTATGGGGCCTTGAGGCTGATACAATCATATAACAATTGTTCTTGATTGAATGTCTTCGGTGCACATCACAGTGACAACTGTCGGTGCGTGGGTGAATAGTTCGATCCATTGCATGCTTAAAGGTAGTTACATTAATGTCCCATTACGTTTTCTAACACATGGTTCAGGCAGCACTTAAATCATCTATGAAAGGGACTGATTAGTTGACGGTGACTTGTAATTTATAATACATTCATCCCTTCAGATATCATCGGTTGAAAGCAGTCATCCGCAAATATCACCCGTAGAATGCATGGGCGGGTTAGTCAGGAGGTAACGGAAAGATGTAAGTAACTCACCGTTAAGGGAATGGAGTAAATGTTCTTTTAAATAACAGTAGGTGAGTTAGGGAATGGAGTGGAGTTTGTAAATTTTATACTGTGAAGATTGTGCGATAAATTAAATATTTCTGGTATTTCACATGAAAGTGTTTAGCCTGGGAGTCCTGGGAGTCGACGCTGAAGCTACGGAGTTCGTGCTTTGTGCGTCGCTTTCGGAGGGTCGCCCTGCGGAAAGAGAACGAGCCATGTGAGAAAACCCGGGTCACTGAAGTCTTTCTGGTGACTGCCGATTCCATCGACGACGAACTGTAATTTTCGTGGATGATTTTTGTGTTGGCATTCTGGCGGCGTCATTATACGCAGTGTACCTGTGAGGGCTGTTGGATTGCCGAGACGCATATCTGTTCCACTTTTCACATTGGACAGTGAGGAGCATTTTGTGTGATATACACTGGCACAGGAACGGAGCATAATGGGGACGAACCGTCGCCGTGAAGTTGAAACCTCGACTAACTAGCTAACTAAGTAATTAACTAACTAACTAACTAACTAACTGAGTGGCACCTTACAGTCTTGACAGACCAAAGTTTGTGAGTTGGAATTTGGTCAAAATTCTATCACAATGCCTGGGCAGAGCTTCAGAGAACATGTGGTGCCCAAACGACATGTTCCCTCTCTCGGCCTTGCCTTGTTTGATCAAGAGGAATGGATAACCAATACGTCTTGAACAAGGTACACTGCAGACGCTGGCGGCTCAGAGCCAAACCTCCGACATCTCGCCTCCACGAGCAGGAGACGAGCGATGGCCAGACCCTAAACCCTTTAAATTAGAGGCGTTCAGCCAAATCTCGCAGGTAAGGGTCGTATACGCACCCGGACCACTTGGGACGTACACTTGTCAAACGCAAGTGTTGGACCTTGTAAGCGTGTACTACCGTCAGACTCCCCGCCTGACTCGTGCGGCTCCCGCGACCAACGAAAGTAGGCCCGCCGGAGATATTGCTCGTCTGCTGCGAGCAAATCTCCCTGCCTGCCACTGTGCGGATCTCGCGACCAGCGAGAATAGGCCCGCCGGAGATATTGCTCGTCTGTTGCGGACAGATCTCCATTCACGGTCGATTGAATAAGTAAAGAAACGATAAAAGTAGTGGTATTTCAATTGCGCTTGCGCTCCCACCTATGCTACACCCTTCACGTGTCTTCACAAAGTCGGACTAGAGTCAAGCTCAACAGGGTCTTCTTTCCCCGCTGATTCTACCAAGCTCGTTACCTTGGCTGTGGTTTCGCTACATAGTAGATAGGGACAGTGGGAATCTCGGTAATGCATTCATGCGCGTCACTAATTAGATGCTACTAACTAATTAACTAACTAACTATAGTGCATTTACATTTGGTTGCCTCCGGATAAAAATCCATATCTCAGTAACCAACTGAGGGAAAATTATGAGATTTAGCATATAACCTAACCTTATCATTATGTCCACCCAACAAAAAAAAATGTTGTTCTGGAGATTGTACAGCAGATGTCAATGTTTGTTTATATGCGGTATATAACTTACGGGTCAGGGATTAAGTCCATAATTTTAAATGTATTACACCTTCAGCCAGAAAATCAGCGTTCAATGTTGAATATTCTCCGTGGTTCACGGGATTGGCCTTATAGCAAGAACCCTGTGCTGTTTAAAATGGGAGTGTTCAGAGGTGTCGTAAATGTGGGTTCATTCATTAAACCTGATTATTATTATATTTTTTTAAAATCTTACAAATTATCGCTTACATTCGAATGTGTGAATATTGTTCAATGGGACTGAATGTGAAATGTTGTACACTTCAAAGCATCGCTATGAAGTTGTACACATATTTTTGTCAAGAAGCTGATCGCTGGAAACTGTTTCATACTATTAAAAAATAAAAATTTAGTTGCATGTCCTTCACAGGAGGTAGCAGTCAACCCCATCATTTTTATTGTTCGTGAATCCTGAGCAAATTTTACGTTCAGTAGTTTGTCATTGCTTCAAAACGATCGGCACCTATACCTTTTTCGAAAAACCAGCACTCCTGTGTTTCGAACCCGGGTATACGGCCTCATAAACCGCGTTCGCAAGATCTTAGCCACGGCGACCGGCCGTACTATTTTACTATTATTATTGTATTATACTATTGTACTATTATACTATTAATATTTGTACTATTCATACTATTACAAATTCCGAAAAAGAACAGTGCATGCATTGGGTTTGTGGCATAACGCAGCCAACATTATTCATTTTATCAACACATGCCGCAAAAAGAGGAAACAACATTAAAAGAAATTGACTTCACAAACGCAAATGGAGATTAGGACGTAAAACTTAACATCGAAACTGGAACTGAACAAGTGACAAATGACGTGGATTCTTAGAAAGATTTCATCAGACCAAGCTCGGAAAACCATTGGATAGGAAAACCACGTGACCCGCCTTCGCGCAAGTGCATAATTAACATATATTACTATTTCATCAGAAATGTTAATAAGCCCGCACTTTTGTCTGAACTCGCTCCATGGACGGATGTGAGAAGATTGTGTGACCAAAAATTCAATGGGCAAGGCAAAAGTCTGGATCCGAGGTACGTTTGTTAGCCCTTGATTAGACTAAGAACCCGATGTATCAAGTATCAAGTAATGTAAACCCATGTTTGTGATGTCAATTGAAATGTATGATTATTAATTAAAACCTCTGAAATGTAAAAATGCTCGACTGTAGATTATAACGACGCAAAGCCATTCCCGGGCAGAATATTCTCTTCGATGAAACTACAATCTCTGATATTCTTAGAGATAATTATTAACTTTAAGAAGTGCATTACACTACTACATTCTATTCTAAACAACTGTGAGAAGTGATGATTCGAAAGCAATCTTGTGCATTTCACCAGAAACATTGTTAAAGATGCTATCACTATCTACAGCTGAAATGACAGTACGTGTACTAGAATAAGTGCCTTGTTCTAAAACAGACTTATCTATGCCTATTTACAACCTAGAAAGCTGAAAGTGAAATCAATCTTTCCTTTCTCCTTTATCTATAGAATTAATAGGGTTTGGCGAAATGAATATTTATATTTATGTCAAATTTAATTAGGTAAGAGCACTTAGGAACTGCAATACATGAGGAAGTTGTGCTTCGAGGAACACCATCACGCGCAGTGAGCTACTCATTACTCAACATAACTTAAAACACAACACCACTCCACACCACTCATCACCACAAAAACACCACTCCACACCACTCATCACCACACAACACAACCCTCAACATCACAACAACAACAGGTAATGGAAGAGAGTTATTAGACACAAGAAGAAGAAGTAGTTAATTGGGAAAACACAGAGAATTATTTATACACATTGTAAACACCATGGAGTAGAAGAAATGTTATAAATGTATGTCATTTATTTACATGCATCTTGACACCTTCTCACTCTTGTCATTGTCTCACTGTACACGTTCACTGACCCCAGGTCAAATGAAGACTTACATACAGCAGGAACAAGTTGATACAAGGCGTACACAGTGTGATAAACTCTGACCACCCCAAATTAACCCAACACTAGCTTAGAGAGAAAAGAGGGGGAGGGGAACTAGTTCCTACTTCAGGAATTTAGGTTTCTTTTACCTACTTTTAAAAGATTGTATTGGTAGGAATGTATATATTTATGTGAATACTCATCAGTGATCTTGGTGGCTCCATACCAACAACCACCCAACACATCAGCAAACTAACCACCTAAATCAGACCTGAGGGAGGGAAGCCGAGAGAAAGAGATGAACCACAAGTGAGAGGGAGGATGACTTCGCTATGAGCAGAGCATGGGGAGGCCTTCAGAGGAGCTATATGGGCAGACCTGAAGTGGATCCATCAGTCAATGGACCCTGGCTTACCTAATCCTCCAGTCACCAGGTTACTTTTCTCATAGGTAGAAACCACACCCAATTACAGGAAAACTGATATGTTTATGGTTGAGACACCACTATCATACTTAATATGTACAACATCAAAATGTTTACTATGTTTTCACACTTGTTGACATCTCATATATTGATGCTTGTTATTGATTGTCTGGGACAATGGTCCAATGTGCAACTGTTCTATTACTTTGTGTAAATCACAATAGAGATGTATGTACTGACCAGAAGGCTCAGGCCAGTCAATAAATGATTAACATGAATTGACCTTCTGTTAATTTGTCAAGTTCAAACCTATCTGTGTCAACAGCTTCTTTGTACATCATGTTGTCAAAATCTAATGTGATTGATTATGTGTTTGATTGTTTACAGATAAATTAACTCATAATGACTTACTAAAAGGGGGAAATAAAAAGACTCTAGATCTATCAACTGCTCAACATCCATGTTTTCTTCATCTAAATCAGGCTGAGAAACTTCTCCAGACTTTCCTCAGATTTGATCAACTAAAAGGGGGCTCCAGAGCTATCAGAATCATTGGAGAAGGGGCAGATTCCCAGTTAGTAATTACCATTCTTACCAGGGCCATAATCTATATCTCCTAGACAATACTTAATAGAACGAGACCTGCAGATAACTCAAGGTTCATATTCTGGGGTTATTGAAGACAGAAGAGGATGGGGCTCTACATCTTTTGTTAGAGATGGGGCATGCACTACAGTGATCTCCCACTCCCTTCAAAAATATATGACAGGGTTTGAGCAAACGGTTATTTCGTAGATGGGTGCAAGAATCTGGAATTAAACCACCACGCTATAACCAAAAGGTAGGTAGAAAGGCTATTGTAGATAGCTTTGACAAGGATGTCATAAGGCGAGCTAATATAAAAATGCTGGATGCCAAAGAAACAGTGACTGTAAGAAAACTTAGGGTTTGGTTGAGAAAGAACAATAACATAGAGCTATCCAAAACAACTTTGTGGAACATTATTATGACATTAGGCTTCACTTTTAGAAAGTACAAGGAAGGTAGAAATATCTTTTGCGAGCAACCGCATTTAGGAGCCATGAGAAGCAGATACCTACGTGAAATAAGGGAGATGCGCAAAGAAAATTATGGCATAGTGTATTTGGATGAAATGTGGATCAATGCGCACCACACAAGTGATAAGGAATAAAAGAAAAAGCAGCGGCTGCAGCAGGGTATAACAATATGAATTGGAAACAAATATGTATATTTAGCTCCTGCGAGAAGAAACGTACTAAACACAAACACGTTGCACATACCTTACAAGGAGATCCATCGTATACCGGTGAAAATGCAAAATCAGAAGCAATCAATAAAGATATAAAATGAAATAATAAAATAAAAAACACACAAATACGTACAATACGACACACAGGACGGCTAACGTTTCGATTCTCAGAATCTTTGTCAATCTTCGTTGTTTTATCTATCTGTGTTGTCCTGTCCTTCACTTCAGTATGGGTGATAGATGATATGTAAGTGCACTTGCTTTTGGACATCTGATTCCGATTCTTCTGTCCAATCTGCCATCTTCTGTGATCATACTTCCAAGATATTTGAATTCTTTAAATTGTTTCAGAAATGTACCATTTATCTGTATACTTTGTGGATCAGGAGATCTGCTAACTTGCATTACTTCGGTTTTGGCTATATGTATACTTATATTTTAACTGCTGCATGTTGAACGCAGATTATTATTATGATTTTGCAGTCTGCCCTCGCCGCTTTAAAAGAGGCAATGATCGCCTGCAAATATAAATTCATTTATTGCTTTTTCGCCTGTTGTTTCATCTTAGGTAAAATGTTAAAAATTTTCTGAATCTGTTCTGTCATGGCTTGTTTCTTTGGATATTCTGTCTATGTATATATCAAATAGCAGAGAAGAGAGCACACATCCCTGTCTCACTCCTGTATTGACTTTGAAAATATCTGATATACATTCTTGTGTTCTTACTGCACTTTGGGTGGAGTGGTACATTGGTATAATGTTTTCTAGCAATTGTCCTTGTATCCCATAGTCTTCATGGATGGTCCATAATTTGTATCTGTCTACTCTGTCGAAAGCCTTTTCCTGATCTACAAACACCATATTCTGCTGGTCACTACATTCGATGTTTTTTTTTCCACATATTTTTATACGTGTGAATAGTGCAGCAGTGTAATTTTTACCTTTCCTGAAGCCAAATTGTACTTTCCTTAACTGTTGTTGAACTATGGGTGTAGCTCTTTGTTCCTATAGTTTTGCGTGCCTTTTACCTATAAGACTCAGGAGTGATATACCTATGTATGTTTCGCACTCTCTCATATTGCCTTTTTTTTCTTTTTTTTGTACTGTCATTGCCTGTTTCCAATCGTCTGTAACTTTTCTTTCTTTCTTCCAACGCTATATTACAAATTCTTGTCAGCCTTTTAACTCCTGTTTTCCCCGCATGCCTGAATAGCTTCTGTGGCTATTCCATCCTGACCCGGTGTTTTGTTTTCAGTGTAACTGATTTGACTTCTGCAGTAATGAAGTTTGGTTCTTCTTGTCCACGGTTTTTAGGCACAAAAGTTAGGTTTTCTATGCTATTATGTGTGGTGTTAAGTATATCTTGAAAGTATTATGCACATCTTGCTTGATTGTCCCCGTTAAATGATTAAAACGAGACATTGAGGTGTATGAAGCGAACTGTGGCCACCCACGCTTATTTGGATGATAATAGCACACAGTTCTTGATGATGTAAAAATGACAAGACACAGAAAGGAGCATCTGCCTACAGATGACAAAAACTGACTTGAACGAATTCTTTCCGTGGAGGTTGCCATGACCCAGGACTTAATGAAAGATCTTTCATTGGCTCTGCGTTACAGATAATTCATCCCTCTAAGCTTGAAACATATCTCCCAACAATATACATCAAACCTCAGTTGGATTAGTTTCAAACAAATGATGTTTTCAATAAAAGCTCATACAATTATTCGATTGTCAGGCTGATATAACGGCATCTTTCATTATTTCAATAAGCTAGGAGAATATGTTTACGTGTTTTTAATGTTCACTTTGTTGTCCTCAGTTTGTTATCCTCAATTTGCTGTTCTAGATATTCAGTTGTCATTATCTCTTATACATCTATCTGATGTAAATGTTCCTGTATAGTGAATGTGTCATTCACACTGTTGGGACGACTAGATGTGCATATGTCTGGTGTAAATGTTCTTCTATAGTGAATGTGTCATTGACACTGCTGGGACGTCTATGTGTGCATTATTTTGTTTTGTTGCGTATTCCTTTCGGGACGTTGCAGTCAACACCAGCAATTTTTCAACTGCTGTTGATGTACTAGGCAAATGTTACGTTCAATAGTTTGCCATTGCTTTCTGAACGACCGGCTCCAATACCAGCACGTTATAACACAACGGTCTGCTGCACAAATCGGTCGCGGCTGAGCTTCGAACGCCTGGTACCCGGCTCACGAACCGCGTTCGCAAGCCTTTAGCCACGGTGTGTGCATATGTCTGATGTAAATATTCATGTATAGTAAATGCGTCATTGGCACTGTTGGTACCTCTGTCTTTAAGTAAATTTTTCTGTATAATGAATGTGTCATTAACACTTTTGGCACGTCTGTCTGGTGTAAATGTTCCTGTATAGTGATTGTGTCATTGGCACCGTTGGGACGTCTATGTGTGTATCTGTCTGATGTAAATGTTATTGTATAGTGAATGTTTCAGTGACACTGTTATGACGTCTGTCTATAAGTACATTTTCCTGTATTTTCCTGTATAGTGAATATATCATTGACACTTTTGGCACGTCTGTGTGGTGTAAATGTTCCTGTATTGTCTTCTTCTTCTTCTTCTTTCGTTAGCTTGAAATATGTATATAACTGCAATGTTGTCTCTTGTATGAATTTTACTGTCATTTCTTAGTTCACACAGCGGTCCATAAAGTTTATCTTCCACTGTCGTCTCTCTAGGCCAGAAGGTTTGCCTAGATATGTTATATTTTGGGCAGTCTTGGAGTATGTGCTCTGCTGTCCACAACTCCAATCCGTTGCTGCACATGGCTGTTTCACCAATATTGAATTTTGTATACATGTGGTTGCATTATCTAATTTGTCCTGTTCTAAGGCGCAGAATAATGACTTGTTCTGGTCTATAGATAACGTGGTATTCATTTTGAGCAGGTTTTGGTGGCTTTCTGACTGATTTGATCATTCTTTTCTTTTGGTGGTATGTAACGGGCACATAAGGCTGCTCTTCTTTGGCTCCTTCCTTAGCCAATTGATCAGCTCTGTCATTTCAGGTACTCCACAGTGGGATGGTATCCACTGTATGATGACCTTATGCTGACTGCTAAGTTCAGAAAGTACTGTCCTTAGTACTGGCAATTTCCCAGACAGGAGCGCCTCAAGTACTGATTTTGCATCTGTCAATAGCACCACGGATTGTGTACCATTGCTGCTATTTACTAATTTCTCTGTTGCTATTTTGATTGCCTCAATTTCAGAATCATAGTTATGGCAGTACTTTCCTTTCGGTACTCTGGCCGTGTGCCTAGTATTATTTGGGTAATCTGTGTACACTCCCGCTCCTCCATTTCGAGTAGCATTTTGTGCTGACCCATCTGTATAGACTCGGATCCAGAGGTCCTGTGCATATTCTTCATCAAGGAAGCTGAGAGTGGCTGTTCTGAGTTGCACACTGTTATGTTCTTCCTTGTCAAATATTCCTCTCACTTTTTCTGGATTTGTAATGATAGTCTATGTGCATCTTTCCGTGGAGTTTGCTCTGGAATAGTTGTTAGGGGGATACCAACTGTGGGCAGATCGGTGGTTTCTTTGCAGAGTCGTTTGGCCTGGTGGATAAAACTACTTCTTTTCAACCGTCCCATAGCTAGGTTTTCAAATTTTTTCTTCATATGGTGGCCTGGCAAGCTGAGGAACTTTTCTGCTTGTATTAGAGTTGTCGTATCTCTGCCCTCTCTCAGTGCTTGTGTCTTCCCCATCTTCTCCATTTCCACTATAGGGGTTGATCTCATTCCTGCTTTGGTGACTCTAAGTGCTTGATTTTGCACCTTGTCAAGCTCTTGTAGTGTGGTTTTTGATGACGAACACCATGCAGTTGACCCGTATTCCAGGTGTGGTCGTATGGTCTGTTGATAAACTTTGCTAAGTATTTTCCCACTGGCTCCCCGTGTGGTCCCACTTAGCTTACTCAGGATGGCCATTTTCCTTCTGGCTTTTGCTACTGCTTTGTTGATGTGCTTTCTCCATGTCAGCCTGCCATCAAATTTTTCTCCAATGTATGTTGGTTCTTTATCTTCTCTTAGGGGTGTTCCATTTATCTGGATGATCCCTGTATTTTGTTTTGGAGAGAGGGTAAATAGAGTGGTGCTGTACTTGTCAGTGTTTATGCTGACACACCATCTATTTGCCCATGCAATACATGTATCTACAGCTCTTTGTAGCAATCTGGTGGCCACTGATGCATGTTCATTCCTGTATAGTTAATGTGTCATTGACACTTTTGGAACGTCTATGTGTGGATCTGTCTGATGTAAATGTTCCTGTATAGTTAATGTGTCATTGACACTGTTGGGAAGATTAAGTGTGCATCTGTCTGGTGTATAAGTTCCTGTATAGTGAATGTGTCATTGGTACTGTTGGGACGCCTAATAAGAAACAAAAAGTCCCTTAACAGAAACCTGCTGTGGTTATGTGGTGTACCAGCATCATTCCATTCGTTAGACCAGAGTGCAAAGAGGAACTGGTGACGAGTCCTTCCCTCCTATTAGGAACAACTAGTGCAGGCAACAAACCCTCGTCCGACAGCGCTGATGTCATTGCCAGCATATCGCCCTAACCATTACACTAACGCGTCCGCTCTTTGTGTGTATACATATAACGTTGTTTAGAGGCAATTGCTTGCTATGGGTCTCTGATATGATGGCGCTATCAAATGGTGTAGGCCTGGGATCATGTATGCACAGGTGGTCAATCTTATCCTCATTGTGAAACCCACGTCCTACATCGCAAACTCATGTCGCTATCATCTCGCTAGCAACCCGACGCGTATATGTGTATCATCATCATCCAGTGCCTTACTGGCTGGCATGTACGATCATGCCTCTCCACACATTACGATCTCCGACGTCATAGATCAATTCGTTTGTTGAGTCTATTCTGTGATATGACACAAGACTGTCAAGAATCTTCTGACGCTGTCTTCCTCTATCTCTCTTTCCGCAAATCTTTCCTGTAGTCACAACATGTTCCAGCTTTTATCGTCTCATAATGTGGCAAACAAAATACGATAACTGCCTCTTTCTGATGTTTATGATAATTTGTCTTTGCTACTCAAATTCCCCTAAAACGTTCTGATTGCTCATTTTGGCTGTCCAGTTAAAATTCTGCATGCTTCTATAAAACCACATCTCCAAGGCTTCCATTGATTTTTCTGTCTGATTACAAATGTGCGTACACCAGTAACCATTCCTCTTGTTTTCTAAACTATGGTGTATGTGGGACATTGCAATACCCTGAAATGAATAGAGTGAATGGAGAACGTGGGCAGAAATTAAAGAAAGCAATTCCATTCTCTTCCAGATAATTTCTCGTGCTATCACTTGTCCAGACCATGGCGGTCAGAGGAAACTGTCCAGCCATGCAAACACGACACAATTAATGACTCTTCTAGACTTTTAGACAAACTTTTGTCTTTTAGTCAGCGTCTTTACGGATATAGTAGTTCACTGTCTCTTAAAGTTTTAATCTTTTGATTTACATCGTCTGGAACCAGTGCAATCTTTGGCACGAACTTTGGGGTCTCGCTGATAGCAAACTGGATCTATGTTAACACACTGAATATATGGTAGCAAACTGGATCAATGGTAACAAACTATAACACACACACACAACCATATACAGGTAGCTTCTTACAGATACTGCAATAGGAATGTGAAATCTTCTTCTTCCTCTTCTTCTTCTTCTTCTTCTTCTTCTTCTTCTTCTTCTTCTTCTTCTTCTTCTTCTTCTTCTTCTTCTTCTTCTTCTTCTTCTTCTTCTTCCTTCTTTGTCTTTCTTTTTCTGCACTCTTAAACCTTCTCTACCCTTCTTCTATCTCTTTCCTCCATCTTCTTCCTTCTTTCATCTTCTCCTCCACCTTTCTTCTTCTCCTTCTTCTTCTTCTTCTTCTTCCATCTTTATACTTTCGTCTTCTTCTGCCTTTCATCTCCCATTGGCTCACAGGCCCTAAACTAACTCATGCCAAGCCTGTATAGACGCGTCCAGGATTAGTTGGATATTGAAGCTAAAGATTTCTATGGGATGCAGTAGCCAGTCTATGGCTAACACTCTTGAGTCGCCTCGTGTATCTGCATGGTTGGCTGCGGTGTCACTGTCCTGTGCATCCCTTATGAATTATTGTATCCTACTACCAGATTTAAATAACTTATTGAATTTCCTGTCTACTTGTATGTTAGTTTGATGACTGGTATAGAACGTATAGTATGCAGTTTATCGATGACCACGTTCATCGTACATGAATACCGTCAAAGGTCATCAGTTTCCTCTGACATCACGTACACGAAAATATCCGCACATTTAGCGAATTCCATGACACCATAAAGAACGCAATGAGTTTACTTCTTCTAAATATAAATAATTATTTTGTGAATAGATTTTCTCTTTCTGGAATTTATCATGGATTGATAAATATTCCATCGTCTTGAATGAGAAATATATTCGTTGGTATTGATAGGCACTTGTAGAATGTACAGGAAAGTTGTGAGTATCTCAGACCAATTTGCCTAGTGCAAAAATGAACATGTGGAAAGAGTGAATTCCAAGCTTAGGTTTCTCCCTTGAAAGGTCTGGTATTGGTTTACCGTGCGCATCATGCTGGAGTGCTAGGCAACAAATGGTGAGATCTACTGGCTGAAGAAGCGCCGGTACTCGCGGGAGAAATTGTGAAGACCATCAATGAACGAATGCTAGTTGAAGACACAATAACGCATTACGAGTGGATGAATTCGATTGTTATAGTCGATGAAAATTTACTTAGGGAATTCTATGATGTTAGTTCTTCAAACCGACTAGGAAGAAAGTTAATCGGAATCAGTTCACTAGCAAAACATACCGGATCAGACGTAGACTGGTATAGTGACAATTTTCCAGTTATAGGAAACATTAGATTTAGATTATAATAAAAAGATTCCACAGAACACTATGTTGAGTTGAGTTGAGCTAAGAAACAACAATACTGCACTCAGGACGTTCCCACATGCGTTCCATTCCCCTCGTTCAACAGCCAACGAAGAGTCATAATGCTAATCGTTCCAACTGCCATCTGATTGAAAGTTCTGCTGGTCTTCCCTCTCAGTTTTGAGATCCGTTCAGAACCCCTGCCGATCCCCCAATATATCATACGCTCCACATATGGTAGCTCAGTCTGTTCTACCGCTTTCTTCAACTGGTCCCACAGACGCCCGATCTTCTCTCCCTTGCCCATAGATAATCTACCACCGAGAGATGCATTCCATGTTAGTCTATCAGCCTGTTCATTCCCCAGCACTCCCACAAGACCAGGGCAGAAAATCCATAACATTCTCACAGTCTATGTCCCATGAAGCGATGCAAGCCATTCTACACGAAATATTCTTTGAGTTGAGTTGAGTTAAGAACCGACATAACTGCACTAGGACATTCCCATACGTGCTCCGTCCCCTCATTCGACAGCCAGCGAAGAGTCATACTACTAACAGTTCACACCGCTATCTGATTAAAAGTTCTCCTGATCTTCCCTCTCAGTTTTGAGATTCTTCCAGAACGCCTGCCGATTCCCCGCAATCTCATTCTTTCCACATACGGGTTCTCAATCTGTTCTCCCACCTTCTCCACCTGGTCCCACAAGCGTACGTCCTCCTCCCCTTTGTTCAATAGCCAATCTACCACCAAGAAGTGCATTCTTTGCCTCTCAATCTGTTCATTCCCCCCGCACCCCAGCATGGCCAGGGCAAAATATCCATACAATTCTCACAATCTGTGACCTCCGAAGCGACGACAGCCATTTCACACGAAACATTCTTTTCCCCACCTTACTAAGCATACTCTTTGAATGCGTAATGAATACAATGTGTGTTGCATCGGTCTCCTCCAGCCGTTGTTAATGCTTCCACCTCCATTCTCATGCTGGAGGTCGTAGTCTCATATCCACTCTCCTGTTTCAAGCATCATCGGTACTGGTACTTTTACCCACTCTATTTCACGTTTAATGGTCTCTATTTCATACATCTGGCTGATAGATATTTCTGCCTGTGTCATCCAGAACCTGCCACTTCTCAGTCAATGACCCTTGACTATCCATGGCTTCATGCAGAAGGTCATCCCTGCCTGCAGCGACTCTCAGGTACCATTGACTTGAAGGACCATGTGCTTGTCCGCAATTGGTGGTAGTGCAAGGATATGCCTCATGCGTATAATTTATGTGTCTTTTGTGCACCCCAGGATCACCCGCATGGCGGCATTCTGTATGCGCTCCAACCTTTCAGGCTGTCAGCAGCCCCAAGCCATACTTAATGACTGAAACTATTAACTGCTGATAGAGCATGTCAAGTATATTCTACTCTACCATGGTCATAGAGATAATTCACACTGTCGATAAATTGTATGACATGTTACGTAAATCGATGATGTCAAAAGCAATCATCCCTCTTATATACGGTATTGTAAACAAGGAAACAATCAAAAATGAATGACACAGGGATTCTTTCCTTCAAATGGAAGACAAGAGAATAAATAAAAGGGATTGTACGCAAGAGTATAATACCTGAGCAATATATGCTGGGAAGAAGCCGGTTGTGTCGGCCGAATAGCGCAAATATCGCAGCTCTGTTGTAAACAGGCACAATTACATTCAAACAAAATGTATGGGGCAAACGAAAAAGATGTAGAAGAATGTAAAAAAAAATGTAAACAACCGCTACGAGGTTGAATTCTGCATGAATAAGAAATGTTCTGAGATTAAAACAAATCATAGAAAAACTTAAATTTCCTTTCACAAGAAATAAAGATCTTAGCTGGTAGGAAAATACGAACAAGCATTGGATGTTTAAAATCAAAGGCTGAAACAACAACCAACGGGCCAAAATAATATAATATATGGTTAGAGTACAAAAAGAAATATATGATGATAAAAACAAAAGTTAGTTGCATAGCCTTTACAGGACGTTGCAGTCCACATCAGAATTTTTTTTTATTTGCTGTTGTGATCTCTTGGCAAGTTTACGTTCAGTAGTTTTCCATTGGTTTCTGAACGACCGGCACCCTTACCATTTCGTTAAAAAAAAAACAATGCAATGCAGTATGTTGCCTAATCCGCGTAGCTGTGTTTCGAACGCGGTATGCGGGATCACGAACTGCATCCGTAACACCTTCACAAGGGAGCCGGCATATGGTGATAACATACCAGAAATAATCACTTGTGAATGCCCGCCAATACTTGCAGAATTTGTATAATCACTTGTGAATGCCCGCCAATACTTGCAGAATTTGTATAATCACTTGTGAATGCCCACCAATACTTGCAGAATTTGTATAATCACTTGTGAATGGCCACCAATACCTGCAGAATTTGTATAATCACTTGTGAATGCCCACCAATACCTGCAGAATTTGTACAATCACTTGTGAATGCCCACCAATACTTGCAGAATTTGTATAATCACTTGTGAATGCCCACCAATACTTGCAGAATGTGATTAATCACTTGTGAATGCCCACCAATACTTGCAGAATTTGTATAATCACTTGTGAATGCTCGCCAATACTTGCAGAATTTGTATAATCACTTGTGAATGCCCACCGTCTTGATTGCAGACAATGAACAGGACCCGCAAAATTTAGTAGATGTGGTTGTCACACACAGTGAAGTCCTTCAAGAAACAAATGAAGATCGTAAACTGATTAGAGACATTAGACGTAGAAAGTCACAATTTTTTGGGCATGTTATGAGAAGAAATGATCTGGAGAACTTGGTGACAACTGGTAAGATTGAGGGGAACAGACCAAGGGGAAGACCTAGAAGCAAGTACCTGGATGGCTTGGCCTCGTCGCATGGTCGAGACAGGAACACGGAGTTGATTCACGACTCTGGTGATCGAGTGAGATGGCAGAAAATTACCGCCCACGCTTACCGGCATGGCACATGATTGATGGATGGAATGCCCACCAATACTTGCAGAATTTGATCTTGCCCTACACTATACGAAGAAAGGAAAGACACTGTGATCAGACAAACTAACATTGGGGGAAAAGGTTGGGGGGGAGGGGGATGATGCCTTAGATGATTTTTGGATTGCAATAATTAAATAGTTGCATGCGTATCTTTAAAAAATGTGCACATTTATGTAAGTTGCTAAAATTCGCAATCATGGCTTTGCCAAAGAAACTAGGTGCTTCAGTCTTTGAAGATCGTCGTACAAGAAGTGATCGATTGATTGATTGATTTAGGAACCGACATCACAGCATTCGGGACATTCCCACAAGCGCTCCGTCCCCATCCTCAGCAGCCAGCGACGAGTTCCAATACTAATAGTACAAGAAGTTGTATGGGGCATCAAATAGTTGGTATTGCAAATAATGATGATATACGTAATAAACAAGATTAAACAAAAATTGTGTAATAATTAATTGCCCAGAATGCGGAAAGCGTGGCACAGACAACTAATTCAGTAGGTCCAGTGACGACAGCCAGCAGGCCAGAAACAAACCCACGACTTACAAAGCGTGCTGCAGGGGACTTAACCATTTTGCCACAGAGTACCCTCCCGTTAGATCTATATCTGTGGACAGTAATTCAATATTGACTTGTCGAGGCGACATAATGGTTAGTGTTCTTGCCTCCAAATCAGGGGTCTGGGTTCAATCCCCATTTCATGCAATACACGTACCTACCAGTCGGCTATGGAGCCGAACTAGCATCACGACATAGATAGACTCGAGACAATTGTCAGCATTGTCTGGGAGTTGTCTGAGAAGGAAAGGCGAGGAAGAAGCGAACTGGTCATCCTACATCACATATCGTTGCTCAGAATATGTGAAGGTCTCCACTTGACACACCTCAACGGCAATAATTACAATGGGACTACTTTCCACCGTTTCTGGTTTCCGAACACAATTAACCGATCCTCACAGGGGGATCGAACCTTTATGACTGTGTCCTTGCAGACAAGTGCACTAACCAGTAGACCAGATTGAAAATATGTCCAGCTACATGAGATGTAATATTGTTACGAACAGTTGAAGGAGTTGGGAAGCGCAGGTTTATTTACTGTTTGATTTCTTGGATGCACAATAGGATCACCGAGCTGAAAATGTGTCAATATTGATTCTATTGGCCAATGCTTCATTGCGGCCTTAAGTGCTGTGACAACAAGCCCAGCAGAACGTAATCACCATTTTGGCGGGTCAACAACTGCTGCGCTGATCTAATAGCGGTTCCAAGACAAATCCTGCAGGAAAACCATTTTGTTTTCTTCCATTGTTTCATCGGAACATGATGTTGCAGTGACAAGGATGTGTGTCATTTCATCAATAAACCTGTCTTTAATTTGTTTTATGTCATTATTGTCATGACTACCTGCCACGATGATTTGTTTTGGATTTATAAATACAACATTGTTTAAGATGCTCCATGCCACCTAACAGCATCCTTAAGTATATTTCTTTCGTTTCGTAGTTGCCCCACTGTCGTTATCTAACATTTAGCGCTGAATTATTTTGTCTTGTCAAGTAGTTCATATCCACAGGCCAATATGGACGTTTTCTATCAAGTAACCCCACTAACATATAAATTTCTGATACGCCATAAAAGTATTTAATATACAACTTATGACAGGCCTTAAACGTGTATAAATATAGCTGTATGACAGGCTGTAAACGTATAGAAATATATTTGTTTAACAGGAGATAAACGTATATACATATTGTTGTATGACAAGAAATAAACGTATATAAATATAACCTGTATAACATGAGATACACGTATACACATAATAGCTGTGTGACAGGCCATAAACGTATTCTTGAGCAATTAATGTGGCAAGAGGGTGTAAACGGGGTGGTTGGGAGTAATAGTCACCCCTTGCCCTCCGCTAGCCTTCGTGTCATACTTGGACATGGTAGACTACCCATTTAGCACATCAAACAAGGTAATCTGAATAAACTAGATTTGTGATGGTGTCACGAGCGCCATGAGTTAACCAGCTAATAAAACCGACGTTTGCGTGGCGTATATTTTCTAGGCCACAACAGTCGTACTAACAGAGTAAACACAGCTGCACAGGTTACATCGTGTCAGCCCATAAACACATTTGGTGGTGAGTGAGAAGGAATGGATACATCGAGTTGGCAGTTCATTAACAGTTAGAATCACATATGATTGTCGGCTTAGGATATGGAATGGTTCCGTTTGTCATCTATACTGCCGGACATCAGACGGAAATGGCTGCTGGGATTGTCACCACGGAACAGAAGATTGACAGTTTATCAACAGGTCGGAAGTGCCCGACTAGGGAGAAAACAGTGCATCTGTCAATTCTTGGTTTCCGGCACATCGAGAGGATTGACGGGGTTATTTGCAACTCTTTGTTGTAACTCGACAGAAACTCGCTGGCTTGTTTGAGAATCTAAACTATTACTGACAACTTTGACAGGACTAAAGCCAGGAAAATGGATTCTTGACAAGGGATGATCTGCCACTGTGCCACCTGTGTGGGGGCATAAAGGATAACGTCACGTGGCCAACTTTGGTAGTTTGCCATATAAACCCGAGTTGGGATCAACTAGGGGGGACTTGAAAAATGCTCTAGTCAGAGTGCCAGGGCACTGCAGTGCTTAGTGGAAATAATATCTACCGTGTGTTAATTAGTGACTTAATTTTGCACGTGCCTATAATGGCAGATGTAGATATGATTGATAGGACTGCAGTAGTGCCATTTAAGGTATAACCTATTATAATATATTCGTTATAATTACTTTAGGCAGTAGCCTTGTTAAACTATAGTGTGATGATTAGCACTGTTAGTGGAAACTAGTTAGAGTAGAATAGTGATATTAACTCTGCTAGTTAAGAATAGATTAGTGAAGTGTTGATAAGCTTTACTAGTTGAGAATTGAGTAATGAGGGATAATTGGGATCTTCCCGTAGGTGTCCCTGGTGGGCGGGGTTCCGCATTCTGTTTGCTGATTTTTTCTTTGTCATAGCCTGATTCGGCTCTAGGTGGGTAGCTAATCTGCTCTGTGACTAAGTCTAGTTAGCTAAAGATCATTAAGCAAGGTGATAGGCTTACACTCAGCCGAAAGGATCAGTGACTAGTACTATCACCAGATGTGTTGTTTCTATCCTAGGTTCCCTACCAGATCCAAGGAAACTCTACAAGTTTTGGGAAAGAATTAAAAAACCCATTCTGAAGAACACCAGTTCAAGAGTCAATAAAGTTGCATACAGAAACGTAACTTACGCTAGAAGGAAATTGATTCATCAAAGAGAGTGATGCATACTGATGCACCACACAGCATCAGACAGTAGTAACGAACCGAGAACCGGCTAAGAGTACCTAGTGTTAGTACAGTAACAATTAACATTAGTAATTAGCACTTATGGACTGAATGGTTCGATGTGCAACGAGGATGATCTGTCGACTAACTAACTAACTAACTAACTGCGTACACACTACAAAAGACTTGTGCAGTTTGTTAAGGAACGTTAGGAACGGACATTGTGTAGAGTGCAACCGGTCCATGATTAACTGTTAATACCACCGGTGTCTATTTCGGATGTTCATGAAATTGGATTACCAGAGGTCTACAGAGGCAAAGCAGTATCCGGCAAGATGGTTTCGGCAACGGGTGAGAAGTACATGTTCTGACGTAACGTGCTGTGGTCTATCTTTGCTGGGATCAGCTGACTGGGTTGCTGTCTGAGAGTCAGAGTCTACACACTTTATAGAACACGTCACACATTTTCTTCACATACACGTCTCATATACGTTACACTTTTATTTTAATAAATTAATCTTTATTAATTTTTAGAAGCAAGAGTTGTTGAGTATGTTGCGTTGGGGAAGTATGAGAAGGGGGCATAGTACGACAGTGTGCGAGTGATAGGAAAAGGTGTCCATAGGCTGATGGAGTGTGTTGGACGGAAGCTGGTGGATTCTCCAGAATATTGAGAGGAAAAAAATATTATAATGTGGGTGTCGGATCTCCTCACTCCAGGGACGACACTTTAAAGGAGGACACGACATTATTGGGCGCTCGTAAACGTGATCTTTGGACAGCGGGATCTTTCGTAAACGTGATCCTTGGACAGCGGGATCTCCCGTAAACGGAATCCTTGGACAGCGAGATCTCCTGCAAGCAGGAACCTTTGACAGTGGGATCTTCTGACAACGGGGTCTTTTGACACGGGATCCTTAGTTATAAAAGGGAGATATCATTTTGGAGAATCCAGCTAGAGTGAATGTGGATAGGGGTTAGGACTAATATCTTACCTGTTCACACTTCACACGTCTGCATAGGTCTGTGGTCCTGATTCTACTCTTGTCACTGAGTGAATGTGCTGTGTGTGGTAATATCTAGAATTATAGTACTTGTTCATATATCTGTATAGTAATTTGCAGTTATATTGTACTAGACCTGCTAGCTTACCTCTCTGTATAATGGCCACCCCTAAACTTAGCACAGCAGAATTAAAGGCAAAGGGGGAAGAAATGGGATTGGCGGGTTCTGCTCTAACGGATTACATACAGGAAGTGGAGAGAGAGTATCGTCAAGCAGAACGGGATGATCGAAAGGCCGAGCTGGAATTGAGAAGGATGGAGTTGGAACAAGCAGCTAAGAAATTGGAAGCTCAGCAAGCAGCTAAGAAATTTGAAGCTGAGCAAACAGCTAGGAAATTAGAAGCTGAACAAGAAGCACAGAAAAGGGAGCACGAGTACCGGATGAGGGAACTCGAGTTGAAGAGTCAATCTAATGGAGAAACTGAGGGAGCAGTTGGAGGTTCCTCCATCCCAGGATCAACACCAGTAGGTGGACATGGGTACCATGCTATGAAGTTTCCTTTAGCGGTCTACGAGGAGGACAAAGAGAAGATTGACCAGTACCTTCAACGCTTCGAGGCTATGTCAGTTGCTATGGGTCTGGAGCGTAACAAATGGAATCTTAAGCTATCCCAGGGATTACGCGGGACCGGATACGAGGTTTATACTCGCCTGCCACCAGGACATGAGAACAATTATGATGAGTTAAAGACGGCTCTGCTGAAACGATTCGAGGTTACGTCACATACCTACCGGAAAAAATTTCGAGCAGCGAAACGAGAACCCGGAGAGTTGTTTGCCGCCTACAGTTTGCGTCTTAAATCTTATCTCCATAAGTGGATGGATTTGGCTGGGTTCGCACATGACTATGAGAGTCTGGAAGAGCTCATGGTGGTCGACCAGCTGAAGAAGCAAATGTCTAAACCTCTCAGGACGTTCCTGGGAGAACAAGGAGCGGAACGTATTGACCTCGTGACTAAATTAGCAGAACGGTTCGTCGAGGTACATGGGAAGGCAGGGGAAAACCTTTCCATCAACACCAAAAGTCAAGAGAAACATGATAAGAAGAAAGCCAAAAACTCAGGAACAAAAAAGTGGGAACCTTATGTGCAAAAATCAGAGGATAGTTCAGAGAAGAAGAAGGGGGGAAGCAAGAGCACTTCAAGCTCTACACCTAAACGACCGTGGTCGGAGAAGTGGTGTTCAATTTGTAAGTCACCCTCTCACAATACGAGGGACTGCAAATCGAAGGCTAAGAACCCTCACTTTGCAGCATGTCAAGTGACTTCCAAGGAGGTTGTCACGGAAAATGCCAAGGTCAACAAGGAAGCTCGCCACCAGGAGAGCTCACTCAAGTCCGACAATAGAAAATCTAGGACAGGGAAATGGTGCAACCAATGCAAGTCAAACACGCACAATGCTATTGACTGTAGGGGAAAGTCAGGAGACACTCAATTCGTCGTGTGCTCAGGGAAACCTAAGGTGGAGCCCACCGAACAGGTCGAGGCCGAGGAAGAGACTCCAGACCAGGAAAAACCACCTGTAGTGGAATTGGTAGAGGTTAACGGTCGTCAAGTGGAGTGTTTATACGACACAGGACTGGACGGGGAGGCCGTGATTTCTGCGGATCTGGTACATCCAGAACAATTCACAGGTGAAACCTTGGATATACAGCCTGCACAGAAGAGTGCTGTAGTCATGAAGTTGCCCATTGCTAATGTGGAGATTCGGTCAAGGTACGTCACCGGCACCATCAAGGCCGCTGTATTGACCGATCCCATTTTTCCAGTCATCCTAGGTTGCCGGTATGTCTTTCTGGGAATGCCCAGGGAGCCAATCCATATGGGAGCAATGCAGACTCGCTCTCAGACGAAAACGGAAGAGGCAGACGCAATTGTGACTAACCCAAGGCCGGGGGAGCTACGAACTGCCCAGAGTGAGGATGATACTTTACGTCCTTGCTACAAAAAGCTGCAGAAAAGTGCTGATCCACCAGGACGGGGGCAGTACTACATGAAGAATAGGATACTCTACAGGAGAGCAGGAAGGGGAGACAACCTATACGGTCAGTTGGTCGTCCCGAAAGCTCATCGGTCCCAGATTCTTCATATGGGGCATACCATCTCCTTTAGTGGACACATGGGTATTGCCGCCACCATGCAGCGGATTTCCTGCCACTACTATTGGCCGGGAATGACAGAGGATGTGCGTCGGTATGTGAAGTCATGCCCTGAGTGCCAGAGGGTGGCACCGAAACACTGGACAGCACCGGTGGTGTTGGGTGAGATGCCCATCATGAACTCTCCTTTCGAGAGGGTAGCCATCGATATCGTGGGTCCACTTCCCAGGACTAGGAAGAGGAACATGTATATACTCACAATGGTGGATTGCTGTACAATGTGGGGTGAGGCTATACCGTTGACCACGATTGACTCGAAAAGAGTGGCGGACGCACTGATGGAGGCCTTTACCAGATTAGGCTTTCCGGATCAAATTCTGACGGATAATGGATCTCAGTTTTGTGGAAAACTCATGGAGGAGGTATTTAGGGTGTTTCACTCTAACCACATACATACCAGCCCTTACCACCCTCAAGCCAATGGACAAGTAGAGCGTTTCAACGGCACGTTGATGACAATGCTCAGGAAATTAGCGCAGGAAAAACCTGATAGGTGGGATGAATATATCCCAGCAGCACTCTTTGCCTATCGGGAAGTTCCTCATGGCTCAACAGGACTACCACCCGCTACGTTGCTGTTTGGTCGTCCAATCAAAGGACCGTTGGAAGCCATGTTGAGGAGTTGGACTGAAGAGGGGACGTCAGAAGAAGTGATCTCATCCTATCAATACGTGGAGGAACTGAAAGAAAAACTCCACAAGGGATGGACTCTGGCAAATCAAAACTTGAAAAAGGCCAGGAAAAGACATGCGGCTTACTACAACCGTAGGTCTAAAGAAAGATCTCTAGAGGTAGGAGATAAAGTCTTGTTGTTACTCCCAACGGGAAACAACAAACTGGAGATAGGTTGGCAAGGACCATTTCCCGTGGAAAGGGTAATATCCAGAACCAACTATCAGATCTGGATCCGGGGAAAGTCGAAGATTTTCCATATCAATCTCTTGCGGAAATACGAAGAGAGACCCGGAGACAAGGCAGCTCACCTCATGGCAATGGCAGTTGCAGTGGAGACAGAAGTGGGAACCAGCGAGGGCAGGGAATATCCCTTAGTACACCAGGAAACTTATAGGGATGTGCAAGTGAACCCTGATCTGACCTCCCAGGATAGGGAAAGGATAACCCAGGTTCTCAAGTCTCATAAGGAGATACTGACTGATAAACCTGGACGAACGAGGTTGGTTGAGTTCGAGATGACTTTGACCACACAGGATCCTGTTCGCCAAAAGGTTTACCCAGTGCCATTCTCTAAAGAAAAGGCCCTGGAGGAGGAAATACAAAAACTGCTGGAGGATGACGTGATTGCACCATCCACCTCCCCATACAATGCGGGGGTAGTTTTGTTACGCAAACCAAGTGGAGAACACAGGTTGTGTATAGATTACCGACTGCTGAACAGTCATACACAGTTTCAGGTGGAACCTTTGCCGAATCCAACTCAGTTATTCGCTAGGCTCCATAAGGCTCGGTACTTTTCAAAGGTGGATCTGAGTCGGGGGTACTATCAGATACCAGTCAAACCGGAGATTCGACCACTGTTAGCTTTCAGCACACCCAGTGGACACTACGAATTCAAGGTCATGCCCTTTGGACTCAGCAATGCACCTAGTGTGTTTACACGCATGATGAGGACTTTACTTGATCCTTTACAGGATCCGTCCATCATCTCATTCATGGATGATATTCTGATTTCCAGTGACAGCTTGGATGACCACTTACAATCCTTGGAGAGAGTGTTTAATAGACTCAAGGAAGCAGGGCTTACTGCTCGTCCAACCAAGTGCATGATTGGTTACCAGACTCTGGAATTTCTAGGCCACACCATCACGCCAGGACACATTGTTCCAGAAGAGAAGAACCTGGAGAAAATCAGAAATGCACCAAGGCCAAAAACGAAGAAGGATGTGCGATCTTTTCTCTCGTTGTGTGGGTTCTACCACAAATTTATCCCACATTTCACGGAACTGGGAGCTCCGTTGACGGAAACCTTGAAAAAGGGATTACCGGATCAAATCATTTGGACACCAGAATGTGAGAATGCCTATAGTCAGTTAAAGGAGGCCTTGGTCAGCAAACCTGTATTACAGCTCCCTGACCTTTCCAAACCATTTGTGTTGAGAACGGATGCGAGTGCGATTGGAATTGGAGCCGCTTTGTTACAGGAAGGAAAAGACGATGCTTCGGTTTTGAAACCTGTGGCATACGCAAGTAAGAAACTTCTACAGGCGGAGAGGAATTATTCAACCGTCGAGAGAGAGTGTTTGTCCCTCGTATGGGCAGTGCAAAAATTTCAGCCATATTTGTATGGAGTTAAGTTTCGGGTTCAGTCGGATCATCAGCCCCTGATGTTCCTGGCTACTTCTCAGAAGCTCAACGCCCGTTTGATGCGGTGGTCGTTGTTACTTCAACCATATAATTTCACAGTAGAGTACATTCCGGGGAAGGAGAATGTTGGAGCGGATTTCTTGTCAAGACACCCAGCTCCTGAAGAAGAGGAATGAATCATCTGGATTTAACTCATGGTGGAGAAGAGTGAGATGGACTACTCTCTTAAGAGGGGGCCTATGTCACGAGCGCCATGAGTTAACCAGCTAATAAAACCGACGTTTGCGTGGCGTATATTTTCTAGGCCACAACAGTCGTACTAACAGAGTAAACACAGCTGCACAGGTTACATCGTGTCAGCCCATAAACACATTTGGTGGTGAGTGAGAAGGAATGGATACATCGAGTTGGCAGTTCATTAACAGTTAGAATCACATATGATTGTCGGCTTAGGATATGGAATGGTTCCGTTTGTCATCTATACTGCCGGACATCAGACGGAAATGGCTGCTGGGATTGTCACCACGGAACAGAAGATTGACAGTTTATCAACAGGTCGGAAGTGCCCGACTAGGGAGAAAACAGTGCATCTGTCAATTCTTGGTTTCCGGCACATCGAGAGGATTGACGGGGTTATTTGCAACTCTTTGTTGTAACTCGACAGAAACTCGCTGGCTTGTTTGAGAATCTAAACTATTACTGACAACTTTGACAGGACTAAAGCCAGGAAAATGGATTCTTGACAAGGGATGATCTGCCACTGTGCCACCTGTGTGGGGGCATAAAGGATAACGTCACGTGGCCAACTTTGGTAGTTTGCCATATAAACCCGAGTTGGGATCAACTAGGGGGGACTTGAAAAATGCTCTAGTCAGAGTGCCAGGGCACTGCAGTGCTTAGTGGAAATAATATCTACCGTGTGTTAATTAGTGACTTAATTTTGCACGTGCCTATAATGGCAGATGTAGATATGATTGATAGGACTGCAGTAGTGCCATTTAAGGTATAACCTATTATAATATATTCGTTATAATTACTTTAGGCAGTAGCCTTGTTAAACTATAGTGTGATGATTAGCACTGTTAGTGGAAACTAGTTAGAGTAGAATAGTGATATTAACTCTGCTAGTTAAGAATAGATTAGTGAAGTGTTGATAAGCTTTACTAGTTGAGAATTGAGTAATGAGGGATAATTGGGATCTTCCCGTAGGTGTCCCTGGTGGGCGGGGTTCCGCATTCTGTTTGCTGATTTTTTCTTTGTCATAGCCTGATTCGGCTCTAGGTGGGTAGCTAATCTGCTCTGTGACTAAGTCTAGTTAGCTAAAGATCATTAAGCAAGGTGATAGGCTTACACTCAGCCGAAAGGATCAGTGACTAGTACTATCACCAGATGTGTTGTTTCTATCCTAGGTTCCCTACCAGATCCAAGGAAACTCTACAAGTTTTGGGAAAGAATTAAAAAACCCATTCTGAAGAACACCAGTTCAAGAGTCAATAAAGTTGCATACAGAAACGTAACTTACGCTAGAAGGAAATTGATTCATCAAAGAGAGTGATGCATACTGATGCACCACACAGCATCAGACAGTAGTAACGAACCGAGAACCGGCTAAGAGTACCTAGTGTTAGTACAGTAACAATTAACATTAGTAATTAGCACTTATGGACTGAATGGTTCGATGTGCAACGAGGATGATCTGTCGACTAACTAACTAACTAACTAACTGCGTACACACTACAAAAGACTTGTGCAGTTTGTTAAGGAACGTTAGGAACGGACATTGTGTAGAGTGCAACCGGTCCATGATTAACTGTTAATACCACCGGTGTCTATTTCGGATGTTCATGAAATTGGATTACCAGAGGTCTACAGAGGCAAAGCAGTATCCGGCAAGATGGTTTCGGCAACGGGTGAGAAGTACATGTTCTGACGTAACGTGCTGTGGTCTATCTTTGCTGGGATCAGCTGACTGGGTTGCTGTCTGAGAGTCAGAGTCTACACACTTTATAGAACACGTCACACATTTTCTTCACATACACGTCTCATATACGTTACACTTTTATTTTAATAAATTAATCTTTATTAATTTTTAGAAGCAAGAGTTGTTGAGTATGTTGCGTTGGGGAAGTATGAGAAGGGGGCATAGTACGACAGTGTGCGAGTGATAGGAAAAGGTGTCCATAGGCTGATGGAGTGTGTTGGACGGAAGCTGGTGGATTCTCCAGAATATTGAGAGGAAAAAAATATTATAATGTGGGTGTCGGATCTCCTCACTCCAGGGACGACACTTTAAAGGAGGACACGACAGATGGATTGAGCTTAAGAGGGGGGACAGTTAGTTGCTGATTATGGACTCATCTTCACGATGGTAGACAGATCATCTAAAGGCTTGACAACGTGATTTGTGAGCCCGCTTACCTGCGTTCCCAACACAGCTGCGACCGATTTAGCAGCAGACCGAGTCGCGATGGGCTTAACGGGTTGGTATGGGTGCCGGTCGTTCAGAAAGCAATGGCAAACTACTGAACGTAAACTTGCCAAGACATCAACAACAGCAGTAAAATGCTGGTGTTGACAGCTATGTCCTGTAAATAGGATATGCAAAACAAACAAAAAAGACAGACGATAGTGTTATAGAGACAATGGCTAATCACAGACCAGTATTTTCACTGCAGAGAAGGAAAGCACAGACATACTACCTTCTTTGCAGACTCCTAGAAAACTTGCATTTATGTAGAATATACAACAAGAAAAAAAAACGCATTCCTTGGTTAGACCCCCAGGCGAACAGAATCTTATGTACACAGTGGGGAAGAGTGCATCCTGTGGAATGGTATTACAGATGAGATAACGATATCCCTGAAGACTCTCTTGCCAAGGAAATAAGCGTTGTCAAGCTTAAAACAAAAACTAAAAACAGGAATTAAAATGTGAAAATTATTAATGAAAACAAACAACACAAAAACTATTTGCGAAGTAGAAACAGTTATAATTTAAACCCTGGGAATCTCTTAGCATAGATGGGGTGGACATAACACTTACATATACACAGTGGAGGAGTGCTTGTATATTCTGGTGTAGAAAGCAAGGAAGACAGACATTAGCAGTATACTTGAATATATGTGTGTTATGTGCACAATGAAAGAAATTAAACGACGACTATCAATTGCTCTTCAAAGACTAAAGCAACTGAATAAATTATGGAGTCGGACAGACAGAACTACAAAAATTAGATTTTTAGGGGCATGCATCTTTCCAATTGCAACATACGCCTGTGAGATCTGGACACTTACTAAACAAGCTGAGCAGCGCATAAATGCCTTTGAATATAAATGTTATAGACGAGTTCTAAGAATATCTTGGGTAAAGAAAAGAACAAATGCATCCATACTTCAAGAGCTGAATATTGAAGAATGCTGGCTATTAAAGACGATAAAACAAAGAAAATTGAAATATTTTGGTCACTTTAAACGTCACGAAATTTTGGAGAGAACAATAATGGAGGGGTATATGCCTGGGAAGATAGGAAGAGGAAGGCCAAAAGGTGCAGGATGTGGCGGATGATCTATATATGGGTGTATCGGACGAGAGGTTTTCCGGAAGATTGTTATGGGAGCGAGGTTCTGCAAAGGACATGCTACTGAATGAATGAATATGTACACTGGCTTATAAAACTCCTGTGATAGAATCATTAGTATACGGCTTAAAGCAAAATGGAGTAATATCATAATGCTACAAGCTAACGCACCAACAACAAGGGCTGAATAGACAGCAACTGAAGTTTGTTAAAAAGAGTACTCACAATACTATAGAAGATGTTAATAAAAATGGCATCATATTAATATTGAAATATGTTAATACTAAAATGAGCATAGATAAAAACAGCAAACAAAAAGATGGTAGAAAGCACAGTATAAGAAATCTAATGGGGCCGTGGATAAACTAATACTATCTATATTGAAATTCAACCGTGCGAGCCAATACAATATTTAGCAACAGTATAAAAGGCTTAGTAGCCAGGCATCATCGAAGTCAATCAATGTTCTGTATGCCAGAGGGCCGGCCACAACAGAGCGGCATGTCGCAGTAAGACGGAAATCTGCCGGTACTGCGCCGATCACCACGCCTTCAAGGAGTGTCCGCTAGCCAAGCTGGACACGGAGTTTCGAGCATCCAACAACAAAAGAAAGTGCACCAACTGCCTGGACAAGCATGGAGCAAGTACTTGGGCTGTCCGTACCTGCAACGACACAGAGATGTATTAAAGCTCGCAATCAACACAAAGACACTGTCATCGTCTTGCTCATGTCTAGGTATCTGAGCTCGGGTTCACACAGGCAACAATAACTCCGTTAAATATAATATCTAACATTTATTGTAGTTCACCATACAGTGCATTGGCGCTGAGTTGCATATCACAGAGATTTAACATCATCACACATAGTTATCACAAACATCCTAGCAAACTATCTAGCATAAGTCTATGAACCCCAAATACACATGGGTTTAATCTATTAATCTATTGAGTCCCTCTAAGGCAGGCCCTGTTGCCTCTCTGATGGTCCGTCTGTCCTCTGACGGTCCACACGTGTCCCAATCCGACACGGGTGGTAACTCTGTCCGAGTTCCTCGTGGACCCCGCAATAGGCGGGCCACATCAGTGTCCACGGAACAGTGGACTCAATGACCAGTCCTTCGAGAAGGCTCTAGATTACTCTGGCCTTCGAGTGACTGACTTCTTTCCCTTGGACGGGAGTTGTAGCCCTTTGACTAATGTCTATAAATGTGAGTCTGTGACAGGATTCCCCCCTCTCCCCCGATCTGATGGGTTGTTATAAGGTAATTAGATCTGCTCTAATTCTGTCACAGAATCATATAAAGTCGGTGTTTGTAGTTTGGTGGACAGTAACCTGGTAACCTACATACTGGCATCAAAACTCATGTATTCTCCCATACACCACTTCTCTGATTTGGTGAAGAGATCACTCTCTCTCCTGTGTCCTTAAAAATGCTTATCTGACCGAAGTTACGTGACGTTTACTAGTTGCGTTTACAACCCGTCCTTCTCATAGTACCCCACTGATACCAAGACAATTAACCTCTGTATTAAAGAGGATTAACAAGACCGAAGTCCTGGCTAATTAAGTACACCTTCAAGTATTGATCTGTGTGTGCATTTCACTACATTTTTACTCTCGTATGTTGTATAATGCTAAATATGTAGTTACGTTGTTATTTTATCCCCTCAGACTACATGTGTCCCTGTTGGCTTGTTAGTGTGTTGACTAATAAGTTGCTGCTTCTAATAAAGTGACTGTATTTTAAATTGATAGTGTTCAGTTTTAAGGTTTGTGTAAAGTGTGTGCTGAATGTGTGGCGTATTTCCAAGCGTCACGAGTTGGGATAACCTTAATCATGAATTACTCTAATGTCATCATCTTGCTCTTATCTAGGTAACTGAACACGGGTACATACAGGCAACAATAAATCTGTTCGCTATGAGATCGAATATTTATTGTATTGAATATACAGTTGGCGCAGTGGGTTAACAGCCCGCGCTATATTATCTTACATATCACAGATAGTTAAACATCAAACACATAGTTGTCATACAACAATCTAGCACACTATCTAGCCTATGTATATATATATATATCTATGAATATCTATTGAGTCCCTCTCAGGCAGGCCTTGTTGCCTCTCTCAAGTCCGTCTGTCCTCTGCCGGTCTCCTCGTGTCCACCTTCGACACGGGCGGTAACTCTGTCCGAGTTCCTCGTGGACCCCGCATTAGGCGGGCCACATCAGTGTCCACGGAACCATGGACTCGATGACCAGCTCTTTCGAGAAGGTTCTAGATTACTCGGGTCCTAAGCGACTCGATGTTATCCCTTGGGCTGGAGTTGCAGCCCTCTAATAATATATATGAAGGTGAGGCGG
Source organism: Cepaea nemoralis (assembly GCA_014155875.1). Lineage (NCBI taxonomy): Eukaryota > Metazoa > Mollusca > Gastropoda > Stylommatophora > Helicidae > Cepaea > Cepaea nemoralis. Next base: position 69,051 of record JACEFZ010003644.1, on the reverse strand, counting down.
TGACAGGATCCCCCCTCCCCCCTGATATGATTTGTTCTTGGGTAATTAGATCTGTTCTAATTCTGTCACCGAATCACATAAAGTTGGTGTTTGTAGTTTGGTGGATAGTAACCTGGTAACCTACCTACTAGCACTAAAACTCATGTATTCTACCATACAACACTTCTCTGATTTGGTGAAGAGATCCCTCTGTCTCTCGTGTGCTTAAAAATGCTTATCTGACCGAAGTTACGTGACGTTTTAGTAGTTGTATTTACAACCCGCCCTTCTCATAGTACCCGAAATGGTACCAAGACAATTAACCTCTGTATTAAAGAGGGTTAACAAGACCGAAGTCCTGGCTAAATAAGTACACCTTCAAATCTTGATCTGTGTGTGTATTTCCATACACTTTTACTCTCGTATGTTATATAATACTAAATATGTAGTTACCTTGTTCTTTTATCCCCCTTAGACTACATGTGTCCCTGTTGGCTTGTTAGTGTGTTGACTAATAAGTTGATGTTTCTAATAAAGTGACTGTATTTTAAATTGATAGTGTTGAGTTTTGAGGTTTGTGTAACGTGTGTGCTGAATGTGTGGCGTATTTCCAAGCGTCACGAGTTGGGATAACCTCAATCATGAAATACTACACTGTGTGCAACACATGATCAGGCATTCCAAGTAGTATGTGCTTAGATGTATCCTAACTGCTAAACTAAGTATATTACACTAACTACTAAATTAAACTCACTATTAAACTAAGTACTACACATGTATTGACAAATTTAGACAAGTCATGCAATTTTACATGAAAGACGCAGACAAATTACAATAAATACGTTTTGCGTACAATTTGTCCGCCAAGTGTATCGTTCTCTCATTTAATCCTTTCACGCAGTCATTCACTCACCTTTCATTCACAATAGTATTTGGTTAAAATATATAATTAAAGTTGAGGTAAGTGTTATTGCCCTTAGAAAAAATGGGCTAGGCGATATTTGCCCTTTAAGAAAATACGTACTTTTTGTACGATGAATCAAAAATAGGTTGTAATTTACATAGAGACAATTTTATAGGACGGTTCTTTAGCCTATGAATGGCAACGCCTGTAATATTAAAGTAGAATATGTACAAATTACAGGTTAACACAATTTATATACATCATAAATGCAAATATAATACATATTTAATCCTAAAGTAATTAATTAATTAGATAACTAAATAAATCCAACGATGATGTGCGCGTTGTCCTCCTGTCGTTAGCGTGTTATGCCATGAATGTCAAAGTTAGTATGGTTGTCTCTTGAGTGTTGTAGTCGATGTCGTTCTGTTTCGGCTGTTTGCAAAGTTTCGTAGCAACAGCAAGTATGGATTGTTCTCAATGTTCCGTATGAAATATTACAGTATTCAGAGTCAGTTCACTGGTTGATATTATTGGTTGAAACAAACACAGTTACCGTTTCTTGCTGGAATCGTTCTAGAGCTTAGGCACTTGATAGTATAGTTCTTAAGTATAGCTCTTAACGTATAGATGGTCTTAATGTATAGTTCTTAATGTACCATGTTCATGGGTGTCGTAAGTAACCTAATCACTGAGAGTACTCTAGCAGGTGTAGAGTTACACTGTCTATGCAACCGACTAAAAGTATCACAGTTTATAGTATGGCTAATGGTCGATGTGATAAGAGTCATTCTACTGGCGCATTTGTCTGCCGTGATAAAAGGCCAGCCATAATATTATCGGTGCCCTTGATATGGCGGATTTCGAAGTCGAAATCTTGAAGTAGAAGACACCATAGTTGTAACCGGTGGTTTTTGGGCGACCCATGGTTAAGAACTAATAATGGCGAACTGTCTGTGAGGACCACAAAATGACTCCCCAAGAGGAACTTAGATAATCTCAATATACAGAACAATAGGCTTAAACACTCTAATTCCACTGTGGCATAACGAGTCTCAGCCTTCTTTAGTTTGCGGCTCACGTAGAGAATCGGGTGTCGTACGCCATCCACTTCCTGCATTAAACATCCTCCTATTGCGATAGGGCTCGCATCTGTGGTCAAAATAAAGGGTAAATTTATGTTGGGTAATCGTAAGACTGGTGGATTCGAAAAAATATGTTTCAATCTACACATTGCATCATCTAAGCTGGTACTTTTACAAATTTTTGATGGATGATCTTTAGTTAACATATCAGAAAAGACTGAGGTGAGTTCTGCCCAATGTGGAATGAATTTAGAATAATAGTTAATAAGACCTAGTAGACTTCTAATCTGTTTTAGTTTAATTTGTGTCTCGGCATTCAATTGGGCCTGCTTGGCTGCCGCATCAATCTCCTGAGCCTGCAATTGTATTTTCTTCTCTTCAATTTGCATTTGCATTTTCTTTTCTTCGGCCTCCATTTGCCTTTGTCTTTCCTCTCGTTCTATCGCTCTTTCTTCACGGGCAATGTTTTCTGCGTGCGCTTTCTGTGCCCATTCTGACAGTTTCTCTTCTTTATAACCTAACTTTATTCCTTGCTCAATGCACTTATCTAAACTAGACATTTTGTGTTTTACTTGTTTGTAATGTTTATAGAGTTAAATCCCTTAGAAAAAAATGTTGTGTAGTCGAAAATTTGGTTAACTCCCTTAATTATTAATGTGTAAATCAAAATGCAAGGTTATGTTGGTGACAAGGTCATGAATATGCAAACAAATCAATATGAAACAAAATGATACATTGATGGAAGATGAGAAGTACAGCTTAGAGTTACAATGGGTATGATGTGAAACTTAGCTTTCAATCCCAGAACTCTCCGATGTTGTCTTGTACTTTCGTCACTGTTGGAAAGGTTACATAGGTTGCACGCGGCACTAGTTGCGGAACAATCTGCTCGTGGAGTGAGAAAACATTAGTCACTGTCACACAAAAAAAATGTCAAAATAGTAACATGTCAAAAATCGTTTACAGAATCAAAATAATGAGGCACACTGTGGAGGCAATGGTGAGACGTTGCCGAGGGACTCAGATTAATTCTATTTTATCGCTAGATAGCTACTAATTTTTTTTAAAGTTGTAAAGTTAATTTTTTTGATTTAAACAAATCAATGTGTTATCAAATATCAATGTGATATGATTAAATAAGTAATTTTACATGGCAATTAATAGCTCTTTCACAAAACATTTTATGCCAAAACCGGAAAACTAGCCCCCAAAAAGCCTGTCATCAACTTGCTCTTATCTAGGTAACTGAACACGGGTACATACAGGCAACAATAAATCTGTTCGCTATGAGATCGAATATTTATTGTATTGAATATACAGTTGGCGCAGTGGGTTAACAGACCGCGCTATATTATCTTACATATCACAGATAGTTAAACATCAAACACATAGTTGTCATACAACAATCTAGCACACTATCTAGCCTATGTATATATATATATATATCTATGAATATCTATTGAGTCCCTCTCAGGCAGGCCTTGTTGCCTCTCTCAAGTCCGTCTGTCCTCTGCCGGTCTCCTCGTGTCCACCTTCGACACGGGCGGTAACTCTGTCCGAGTTCCTCGTGGACCCCGCATTAGGCGGGCCACATCAGTGTCCACGGAACAATGGACTCGATGACCAGCTCTTTCGAGAAGGTTCTAGATTACTCGGGTCCTGAGCGACTCGATGTTATCCCTTGGGCTGGAGTTGCAGCCCTCTAATAATATATATGAAGGTGAGGCGGTGACATCTAATGTGTGCAATACATGATTAGGCATTCCAAGCAGTGGTGCTTAGATGTAGTATCCTAACTCCTAAACTAAGAATATTAACCTAACTAATAAACATGTATCAACAATTTAGACAAGTAATACAATTTACATGAAAGACGCAGACAAATTAAAATAAATACGTTTTGCGTACAATTTGTCCGCTCAGTATATCGTTCTCTCATTTAATCCATTCACTCTGTCATTCACTCATCTTTCATTCCAAATAGTATTTGGTTAAACTATATAATTAAAGTTGAGGTAAGTGTTATTGCCCTTAGAAAAAATGGAATAGGCGATCTTTTCCCTTTAAGAAAATACGTACTTTTTGTACGATGAGTCAAAAATGGGTTATAATTTACACAGAGACAATTGCATAGGAAGGTTATTTATACTATTAATGGAACTACCTGTAATATTATGGTAGAATATGTACAAATTACAGGTTAACACATTTTATATACAAAATTCAATGCAAATATAATACATATTTAATATTAAATTAATTAATTAACTAAGTAGCTAAATCCAACGATGATGTGCGCGTTGTCCTCCTGTTGTTAGCGTGTCATGTGCCATGCATGTTACAAGTTAGTATGGCTGTATCTTGAGTGTTGTAGTCGACGTAGTTCTGTTTCGGCTGTTTGCAAAGTCTCGTAGCAACAGCAAGTATGGAATGTTCTCAATGTTGCGTATAAAGTGTTCTTACGATTTTCAGAGTGAGTTCACAGGTTGAAATCATTACACTGTTAATGTCTCTCGCTCGGATCGTTCTAAAGCTTGGGCAATTGATAGTATAGCTCTTCACGTATAGTTCATAAAGTATGACTCTTAAAGTTTCATGTTATGGGTGTCATAAGTAACTTATTTAATGAGATATTACTATTCAATGGGAGTTCTCTAGCAGGTGTAGAGTTACACTGTTATATGACACAGACCAAAAATATCACAGTTTCTAGTATGGCGAATGGTCGATGTGCTAAATGGTATTCTACTGGCGCATTCGTTTGCCGTGATAATAGGTCAGCAATAATGTTGTCAGTGCCTCTGATATGGCGGATTTCGAAGTCGAAATCTTGAAGAAGAAGACACCATCTTTGTAAACGATGGTTTTTCGGGGCACCTTGCTTAAAGACCAACAATGGCGAATTGTCAGTGAGTACAACAAAGTGGCTACCTAAGAGGAACTTAGATAATCTTAACACACAAAATAATAGACTTAATGCCTCCAATTCCACCGTAGAATACCGGGTCTCTGCCTTCTTCAGCTTCCGGCTTACGTAGAGAATTGGGTGTCTCACTCCATCCACTTCTTGCATTAAACATCCTCCTATTGCGATAGCACTCGAATCTGTGGTCAAAATAAAGGGTAAATTTATGTTGGGTAATCGTAAGACTGGTGGATTAGAAAAAATACGTTTCAATCTGCTTATTGCATCCTCTAAGCGAGTACTTTTACAAATTTTCGATGGATGATCTTTAGTTAACATATCAGAAAAGATTGAAGTAAGTTCTGCCCAATTTGGTATAAATTTAGAATAATAGTTAATAAGACCTAGTAAACTTCTAATTTGTTTCTTTGTGGTAGGCACTTCTAGATTGAGAATCTTCGACACAATTTTATCATCTGTCAATAGTTTGCCTTCAGAAATTCTATGACCAAGGAAGTCTATTTGTTTATAGCCTATTTCAACCTTGGAAGGTTTGATAGTAAGTCCAAAAAGAAAGATTTGGTTGAAGACTTGTTTGAGTGTAAGTAAGTGAGAAGTCATATTAGAAGAATGGATGCATATATCATCAATATAAGCTTGGACATCTTTAATTCCGTGCAATAACAATCTAGTTAATCTAACAAATGTGGCGGGCGCGTTCTTGAGACCAAATGGAAGATATAGCCATTCGTACAAACCGAGGGGTGTTGCGAATGCTGTTATATGTCTAGAAGCAGGGTGTAGTGGCACTTGCCAATAACCTTTCGCTAAATCAGTCTTAGAAAATTAGGATGATTGAGACATATTTAAAATGAGATCTTCACAACTGTTCATTAGCTCTGCATCCGTTGTGGTTCTTGTATTTAATACTCTATAGTCGATGCACAAACGGATTGTCTGGTCCTTCTTTTTCACCAGGACAATCGGTGAAGAATATTGAGACATAGATTTTTGAATTATTCTATTTTTCTCTAAATCCAAAATTTCTTTGTCTAAATCTGCTCTGTAATGGAGAGGAATAGAATATGTTCTACATTTGACTGGTGTCAGATCTGTCAGCACAATTGAATGTGTTATTTTGTCAGTCCGTCCAGGTTTGTTAGAAAAGATAGATTTATACTCGTCAAGGAGAGTCAAAATGTCTTGTCGTTGTTGTTGTGTCAAAGTGTCAGAGATTTGTATGTCATTTATACTACCGTCGTCAGTCATAATCGGTACTGGGATTTCAGTATTGTCTACGTCTGTATGATTTATCACAGATGCTACTGTTTGTAAATTGTCCTCAATGTCATTGTCGTCGTCGTCGAGATTAATCGTTGTCAATATGTCGTCAAATTGGTCGTCGTTGTCGATATCACATATTGTCGGTAATGTCCATATGTCTTCGTCGTCTTTGTCGTCGTAAGAGTGCGTCGTTAACGATGCTTCATTTGTCGAGGTGTCATTCAGTTGGGTAATTGTCGTTTCGTTTTTGTCATCAGCTCGCTGCGTCTGCTCACTCGTGTCCGTGTCCTGTCTAGCATAGTATGGTTTCAACATATTTACATGGAATATTTTCAACTTTCCATTCAAAGAAATTTCGTAATCAACTTCCGAAATTCTTCTAATAATTTTAAAAGGTCCCTGCCAAGAGGTTGATATCAAATCTCTCTTGTCAGGTAGCAGTAGTAAAATATCCTGACCTGGATTTAATATAATTGTTTTTGCACCTCTGTTGGCGTACTGCCTGTACCTAAAACCTTTCTCCTGTAGTGATGTTCTGGCCAGTATACAGGAACGTATGATTTTGTCTCTGGTGTCAGTGACTAAATCATAGGTAGAAATGGGTAGTTGGATATTTACAGGTTGTGATATGATATCTTTGTAAATAGTGAGAGGTCCTCTTGGGTTCGCTCCATACATCAATTCGAAGGGAGAGAACCCTGTGCTTGATTGCGGGACTTCTCTATAAGCGAACAGCACCGTTGGGAGAAGTATATCCCAATCGGCTGGATTTTCAGCTGTCACTTTAGATAGCATATGTTTCAGGTCCCCGTTTAGTTTCTCGCAGATACCATTTGCGGCCGGTCGATAGGGACTGGTGAAACATTGCTTTATGCCTAGTAACTTAGTTACCGATTGAGTGGCATTCGATATGAACTGGGTTCCCCTATCAGAAATTATTTTCTCCGGGAAGCCAAAACGGGAGAAAATATTTAATAATATGTCCGTCACATCCTTAGAGGAGACAGATTCTAATGGAAGCATTTCTGGCCATCTCGTACATACATCAATAAGAGTGAAAATATATCTGTTCCCTTTACTTGAAATGTGATTCAGCGGACCTACTAGGTCAACTGCCACGATTTGGAATGGCCTCGAGGCAGTTGTAGTTGATTGGACTTCTGCCGTAGGGTTTTTCCCCTTTTTCACCAGTTTCTGACATATATCACATGATCTACAAAAGGTTTTTATATCTTGGCAAAATTTTGGCCAATAAAACTGGGTCAGGACCCTAGCCCTAGTTTTTTCGTATCCTATATGACCTCCGAAAGGTGAGTCATGGGCTATCCTTAATACTTTGTCTCGATGTGTTTGTGGTAACACTACTTGCTGTATCGTGGTCTGATTTGTTGTGTATACTCTAGTTAATACATTGTTCTGTAGCCTAAATGTCCACGATGCGTTCTTGGTTAATTTTGGTTTAAGTCCTCTTAACTTAAAATATGGTGAAAGTGTAGGATCTGCTTTCTGTTCATCTCCAAAGTTCGTGTTGGTAGTGTTTGGTGATAGAATTTCTAGTGACTCCTGCAGTTGGTCGGTGTTGGTTTTATGGGTTGTCTGTCGTGTTATTGCATTTGTGTGTTGTGTGTGTTGTTGCACATCTACAGGCTTGGTACTTGGTAGATCGGTAGCATCCTCAATTCGAGGTTTTAATTTGGTCGTATCACTGACAGATTCGACCGCCCCTGCATTGTACACCTCGGTGAATTCTTTCTGAATTACTTCATTGGTTGTCTCCCTTGGTCTTTTGGCAGATTGAGACAAGCATGAATGGTGTTTCACTTTAGAATCGCTGTTTGGGTGGTGGATACCGTTTCTATGCTCCCAATCTCTGATTTCCTTTTCAGACCAAGGTCGTATGTTGGGCAGGTTCCCAAGTATAATATCAGCGACAGGATTTTCTAGGACAGCGCACAATACTAGTCCTGATATGAACGGGGTTCGAATTTCGACAAGAGCAAGGGGGTATTTCTCTATAGTGCCTGAGAATGTGCGACAAGTCACGTGTTTGTCTGTATAGTCTTTATCGTTTATTAATGTTTTCTTAATCCCACAGAGCGTTGCGCCGGAATCCCGAATTAATGTGCACTTTTTGTTATTTACAAACCCTGTTGAGAAAACTAGCTTGCCTGTAGATGACAAGGCAGAGTTGGCTGTTTCATTCGAAATAGGGATAGTGTGGCCACATAGTAATGTTGTGTCAAGTTGGAACTTCGTACAGGTGTTACACTTACTGTCTGTAATGGTGTCAATAATTTGTACAGCATTTCCAAGCTCACTTACATTTTCGTTTTGATTGTCACAATCATTCAGTGATTCAATCTCTTCGTCTGATGACGTTTCAACTAGTGCAGCATTGGCCTGTTTCAATATCTTTCGGCCCTCACAGAAGCGCCTATAGTGCCCAAAGCTATTGCAAAATAAACATTTGACCGCTCTCTGGTAAGCATTGCGCTTATTCTTCTGCTTCTCCACGATCATTTTGAGGTGGTGTGGATAGTTCGGCGATTTATCGCACATCGCGTATTGTTCGTGAGTCAAACTACAATATTGGCATTTAACTGGCTTACTGACATTTGAGCGTGGTTTAAACTTACTTTCTGTTGGTTTCGAGTATCTAGTGTTTACTGCTGCTGCTGCTGTATCGTTTTGACTTAAGTTTAAATGAAAAATGTCTCTGTTTGCTGTAAAAAATGCATTCCCCTTGGACTCGATTTCCTGAATACTTTTACAGTCCATTTGTTTCAACAACTTAGCAAAAGGTGTAGGGATTGTACTCACTATCTTGTCAATAATAATAAGTTCTTTAAGTTTGTCATGGCTGTTGTTAGTTTTAGCCGAGTTAATCCACTTTGTACACACATCTTGTACTGTAGAGACATAATCTATAAAGGTTTGATTTGGTTTTGGGGATAATTTGGCGAACTGTTGTTGGTAACCTGCAGTATCTAATGAGAAATGTTGGAGAATGCGCTGCTTTAAATAGTCATAATCTTTTCGCATTTCCTGTGGTACTGTCTCTATTACTTTTAAAGGTTCCAGAGCTAAGTTTCTCATTAAAATAAATGCCCAATCTGATTTTATGATCTTATGGTAGGACATTAGACACTCAAAATTTTCCAGGTATGCACTGATGGAATCTCCTGAGCAGAATGCCTTCACGAGGCCTTTATACTTGTTATATTTTTGTTCCTCCTCTTTGCTTCTTAGTTTATTCACAGATATTTCTACGTTCGACTCAATCTCCATCTGTTTTAGTTTTATTTGTGTATCGGCATTCAATTGGGCTAGTTTGGCCGCCGCCTCAAGCTCCATTTGTTTCTCTTGAGACTGCAACTGCATCTTCCTCTCTTCTGCCTCAATCTGCATCTTCTTTTCTTCTGCCTGCACATGCCTTTGTTTTTCTTCTCGTTCTATCGCTCTTTCTTCACGGGCAATGTTTTCTGCGTGCGTTTTCTGTGCCCATTCTGACAGTTTCTCTTCTTTATAACCTAATTTGATACCTTGCTCAATGCATTTATCTAAGGTAGACATATTGTATTTTACTTGTTGGTACTTTTAATGAAGTTAAATCCCTTAGAAAAATGTTGGGGAGTAGAAAATTTAGTTATCTCCCTTAATTATTACATGTGCAAATCTAAATGCAAGGTTATGTTGGTTACAAGGTCATGAATATGCATACAAATCAATGCAAAGCAAAATGATACATGGATGGATGGTGAGAAGTACCGCTTAGGGTTGCAATGGGCATGATATGAAATTTAGCTTTTAATCCCAGAACTTGCGGATGTTGTCTTGTACTCTCGCCACTGTTGGATAGTTTACCTAGGTTACACACCACACAATTCGCGGAACAATCTGCTCGTAGAATGAGAAAACATTAGTAACAGTCAAAAAATGTCACAGTCATGTCAAAAATAGTTTCTAGTATTCACATCAATGAGAGACTCACTGCAGAGGGACTCATATTAATACTACTTTATCGCTAGATAGCTGCAAATAAGTTAAACTTGTACAGTTATCAATTTGTTGTACAGAAATCAATTTGTTATCATTAATTTGATGTTTTACTTGGCAATATATAGCCGTGTAAAGTTAAAGCTTATGCCAAAACCGGAGAATAAGCCCCCAAAAAGCCTGTCATCGTCTTGCTCATGTCTAGGTATCTGAGCTCGGGTTCACACAGGCAACAATAACTCCGTTAAATATAATATCTAACATTTATTGTTGTCGTGTCCTCCTTTAAAGTGTCGTCCCTGGAGTGAGGAGATCCGACACCCACATTATAATATTTTTTTCCTCTCAATATTCTGGAGAATCCACCAGCTTCCGTCCAACACACTCCATCAGCCTATAGACACCTTTTCCTATCACTCTCACACTGTCGTACTATGCCCCCTTCTCATACTTCCCCAACGCAACATACTCAACAACTCTTGCTTCTAGAAATTAATAAAGATTAATTTATTAAAATAAAAGTGTAACGTGTATGAGACGTGTATGCGAAGAAAATGTGTGGCGTGTTCTATAAAGTGTGTAGACTCTGTCTCTCAGACATCAACTCAGTCAGCTGATCACAGCAAAGATAGACCACAGCACGTTACGTCAGAACAAGTACGTCTCACCCGTTGCCGGAACCATCTTGCCGGATAATGCTTTGCCTCTGTAGACCTCTGGTAGTCCAATTTCATGAACATCCGAAATAGACACCGGTGGTATTAAGAGTTAATCAGGGACCGGTTGCACTCTACACAATGTCCGTTCCTAATGTTCCTAAACAAACTGCACAAGTCTTTTGCAGTGTGTACGCAGTTAGTTAGTTAGTTAGTTAGTCGACAGATCATCCTCGTTGCACATTGAACCACTCAGTTCATAAGTGCTAATTACTAATGTTAATTGTTACTGTACTAACACTAGGTACTATTAGCCGGTTCTCGGTTCGTTACTACTGTCTGATGCTGTGTGGTGCATCAGTATGCATCACTCTCTTTGATGAATCAATTTCCTTCTAGCGTAAGTTACGTTTCTGTATGCAACTTTATTGACTCTTGAACTGGTGTTCTTCAGAATGGTTTTTTTTAATTCTTTCCCAAAACTTGTAGAGTTTCCTTGGATCTGGTAGGGAACCTAGGATAGAAACAACACATCTGGTGATAGTACTAGTCACTGATCCCTTCGGCTGAGTGTAAGCCTATCACCTTGCTTAATGATCTTTAGCTAACTAGACTTAGTCACAGAGCAGATTAGCTACCCACCTAGAGTCGAATCAGGCTATGACAAAGAAAAAATATCAGCAAACAGAATGCGGAACCCCGCCCACCAGGGACACCTACGGGAAGATCCCAATTATCCCTCATTACTCAATTCTCAACTAGTAAAGCTTATCAACACTTCACTAATCTATTCTAGCTAACAGAGCCAAGTATCACTTCACTACTCTAGCTAGTTTCCACTAACAGTGCTAATCATCACACTATAGTTTAACAAGGCCACAGTCTATAGTAATTATAACGAATATATTATAATAAGTTATACCTTAAATGGCACTACTGCAGTCCTATAAATCATATCTACATCTGCCATATAGGCACGTGTAAAATTAAGTCACTAATTAACACACGGTAGATATTATTTCCACTGGCACTGCAGTGCCCTGCACTCTGTCTAGAGCATTATTCAAGTCCACCCTAGTTGATCTCAACTCGAGTTTATATGGCAAACTACCAAAGTTGTCCACGTGACGTTATCCTTTACTCCCCCACACAGGTGGCACAGTGGCAAATCATCCCCTGTCAAGAACTATTTTCCTGGCTTAAATCCTGTCAAAGTTGTCAGTAATTGCCTAGATTCTCAAAACAAGCCAGCTAGTTTCTGTAAACTCCCAACAAAGAGTTTCGATACCAAGCTGCCAATCATCTTGATGTTCCGGAAACCAAGAATTGACAGATGCACTGTTTTCCGTACTAGGTACTTCCGTTTTACATCTGCCCCTGTGATCTCACGGCTTCCATCTGCATTCAAATGTTGACAAACTTGTCACTCTTCTGTTCCGTGGTGACAATATATGTGATTCTACTTGTTAATGAACTGCCAACTCTGTGTATCCATTCCTTCTCACTCACCACCAAATGTGTTTATGGGCTGACACGATGTAACCTGTGCAGCTGTGTTTACTCTGTTAGTACGACTGTTGTGGCCCAGAAAATATACGCCACGCAAACGTCGGTATTATTATCTGGGTTAACTCAGGGCGCTCGTGACAATTGTAGTTCACCATACAGTGCATTGGCGCTGAGTTGCATATCACAGAGATTTAACATCATCACACATAGTTATCACAAACATCCTAGCAAACTATCTAGCATAAGACTATGAACCCCAAATACTCATGGGTTTAATCTATTAATCTATTGAGTCCCTCTAAGGCAGGCCCTGTTGCCTCTCTGATGGTCCGTCTGTCCTCTGACGGTCCACACGTGTCCCAATCCGACACGGGTGGTAACTCTGTCCGAGTTCCTCGTGGACCCCGCAATAGGCGGGCCACATCAGTGTCCACGGGACAGTGGACTCAATGACCAGTCCTTCGAGAAGGCTCTAGATTACTCTGGCCATCGAGTGACTGACTTCTTTCCCTTGGGCGGGAGTTGTAGCCCTTTGACTAATATCTATAAATGTGAGTCTGTGACAGACACCATACAACGAAGCAATGCGGAGGTGCGAGACAGCTGAAAGAGATTAACTGAAAAAACAGATAGACGAGTTGAAGAAACAAGTCAAGGCACAGCTGACGCCGACTCCGACCAGCGACAACGAAAATCTACTGGCGGAAATGACGGAGATCCAGCAAACGCTCAAGCAAGAAGTGGAACATATTGCACTGATAAAGAAAGAGAACGAAGAAATCCTACAAACCATTAAATCAGAGCGAGAACTACAGAAAATTTAAATGGAACTTTTCCGAAACAAAACAACAGAAGCCGTACAAGAAATTGCAGAGAAACCGCAAGATTAAAACCAAGAGACCGAGCCTGAATCGCAAGCGAAAGCCAGCAGCCCAACCACGACGCCCGAAACATTCAAAGGGAAGCCAATTGTAACAAGCTACGTGGAGGGTCCCAAATCCCTTGTCACAATGCTTCAATACTATTCTTTCGCCCTGGCTGGAATAGGTCTTTGCTTGCCAACCCTCCTCCGTTCCCCGGACTCACTGTCACTCTCTCTTTCGACCTCGGGGCCTATTCCCTGAGGTGTCTTTCTGGCTGACGCATAGATAACATGGCGATCGTCAGAGTCAACTATAACTTCATTTTAATAAGTTAATAAAGACCAGCACAGGAAAACATCAAGGCAGTTAAAACAGATAGTTTTCTACAAAACACAAACAAGGATAAAGTTCAGTTAAGGCACAGAGCCTCATGGCTTTCCATCATAGACCAAGCTGTAGTCAATGTCCGTTCCGTCCACATACAGCTCACCGAATAAGTCTTCAGTTCTTTCCTTCCCGGTACGTTGTGCTAACAACAGGCCTCTGTGGAACCAATATAATGTTCGTGGGAAAACGTCCTGTGATCCCTGGTCACAATATGACTGTATTCATACAGTGGGAATAGTTCATGAACGGGAATTGGGTAGGTATCCTTCACTGTCTCAGACAAGGATGGGTGGGTCTGATATTTAGGCGGGGTCCAGTCCAGAATACAAAATGACTCGATCCTAGCGTATCGAGATGACTGGCTAGGTGTTAGAAAGGCTGATGGTCATTCTTTCGGGCCAGCGGTGGCTCTATCTCGTAGAGATCATACCCTTGGCCTGGTATGGCCCAAAACTTGACAAGGACTCGTCTAAAACATAACTTTCCGTGTAGAAGCCCTGTCGAGACTTTCAGCTCTATTCACTTCCAAAAGAAGGACCCTGGAAAGGACAAACAGTTGTGAGAGCCTCCAGCCTAAACTTCTGGTACAGCCGACATGGAGACCTCTAATGGTCTCAGCAAATAAGTTTGTATTCAAAAAATATATAATATTAATAGATATATAACTCTTTAGTAGACTTGCGTGAATTGGCCTGACCTGACAAGAGGTCCTGGATTGGCGGCGTCTTTCCTAGACTAGGCCTTCAGCTTGACGAGGTCTTGTCGTTTGACCCTATGTACCTTACCCATTTTCTTCATACCAGATTCACTCTCCACTCTCATACCATGCCTTTATTATTACTGGGCACATTCGTTTCCCGGCTTCCCTCTCACTGGCAAACCCTGCCTTTCTCACGACAAAACTCTTGTAGTGTTGTGTGCGTAATTATGTGTGTTTCTCCCCCTTAACTAATATGATAGTAGTGGGGCTGTATGGAAAGAAGTGTAGTTCCCTATTCACAGCAAGAATAGAAAAGAAGATACTACCTCTTCCTGCCGCTGCTCTTGTCTGAGCTGTCTCCGCAATGTACCGGCAGTGCCTCACATAACACGTAGATCTAGAAGAGTTCAGGTTCTCTCAGTGAGAAACAGAGGTCCATTTATATCCCTGACTTCATCTTATCGACCAGTAACTATTCAGTCCACCTGGCCACCCTATCTGCCAAAAGATGAAAGAGATAGCACAGTGGATACCCTCTTCCGGCTCAAGAAGATAGATGGGTGGAACCCGTCCCCACGGAGCCCTCCCCTCCTTCCGGCATACCGTAGCTATATAATGTTTATAGTCAAATGAAAGATGACAGTATGCAGAGTTCAGGCCGTAGGAGGAAAGATAGCATCCGCCCATCTGCTGCAAAGAACAAGTGAAATCATCTGGGAAGATATATTGCTCAGATTCGTTCCCAGGCAATGCCAAGAACAAGACGCCTAGCTAGATTGGCCAACGGTCAACCTACTCCCAATATGGCATGACTGGCTTTTCGCCAATTCGTCTCCCCAGTCGAGACAACATACATTTATAAGTCCAGGTCTAGCAGGACTAATAAAAACCCTTTTATACCTTTTCAAATCCACCAGTAGGAAGCTGCACTTCATCTGTCTCACTCTTTAAAGTGTCCAATTGACATGAGGCAGTCTACAAATGGTAGTTGTTTAAAAGGACATTGTTTTCCCCAGAAGTTGAACTAGTGTGTATTTGGTGCAAGGCGCCCTATTGGGTTTTCCCGAAGAAAAGACATATTTCTTTCTAATCGTTCTATTAAGAAGATTGTGTTGTTAAAGTAACCAAGAGAACTATCTTCCATGGGGATTGAGCGAATAAGAGAACTGAGGGTTCCCGAAAGCTGTTTCCCACTGTTTACCCAAACCCAAAGAAGGCATGAGGACATGGGCCACTGGCTTTTCGCCACACCAATATCCCGCCAGACATCCGAAGAAAACCGAGATGTGCGCCCTGGCGACGGCATAGAGGTAGTCCCGTTGCCGCCAGTATTTATCGATGAAGAAATCGCAGAGATAAAAAGGACACACGAACTCACGTGCAAGGAATACATAAGGCGCATGGAAGAAAAAGCAAAGAAGTACAAGAAACACAAGGGGAAACCAATGCCCTGCCGTCACGCTGAAGAACCAGATTTATGACAGGATGACGAACCCCATGGCAATACTAAATAGATGACGGAGAGATTGTCACATGGCTGACCACAGAGGAAGCAATCGAACGACAGCAAGAACTCAAAAGCGAAAGTGAAGAAAGGCGCAAGGAGGAATATCTACGGGCAATACACAGAAAAGGAGGCAAAAATACCAAATAAAAAGTCCTTATAAGGACTGCACCTAGCCAAGCCAGACAAGCCAGGAAACAGCACCATCAAAGAAAACAACAAGAGGAGACGGGCACAAAAGACAGCCGCCACCAACCCCCAGGTGGCACAAAAGCCGATATAACCAGTCCGAGATAGGACTTACTCGAAAGCGCGCACAAGACAAGAATCAGGGTGAAAAACCCCACAAAAACTACGGCTCTCAACAATAACAACCGCTGAGGAAGCAGGTTAGACGAGATCGAATTTAAAATGTTTGTTTTGAAAATGGAATTGGAATTGGCATCATCGGCTGGAAATAGCAGAAACCAAATAGACTAGGTAGTAATACAACCGAGCTGTGGCTTATTGTTGGTAGATTTCATAGTGTTTTAAACGAGGGGCTTCAAATTACAATAACCTTGCCATTGTCTTGTAACCTGTCGATAGTGTTGTTAAGGATGTCAAAAGTGTTAAACATTTGATGTCACTGTGCAGACAAACACGGTGACGCCATAAGAACCATATTTAAGATAATCGACCCACTTTTGACATGCACCAAAGTGAAGCAGCGTTCTATTATCCGTTTTTCCATTAGTGAAGGGGTGAAACCTGTAACAATTCATAGGCGAATGAAGGTATGGTATGGTGATGCATGCCTGTCAGTCCAGCAAGTGTGTGAGTAGAGTAGGAAGTTTCAAAATGGCGTGACTTCTGTGACAGACTGTTCACAACCAAGTGAGGCACATCGAGTAGTGACCGCAGAGTCGATTACAGCCGTTAAGGACCTCGTACAGGAAAACCGCCGTTTGACTGTCAGTGACATTGCCGCACATCCTGACATCAGTCAACGTTCAGCACAAACATCATTCGTGATGTCCGGCAGTTCCTACAGTACCGCAAAGTATCTGCAAGGTGGGCATTCCTCATTTTCATTTGTACGAGGGCGAGTCAATACGTAATTCACACAGTTCTGTGGGATGGCAGGTAAATGTAGTTGGTGTTTTCTACAGGTGTCATTAGGTGACAGCAACTTGGAACTTTATATTCCTGTTCGTCAGGGGCGCTACGTCTCTCATGCGCATGCGCAGCACATACAAAATTGGCGACTGTACTTACGGAAAGTACAACCAAAGAGCAACGTGCTGTTGTGCGTTTCTTTGTTGTTTTTTTTTTGTGGGCAAAAGAACTGCCTGCACATTACATTCATAAGGAAATGATTCCTGTTTATGCTGACAAATGTTTGTCCCGTAAAGCGGTGCATAGCTGGGTAGAAAACTTTTCTTAAAGACGTTCTAAAATTGTTGATGACATCCGATCTGGTCGTCCAGTTGAGATTGCAACAGAAGCATCAGTGCGGTGGGTGGATGAGATGATTAGAGGTGACAGGCGAGTAAAGATAGACTAGCATGTGCAGTAGGGTAATCACATGGTTCAGCATACAGCATAATGCATGATCGATAGAAAACGTCCAGGACTGCTGACTAGAGGGGTGTCTCTTCTTCATGACAATGCCAGACCACATACGGCTCTATTAACTCAAGAGAAAATTAACCAACTTATTTGGGAAGTTCTGGAACATCCACCTTTCAGCCCCGACTTAGCCCCTAGCGATTTCCGCCTTTTTGGTCCATTGAAAACTCACTTTGGGGAATGACATTTCGCGAATGATGCCGAAGTTGAATGTGAAGTGAAAACGTGGTTTAGAAAATAGAGCTCTTAAGTCTATGCGGTCGGTTGGGAGGACTGATAAAACGATGGGATAAGTGCATCAATCAATGTTGGTGGAAATTATGTTGAGAAATAAGGGGACAATAAACTGGTTTCAATTTGTTATCATATTTAGTTATTTTTCTACAGCCATTTATGACTTCCCCACGTATATAGCCTGGACATCGGCTTGTTGACCGACTCTGTACTTTTTCCAAGCGTGGAGTAATTGCTAGGGCGTGCAATCTGAATGCGGGAACTTCTACGTTCTCCAAAGGAACCCAAACCACTTTTTTTTTTTTATTCGCATATCCTTTACAGGACATCGCTGTCAACAGCAGCATCTTTCAGCTGTCTGTTGATTTCTTGGCAAGATTACGCTCAGTAGTTTGCAATTGCTTTCTGAGCGGCCGGCTCAGTTATCCCGCAAGTCACCATCGGGGGTAGAACAGCTCCCAGTTCTCGCCCGCTACGAACTCTGCGTAATAAACGGGATTACGGAGATAGTGGTGTAACCCCTCGGCCAGAGAGACCGGCACCCAAACCACTACCCAGGGCATATCTTGAGAAGTTAAGGGGGGCGGGAGTGATCTTACCATCTCAATCACGGTTTCCGATTGGTCTATAAAATAAAGGACTTGTTTACCCATGCTCCAGGAATGAGACTGAGGTGAGAGGCAGATGGCATGTCCAGCTCACTTAGCACTATTTTTAAAGGAATAATATTACAAACATTCAGCGCATGTCATTTGAATAACTTTACACCGATTGGTCAAAACGACCGCGTTCCATATTAATTTGTTCTCAATATATATATATATATATATATATATATATATATATATATATATATATATATATATATATATATATATATATATATATATATGACAGAATCCTGGTCTCTATGCAATAGTCAGTTAGTTGCAAATCATTTACAGGACGTCGGAATCAAATCCAGCATCTTTGGCCGTTTGTGATTTCATGGTCAGTTTACGTTCACTGGTTTATCATTGCTTTCTGAGCCATTGACACTCATATCATCGTATGAAAACCAACGCAAGCTGGTCTGCTGCCAAATCTCCCACAGCTGTGTTTCGAACGCGGGATTGCGAATTGCCTTCGTAACTCCTTCGTCACAAAGCCGGCT
Organism: Cepaea nemoralis; assembly: GCA_014155875.1. Lineage (NCBI taxonomy): Eukaryota > Metazoa > Mollusca > Gastropoda > Stylommatophora > Helicidae > Cepaea > Cepaea nemoralis. The sequence goes on along the minus strand of JACEFZ010003644.1, from coordinate 50,281 downwards.
CCACACAATAACAAGATTGAAAATAAGTTAAAAGAAACAAAAACATAATATTTGCAATTGGCATTTGTAACAATGTAAGTGAACTTTTGCCCAATAGTTTAAAAGAAACATGTGCATTCGTACATACGTCAGAGATAATTATATCGCTTCGCGGTATAGAAGTTGGAAGCTCGCATTACAAAAAAGTTTCATTGTGTTTAAGACATGTGCGTCTTTGTTCATGTTTTCTCTTAGTTTCTTTTTACTTGCGGGTCACTCTAATAAATTACATATTTCATCGACTTTTTCCAATTTACGAATGCACCATCTTTCAGTCTATGTGAGGCTTACTTTAAATCCGTTTCAAATCACATTCCGCCAATCTTGGGTAGAAATGCAATATGCTAAGTATATTATAATTTCAGATAGTGAGTTTTTTAATGTTTTTTTTTCCTCATGTCCATGCCAGTCATGTTATATTTTCTATAGCAGCAACATAAACCATCCCCACGTGCCATGCCGATAAGCGTGGTCGGTCATATTTCGCCATCTTACGCGATTACGACAGCCGTCGATCAGCCCTGTGTTCCAATCACGGCCACACCAAGTGACCAAGCCATCCAGATATTTACCTCTCTACCTTCTACGTGTTCTTTCCCCTCAATCTTTCCATTTGTCACCAAATTCTCTAGTTTATTTATCATCATAATGTGTCCTAAACATGTTGACTGCCTACGTCTAATTTCTCTAGTCGTTTTAAGGTTTTCGTCTTCTTCTTGTAGGACTTACACATTGGTTTTTCTGTCCGTCCAACATAAATATGGCAAAATAAAATGACATGAGCTGCAGAGTCCTCCGTGATGGAAAATTAAAGAGACATAAAAAAAAAAAAAAAGAATAGTAGTGAGGCAGGCATGCCTTATGTCTCATCTGTTATCCTTACTGACTATGGACTTGATTATGAAGACTTCAACAATCACTGTCACAAAAGGAATTAAAGATATCCGTCTCTAACAAAGGAGCTCGATATCTTGGCTTCGTTAATGGTATTGCCCTTCTATCTCACACATGAACTCAATTGCTTGATAAATTAACAACATTGGGTGGGGAGTAATAACGGTTAGATTTTATAATATCATAGGGAAATGAGAACAATTAATGAAAATCAATCTAGCAAATGACATCCCGATCTCCCTTGGTGAAGCATCACCTCAAAGACGGAATCATACACCATTTTAGGTGGCAGTATAGACTGAGATGTGGGACGAGATGATATCACTTGAGAATACAAAGGGTAAGATTAGTTTTTAAAGCATTTGGAAATCTGTGGAATTCAAGAGATATAAACTGTACGTATATGGGAATCGGGACAGACCATGGAAAAGACTCACATTCCATTCACCAACAAATAAATACAATAAGAGGGAAGAAATCTACTGAATAGAGAAAGCAAATTCTGCATTCTGTTTTATGCAATAAATCATTGACCTTGACATTTAGAAAAGAGTTCTTGCATGTTACATAGACTCCATTTTAATATACGGCTGTGAATCCTGAACACTTAGTAAACAGGCGAACACAATCCCAGGATGCCTTGAAGAAGTTGTTTTATAGAAGAATGCTGAAAATAAATTGGACAGCTAAAATGAGGAATCTGGGCGTTTTGAGGGAAGGTGGGTCGCAAAAGAAACTTATCATAAATATCAGAGAAGGTTCTTGACAGTCTTGTGTCATGGCACGAAAGGGATTCAACACACGAATTTAACTATGCCATCGGAGATCGCAACTTGTGGAGTGGCATGATTTGATTGATTTCTAACACCCGGCGGCAAGGCACTTGGTGGTGATGATAAACTGTACATCATCATCATCATCATCATCATCACCATTGGCATCTTGCCGTCTTGACAGACGATAGTTTGTTACATTGTGCTTCATAGCATAATAACTACAACCCATGGCGGTAGCCAATGTGACTGTTAAGGCCAATTTGTGCTGTAAATGTTCGTCCACAGTGGATGCATGTGAACACATGGTCATTTTCACCATCATGCACCATCTTACGTCTCATGCGCTCAGTGTGTGACCTATCTGCAATAATGTTCTCCTTTGTCTTTATTCCATTTCTGATGTTTGCCCTCCATGCAACACGTTCAGCGGCGAATTGCTCACAATGTGCATTATCAATGCCTGTATCAATCATTTCCTGATTACACACATCTTTGTATCGTATTAGATGCCGACCCTGAGATCTCGTACCCATCTGTAATTCACCAAAACATATGTCCTTTGGTATTTCACCATCATCCATCCTCCTAACGTGTCCTATGCATCTAATTGTACGAAGAGTGAGCATGGAACAAACCGTCACACAATCTGATCTTCAGAGTTTGTGATTTTGTCTTGCCACTTAATACCAAGTATTCTTCGCAGACAGCGCATATTAAAGACATTAAAACGTTTCTCTTGGTGTGAGTATGTTGATCAGGCTTCACTGACATAAAGAAGAGTATTAAGGACACAGGCTTGATAGACAAGTACTTTTATTTCGGCGGTAAGCTTCCTGTTCTCCCAGACTCTTTTTCTTAACCTGTTCATTGTTGTTCCTGCCTTACGAATCCTGATGTTGATTTCCTGATCTAGGGACAATTTGCTATTTACCTCTGATCCTAGGTATGTGAAATGGTCCACTATCTACAGTTCGGCGTCGTCAAATAAAGATTGATGGTACCCCAAGTGCACCTTGTGACATAATTTGCGTCTTCTTTTTGCTAATTGTCAAACCAAATTCAGAACAAGCATTGGAGAATGCAGATAGTAGACGTTGTAATTCTTCCTCAGAGTGGGTCGTAACTGCAGCATCATCTGCAAAATGCAACTCTCTGATCAGTACCCTCCTATTTTTGTCTTGGCCTTCAATTTCTGAGCATTGTAAAGGCCGCCATCCGAGCGTGAGTGAATGTATATACCACCATCCTGATCACGAAAGGCATATTTCACTAGAAAAGTATATTCCAAAGAGGGTGGGAGCTAGTACACAACCTTGCTTAACTCTACTCTTGATTTCAAACTCTTCTGAAGTTGCACCATCAAACTTGATTATACCCTTCATGCCTGTGTGGAACGATTCCACAATGGACAGAAGAGTTGGTGGGCAGCCAATCTTCTTTAGTGCATTGAACAGACCCTCAAATGACAGACCAAATCAAATGCCTTTGTGAGGTCGACAAAGGAAATAAAGAGTGGTTGATTCTGTTCGCGGCATTTTTCTTGCATTTGTCGCAATGAGAATATCATATCAATAGTAGACCGGTTCTGTCAGAAGCCACACTGTGATTCGGGGTAGGCTTGATCTCCCAGGACTTGAAGTCTGCGCAGGACAATTCTGGCAAATACTTTCCCAACAATACACAGAAGTGAGATACCTCTATTGTTGTTACAGTCGCTCCGATCACCCTTGTTCTTGTGCAATGGTATGATGTTTGAATTTTTGAAATCCTGTGGGACTTGTCCTTCTCGCCAGCATAGCTCTATTAGCTGGTGGATCTGTAGAGTGAGTGTGTCTTGCCCACTCCTGATACCCTCTATTGGAATTCCATCCTTAGCTGGAGCCTTGCCAGATGCAAGTTCATTTATAGCACACTTAACTTCAGTTATGGTGGAAAGTGTGTCCAAGTGGTTGTAACAAGCTACGTGGAGGGTCCCAAATAGCCCGGTCACAATGTTTAATTAATCTTCTATAGCCCTGGCTGGGATAGGTCTTTACCTGCCAACCCTCCTCCGTTTTCCCTGGACTCACTGTCACGCTTCCTTTCGACCTAGGGACCTATTTCCTGCAGTGCTCTTCTGGCTGACACATAAATAACATGGCAGTCGTCAGAAAAAGTTGGAAGTAATTTTATTAACCTAATCAAGAACAGCACAGGAACACATAAAGGCAGATAAACAGATAGATCTACACAGACACTACACTGGTAAAGTTTTGACACAGAGCCTCCAGTCACCACAGTCCCAGATCCAGCTTCAGATACTGTCTGATCTGTCCAGACATATCTCACCAAAGATGTCAGAATCTCCTTCCTTCTCCAGCAACTGGTTGTAGATTCAACAGGCTTTTGTAGAATCCAAGCGACTTGTGTGTTGAGGACTTCTGTTCATTTCCACATGAATTAATTCGGCACCAGGTCTTCCCTGACCTATGAAAAGCTTTACGGTTGCAGATACGGTGAGGTGTTCGTGGAGGGATAATGGATGGGTGCCTTTTAATGTCTGGTGTAAAATGGGTATGCAAGAAAAGCACTCTTAGGCTCCCTCCAGACAACAACTGCTCTCAGGCGTATGTTGTTGAAAAAAAACCGGCAATGCACCAGTCATGCAAAATGTCCTTGCCTCAAGACCTGCACCTTGCCTCTGTCTCAGAGTTAAGCAAACCAAACCTTGAGATGGCCTCGTCGGACATATTGGCGTTAGCCTAGAAGCACCGGTGATACTGTCCCTTAGAAGACATAGTCACTTCCCATAGAAGAGGACCCTGCAGATGACAAACAAAACCTGAGCGACTGGGCTGACTCATGTATCACACAAATACACTATATTTAATACCTGAATGACTGGGCCTGACCTGTCAGGTGGCCCCTGGATTGGCCACGTCCGGGCTTGAGGAGACCTCCAGCTGGACGAAGTCCTGTTGTCTTTTTGCCCACACGACACACTCTCCACATTCATACCAAGCCTTTATTATGATTTGGCACAATCATTTCCATGCTTCCCTCTCACTTGCAAACGCTGCCTTTCTCACAACTACGATCCTGTGGTGTGGTGTGCCTATTAATCTGTGTGTTTCTCCTCGTTACTAAAAGTATAGTATTGGGGTTGTATGGCACGCAGTGTAGTTCCCCACTCCCAGCAAGAATAGGAAAGAGGATACTACCCCTCCCGGCCGCTGCTCTTGTCTGAGCTGTCGCCGCAAGGTACCGGTAGTGCCTCACAGAACACATAGATTTAGAGGAATGCAGGTTCTCTCAATGAGATAGAGAAGTCCATTATCTTCCCGACATCATCCTATCAAGTAACAGACGAAAGAGATAGTCCTGTGTATAGCCTCTTCTGGCTCAAGAAGATAGATCATAGATTGGTATAGCTATCCAATGATGATATTCCACAGAAAGATGACCAGATGCCCAATTCAAGCCGTAGACAGAAAGATAGCAACAGCTCATCTGACGCCAAGAACAAATGAAATCCTCTGGGGAGATATATTGTTCCGTTTCACTTCCCCGGCTATGCCAAGAACAAGACGCCCATTTAGATTGCCAACGGTCAACCAACTCTTCATTGGTTATGATTGGCTTTTCGCCAATTCATCTTCCCCTTTGAGACAAAATACATTTATAAGTCCAGGTCTGTCTGGACCACCCACAACCCAAGTTTACCTTTCAAAATGTCTCAGTAGTAGTTGCACTTCTGTCGTTATCTTTAATTAACTTTGACAAGTTGCAACTTGCAAACGGTACTTGTTTGCCCGGCCATCAATTGACCAGCCGCTGCACCAGTGCACATTTGACGCAAGGCGCGCCTTCGGGACTACCCGAAAGGAAAGACAAATATATACTCGCTCCATGTAAAGATTGTGGTATGAAGATAACCCAAAGAACCATCTTTCATGGAGAATTGAGCGAATAAAGAACTGAGAGCTTCCGTAAGCCGGTTCCCCCTGTTTACCAAGAATAACAGAATTCATGAGGACATGGGCCACTGGCGTTTTGCTACATAGGCCCCCTCTTAAGAAAGTCGAACCCGACGACTTTCTACTGTCAGTGGTTCTGTTCGAATGACCCCACCCTCACATTCAACCATAGGATGCCGTGATAGGAAATCTGCTCCCACATTCTCCCTTCCGGGGATGTATTCGACCGTGAACTGATACGGTTGTAAGAGCAATGACCATCTCATTAACCTCGCATTCAGTTTCTTAGAAGTTGCCAAGAACGTCAGAGGTTGATGGTCGGATTGTACTTTAAACTGGACTCCATACAGATAAGGTTGAAATTTCTGTACCGCCCACACTAGAGCTAGACATTCCCGTTCGACGGTGGAGTAATTCCGTTCGGCGGGTAACAGTTTTCGACTGGCATATGCCACCGGACACAGCACCGAAGGATTATCTCGCCCTTCCTGCAACAGAGTTGCCCCAATCCCTATGTTACTCGCGTCGGTTCTCAGAACAAACGTTTTCTCCAAATTTGGGAGTTGCAGGACTGGCCTATCCACCAAAGCCTGTTTCAGCTTCCCATAAGCTTCTTCACAGCTCGGGGTCCAGACTATAAGATCTGGTGATCCTTTCTTCAGGGTCTCAGTTAACGGCGCCGCAATTTCGTTGAACCTCGGAATAAATTTCTGGTAAAACCCACACAAAGACAAGAAAGACCTAACATCTTTTTTGGATTTAGGACGGGTGCGAGACGGACCTTCTCAATATTCTTTTCTTCCGGTACCAGTCCCCCTGGGGTAATAGTGTGTCCCAGAAATTCCAAGGATTGATAGCCAATCATGCATTTGGCTGGGCGGGCGGTTAACCCCTCCTCTTTCAATCTTATGAAGATCTGTTCCAAGGATTTCAGGTGATCTTTCAGATTGTCAGACGCGATGAGAATATCATCCATAAACGAGACGACAGAAGGATCCCTTAAAGGGTCTAATAACTTTCTCATCATGCGTGTGAACACACTGGGCGCATTGCTCAGCCCAAAAGGCATCACCTTAAATTCGTAATGGCCGCTCGGAGTACTGAAAGCGAGCATGGGCCGAACCTCAGGCTTCACAGGGATCTGATAATATCCCCGGCTCAAATCAATTTTTGAGAAGTACTTTGCCCTATTTAATCTGGCAAACAGTTGATTTGTGTTTGGTAACGGCTCAACTTGGAATGTCGTACAACTGTTTAAATGCCTGTAATCAATACATAAGCGGTGCTCCCCGCTTGGCTTCCTCAACAAGACAACCCCGGCATTATACGGAGAAGTCGAAGGAGTGATGATGTCGTCGTCCAGAAGCTTCTGGATTTCAGCTTCCAGGGCCTTCTCTTTCGAAAAGGGCACTGGATATATTTTTTGGCGCACAGGGTCTTGGGTAGTCAGAGTCATATCAAACTCGACCAACCCTGTCCGCCCTGGCCGATCGGTAAGAATCTGCTGATGGGACTCCAACAAACGGATGACCAGGTCTGTTTCTTCAGCCGACAGATCAGGATTTATATGTACCTCCCTATAGGTTTCCCCAGGGTGTAATGGATACCCCCTATCCGTGTCTTCGCCCGATTCAGTTTCCATCGCGACCGCCATAGTCATGAGTGGGAGAGAAGTACCATCAGATCGTTCTTCAAACTTTTTGAGGAGGTTAATGTGGAAGATTTTAGATTTCCCCCTGATCCGGATGGCATAGTTGGTACGGGACACAACCCTTTCCACCGGGAAAGGCCCCTGCCAACCAATCTCGAGTTTATTGGAACCTACTGGAAGTAACAACAGAACCCGATCCCCCACCTTAAGAGACCTATCTTTCGTCCTTCTATTGTAGTAGGCCGCGTGTCTCTTTCTGGCCGCCCTCAGATTCTGAGCTGCCAAAGCCCAACCCGTCTGGAGTTTTTCCTTTAACTCTTCGACGTATTTATAAGAGGATACAGCTTCTTCAGAAGTTTCCTCCTCTGTCCAACATCTCAATAAGGCTTCTAAGGGACCCTTGATTGGCCTCCCGAATAGTAGAGTGGCTGGTGGCAACCCGGTCGACCCATGGGGAACCTCCCGATAGGCGAACAAGGCGGCTGAGATATACTCATCCCATCTGTCTGGTTTCTCTTGAGCCAGCTTCCGAAGCATGGTCATCAAGGTACCATTAAACCTCTCTACTTGCCCATTAGACTGAGGGTGGTATGGGCTTGTGTGAATGTGGTTAGTCTGGAAGATACGAAAGACTTCTTCCCTCAGCTTACCACAGAACTGAGACCCATTGTCCGTTAGGATCTGGTTGGGAAATCCCAACCTAGTAAAGGTCTCCATCAGTGCATCAGCCACTCGCTTAGAGTCGATTGTGGCCAAAGGTATCGCCTCACCCCACATGGAACAGCAATCCACCATCGTAAGAATGTACTTATTCCTCTTCCTAGTCCTAGGAAGAGGACCAACAAGATCGATGGCAACTCTCTCGAAAGGAGAGTTCATAATGGGCATGTCACCCAAGACTACCGGAGCCGTCCAGTGTTTTGGTGCCACACGCTGGCACTCTGGGCACGACTTGACGTACCTACGCACGTCTCCAGTCATCCCTGGCCAATAGTAATGGCAGGAAATGCGCTGGAGAGTTGCCCCGACACCCATATGTCCACTGAAAGAAATGGTGTGTCCCATATGAAGAAGCTGTTCCCGATAAGCCTTAGGAACTACCAGCTGTCCATGCTGGCGATCCTCCACTCCGGCTCTCCGGTACAGTAACCGATTCTTCATATAATACTGACCCCGTCTTGGTGGGTCAGAACTTTTTGGCAACTGGTTGAAGCAAGGTTGCAAAGTAGCATCCTGGCTTTGAGCAGCTCGTAACTCCCCAGGCAAGGGATTCACTATCAAGGCCGGCGTCTGCTCATCCTCCGATTGAGATCTGGTTTGCATTGCCCCTACGTACATGGGTTCGGTTGGAATCCCTAGAAAGACGTAGCGACAACCCAAGATCATTGGGAAGATAGGATCCAGCAGAACGGCTGCCTGTATAGTGCCGGTAACATATTTTGATTTGATGTCTACCTTCGCAATTGGAAGAGACATCGCTACCGCACTCTTTGTCGCCGTTTGAATCTCAATAGATTCTCCGGTTAGCTGCTCTGGACTCACTAAGTGTGATGAAATTACAGCCTCAAACTGCAAACCGGTGTCGTAGAGACACTCAACTGGTTGACCGTTCACAAGCACCGTTTCCACTACTGGTGGTTTTTCTATATCTTTGTTCCCAAGATCCCTCCCTTCTACCTCCTTGTGAGACCCTTCCCCGGTTTCTACAAGACAAGCAGCATAGTGAGAGTCTTTCTGTTTACGCCGGCAATCAACCGTATTGTGTGTGGGAGATTTGCAATAGGCGCACCACTTTTCACTCCACTTTCTTTTAGGAGATCCAGGTGGACTCTTACCAGAGGGTTTCTTACTAGGAACTTTATCGAAAGGATCCTCCTTCTTGGTGTGAGCTGTTTTAGGGTTCTTCTTCTTTCCAGACCATGTGTCTGGTGGTCGGGGATTGGGTTGTGACAATTCCTCATTATCTCCATGAGCCAGCACATACCTTTCCGCTAATGTGTTGACTATGTCTAACCTTTCTGCCCCATTTTCAAGCAAGAAGGTTTGCAATGGCTTAGGCATCATCCTCCTCATTTGGTCCACGACCACCAATTCTTCCAAACTTTCATAGTCGTTAGCAAAACCAGCTAATGACATCCACTTCAAAAGGTAAGACTTCAATCTGACACTGTAGGCTGCAAACATCTCTCCTGGCTCTCTCTCTTCGACTTTCTGAACTGTTGTCGATAAGTATGAGCTGTCATCTGGAACCTTTTCAACAGTGCTTTCTCCAGAGCTTCATAGTCATTCTCCATACCAGGTGGCAACCTAGAATAGACCTCGTACGCGGTCCCCCTCAGGCCCTGTGAGAGTTTCAAGTTCCATTTCCCTCGTTCCAATCCCATAGCCAAAGCCATCGACCGAAATCTGTGAAGATACTGGTCGATCTTATCTTTGTGTTCATCGAACGGGAGCAATGGGAACTTCATTGCCTGGTATGGACCGCCACCAGAAGCTGTTGAGTCAGGGAGAACTGCGTCTCCCACTGCACCGTCTCTTTCCTTGGCAGTTTGAGCTTTCAGCTCCAACTCTCTCATACGGAACTCATGGTCTCTGACTGCCTGCTCGGCCTCCATCTTCCTAGCCTCAGCCTCCATCCTCTTAACCTCAGCCTCCGCCTCAATCCTCTTGGCTTCGCGCACAGCCTGTCTGTAGTCTCTTTCTACTTCCTGAACATATTTCTGTAACTCCGCTCCATCATAACCCATTTCACGCCCTGTAGCCTGTACGTCAGCGACATTAAACCCAGCTGATGCCATCTTAAACTCCGAGGGCAAGGGACGAGGTAATTGTCCAATAAAATTTTTCTCACAATTACACAACAAGTTACATTACACGACCACAACACGTCGTATGTCGGTCCGTCTGTGTCAGGAAGAGTATAGACAATAGCCAGGCACGGTAGGCAGAACCTATTGATAGAAAACAAGGATATCTGTCCCCTATCACTAAATCAGCCAGAACTCCACCAGGATTTCAATATCCCGCGACGTGCCCCCAGAAATTGTAACAAGCTACGTGGAGGGTCCCAAATAGCCCGGTCACAATGTTTAATTAATCTTCTATAGCCCTGGCTGGGATAGGTCTTTACCTGCCAACCCTCCTCCGTTTTCCCTGGACTCACTGTCACGCTTCCTTTCGACCTAGGGACCTATTTCCTGCAGTGCTCTTCTGGCTGACACATAAATAACATGGCAGTCGTCAGAAAAAGTTGGAAGTAATTTTATTAACCTAATCAAGAACAGCACAGGAACACATAAAGGCAGATAAACAGATAGATCTACACAGACACTACACTGGTAAAGTTTTGACACAGAGCCTCCAGTCACCACAGTCCCAGATCCAGCTTCAGATACTGTCTGATCTGTCCAGACATATCTCACCAAAGATGTCAGAATCTCCTTCCTTCTCCAGCAACTGGTTGTAGATTCAACAGGCTTTTGTAGAATCCAAGCGACTTGTGTGTTGAGGACTTCTGTTCATTTCCACATGAATTAATTCGGCACCAGGTCTTCCCTGACCTATGAAAAGCTTTACGGTTGCAGATACGGTGAGGTGTTCGTGGAGGGATAATGGATGGGTGCCTTTTAATGTCTGGTGTAAAATGGGTATGCAAGAAAAGCACTCTTAGGCTCCCTCCAGACAACAACTGCTCTCAGGCGTATGTTGTTGAAAAAAAACCGGCAATGCACCAGTCATGCAAAATGTCCTTGCCTCAAGACCTGCACCTTGCCTCTGTCTCAGAGTTAAGCAAACCAAACCTTGAGATGGCCTCGTCGGACATATTGGCGTTAGCCTAGAAGCACCGGTGATACTGTCCCTTAGAAGACATAGTCACTTCCCATAGAAGAGGACCCTGGAGATGACAAACAAAACCTGAGCGACTGGGCTGACTCATGTATCACACAAATACACTATATTTAATACCTGAATGACTGGGCCTGACCTGTCAGGTGGCCCCTGGATTGGCCACGTCCGGGCTTGAGGAGACCTCCAGCTGGACGAAGTCCTGTTGTCTTTTTGCCCACACGACACACTCTCCACATTCATACCAAGCCTTTATTATGATTTGGCACAATCATTTCCATGCTTCCCTCTCACTTGCAAACGCTGCCTTTCTCACAACTACGATCCTGTGGTGTGGTGTGCCTATTAATCTGTGTGTTTCTCCTCGTTACTAAAAGTATAGTATTGGGGTTGTATGGCACGCAGTGTAGTTCCCCACTCCCAGCAAGAATAGGAAAGAGGATACTACCCCTCCCGGCCGCTGCTCTTGTCTGAGCTGTCGCCGCAAGGTACCGGTAGTGCCTCACAGAACACATAGATTTAGAGGAATGCAGGTTCTCTCAATGAGATAGAGAAGTCCATTATCTTCCCGACATCATCCTATCAAGTAACAGACGAAAGAGATAGTCCTGTGTATAGCCTCTTCTGGCTCAAGAAGATAGATCATAGATTGGTATAGCTATCCAATGATGATATTCCACAGAAAGATGACCAGATGCCCAATTCAAGCCGTAGACAGAAAGATAGCAACAGCTCATCTGACGCCAAGAACAAATGAAATCCTCTGGGGAGATATATTGTTCCGTTTCACTTCCCCGGCTATGCCAAGAACAAGACGCCCATTTAGATTGCCAACGGTCAACCAACTCTTCATTGGTTATGATTGGCTTTTCGCCAATTCATCTTCCCCTTTGAGACAAAATACATTTATAAGTCCAGGTCTGTCTGGACCACTCACAACCCAAGTTTACCTTTCAAAATGTCTCAGTAGTAGTTGCACTTCTGTCGTTATCTTTAATTAACTTTGACAAGTTGCAACTTGCAAACGGTACTTGTTTGCCCGGCCATCAATTGACCAGCCGCTGCACCAGTGCACATTTGACGCAAGGCGCGCCTTCGGGACTACCCGAAAGGAAAGACAAATATATACTCGCTCCATGTAAAGATTGTGGTATGAAGATAACCCAAAGAACCATCTTTCATGGAGAATTGAGCGAATAAAGAACTGAGAGCTTCCGTAAGCCGGTTCCCCCTGTTTACCAAGAATAACAGAATACATAAGGACATGGGCCACTGGCGTTTTGCTACAGTGGTCATGAGTTGGCAGGTCCTTTATAACGTTGAGGGCATCATCCGCTACTTGCGTCTCACTTGAGTAAAGCTTCAAATAGTGCTCTACCCATCTACCCATCTGCTGTTTCTTATTAGTGATGATTTCTCCAGTCAAGGTTTTCAGTGGTGCATGGGCTTTATTTATCCCTTCATACATGTTTCTGATATTTCCCCTATCTCTTGCATTTTGAATGGACTCACATAACTTGATCCAATAGTTATTTGCACACTGCCTGGCAGCCTTTTTCACATCCTTCCTAGCTTGCCTTAGCTCACTGAGCTGTTTCGTATAATAGTTATCTTCATTTTTATCAACCAAGGGCTGAGTGTCTGGCTGCTTGCCGCAAACCAGTCTTTCCTCTTATGATCCACAGTGCTGTAAATTCCTATCGCTGTTTTATAAATAGTTTTCTTAAGTTTATCCCACTTTTCACTTGCTGTACACATTTCTGATGTATCAGTGAAAGCGTCTTCAAGTTGCTGTTGGAATCCAAAGCACTTATCGGGATTGAAAGTGTTAATAACATTAATCCTGGGGTTAGATTTGTGTTTAGCTGTGTAGATTCTCTTTGGTCTCAATCTAACTCTTGCAACAACCAAAGAATGATCCGTACCGCAGTCAGCATTGTGGTAACTTCGAGTTAATTATATTTGGTTCAGATGTTGTCTCCATGTGATGATGAAGTCCAGCTGGTGCGAGTCGCCGGATCTTGAATGTTTCCATGTGATCTTATGCAGCTCTTCTGTCTAAAAAAAAAGAGTTTGTAATACATAGGTCATTTCTAGTGCAATACTCCAGCAGCCTTTGCCCATTTTCATTCATGCGACCGTTGTTGTATTTTCCAAGGCACACTGACCATGAACTCGAGTCCTTGCCCACATGAGCATTGAATTCACCGAGCATATAAATGTAGTCGGATTTTGGAACTGCGTTGATCTCAGAGTCTAACTCCTCATAGAAAAAATCCTTCACATCATTTGAGGAAGTGAGTGTCGGTGCATATGCAGTGATAATGGTTGCAAAACCACAAGAGGCTGCCAAGCGCAGGGATAATAGTCTTTCATACCCCCAGCTGGAATTTTAATCATTCACAGTAGCACATTCTTCACTGTAAAGGCCACACCATGTTGAATTTTTTTCTGCCTTCCAAAAAAAGAGAAGAGGATTGAATTGTTTTCCCTGAGTGACCCTTCCTCGGCGAGGCGAATCTCCTGCAGGCCAGCAATATTAATGTAAAGACGATTGAGTTCAGCATAATTCACAGCTATTTTTCTCACATCGTCAATATTCTTCAGGTCAGTGGAAAATCCTGGACACATGATTCTTACATTCCAGGTTGCAAGACGTGGCTTGAGGTTTCTATTTTTCTTTTTGTAATACCTAGTGCATAGGTATTATACAGCCTGCGATTCAGAATTTGTCCTAGCCCCAAGCACCCATTGAAAAAGTCAGGCTGTGGCGGACCCAACCAGCCCAGCTTGAGGCGGGTGGTAGTTGATCAGTGACACCTGTAGGTGTGTCCCACCGTCAGAGGCAACCGGTGGCGCCCCATGTCTACGCCAATTCACAAGGACTTATATCCAGTAGGCCTAACTGCTACCTCTCGCTTTGATTCCGATACCGTTTAAGACCAGGGATGGAGTTATACCTCTTCATAGCACAAAGCTTGGGCTAAATTATAGAGACCATGTGTTGCCGATGCAACATGATCCCTCTCTCTGCCTGCCTAGTTCACTCCAGAGGAAAGGTACTCCAATACATCTGGAACAAGACAAGATGCAAAAGCTGCCAGATAAGCAAAGCAATGCATTAACTGTCCGCCTGTCGGAGCTTTGATCCCAGACCAGCTGCCAACCAAGGCATAGGGCCTGGACAGCCCTGCCATGATATTTTGTCTTTAGGTTGCATTTCCTCGCACAGGATAAGGCTTGAACCCTCCCAATAGCGCTCTTCCGCACAATGTGGGGTGTCGGATGTGGTAAAAGCAGTCCTACACTCGGCGTTAACAGAAAGCAGGTAGTGCAGTCTTCTGTCATACAGTAGCTCAGTCATATCTGACTAAGACCTGACACAATAAACTGTATATCAGACTAAGAACATTCAGTTCTAACGTTCAATCAGTACTACTATATGGACGAGAAACAAAGAGAACGGCAACAACGATTATACAAAAATATTCATTAATTGATGCCTGCGCAAAATAGAAGAAAAGAAAAGGAATGACAGAATCACCGATGTGCAGTTCATGAAAAGAACTAGATAATTACAAGTAAATTAATAAGTGAAGAAAGGACGCTGACGTTGGATAAATTATGCATTGACAAAACCTGAAAAATGTATGACTCTTAATTAATTGGTAAAGAGCACACGTCTGCAACCTACGCAAGATAAAAGAGATAGCAGAGCCCAGCAACGAGAAGACCCATTTACAAGACTGACAGACCACCAGATGCATCAATATAACCTACAACATTTTCAAATCAGACAAGCCTCCCCCGATGTGTCTTCACCTTGCCGTGGTGGGGGAGCTTAAGTGTCCCACTGACCCCAAGAGCTATTCCGATGGATATTAACTACATATTGGACAGCTCTTGGGATAGGGACCAGACTAAGAGAGACACAACCTGCTGCTCTGCAGGTAGACTGAGGATAGCAGTCTACATCAGGCAAACGATGCCAATAATCTCAGTCCGGACATAACCTCTAAGGCTCCCAGCCGAGGTGTATGGCTGAATCTAAGCCATAAACCCTCGGAATTGAGAGCCTGGCTGACACAAACCTACATCAAAATTAAGGTGAGGTGCTGAGCACGCTACATGCTTGGCGCAGATACTCGTTCGATGGCTCTTAGCTGGGGGATATGAGGGATCCCCGGATGAGAGGGTCTGGCCGTTACTCGCCCACAGACGCACGGAGGTAAGGTGCTGAGCCGGCAGCACATGTAGCCTACCTCGTGAGCGAGTACTAAAGGTGGAAAAACACCTCGATCGCACGATCCGTAGATAGTCTGTAACCGTACTCATGGAGTGAGTGTAGTCAAAGGTGGAAAATTGTCTCGTTGACACGAAATGTAACGCCTATCTTGCGAATCCATTACGTGGCAGCCCGAAGCAAAATTTTGCTGTGTGGAAGTCGAAATAAGTGTCTAACTTGTCTCGAAACCCGAGGAAGGCTAACCTCATCAAAAATGGCCGCTGAAGTCGGAAGTGCCAGCCTACGGCAAAATAAAAATGGCACTACGCAATTACGTCCGAGTGAAATGTCTTTCGTGACCGGAAAAGCTCTAACTAGTCTTCCCTCGTGCTAGGAACAGCTACTTAGTTTCCGAATGCCGTTCTTGTTCGGAACAGCTCTGACTAGGTAGTTTTCCGAATGTCCGAAGTGTCTGGAATAGCTCTGACGTACACAACGACAAGCACATGACCGAAAAACTCGCTGAGTGGATATTAACTGCAGACCAGTCTGGTCTGTGCGGGAAAGGCCCGGGGCGAATGAAATGCCCAATATATTGAAGTGAGGAATTAAAGTAGCCATGAGCAGGACTTGACGATTCCCTCGGTGAGCCCAGCACTAGGGCGCTATGTGCCGGCCCTGCAATTATGGAAGCCACCCTGGATGGCGGAAAATGCCATGGACTGTCCCTGCCTTCCTTTGAGGGACGACCGTTGTCTTCGACCGTTCGAACTTGGCCAGCTGGGTTGTGGACGGTGCCGCAAACAGTGAGAGTCTCCCAGGAATGCTACCTGGTAAAAAAAAGCAGCACGCAAAAGCCGGTTGTGTTGGCCTATGGGTTTCGGCCCAAGGGCGTATAACAGACAAACCGCAATCACATCTGAAAAAACACTCCGGATGAACGCAAAGAAGAAGAAGAAGAAATCAGAGAAACGTTTATTAGCCTACATGCGCTCCATTTGAGGACACGCCGTATGGACGTGTCAACCATCTTCATTTGACTGCCTATTTCTTTGTCTCTTTATTCAGGTTGATATCTGAAGGTGAACGAAGAAAAAGAAAGGACTTTGTCTGGAAGCCACCGAGCAAAAGAAAATAGAGAACAACTTTAAATCACACAGAAAAGATAATGAGAAACAGAAGGGAATACAAAGCTGCATGGGATAGATGAGGACAGGACGGTCTGGGGTCGATTGGTGGAGGGCGTAAATATATATCATGTCACATGTCTTTATGTTCGGAATCGTATCCTGTGAGTTCGTTGAATCTTAAAGATAGCTTCCACTTCATGAGATTTGTTTCTGCAGCCCTCTCAGGAAATGAATCCTGACGTCAGTACTTCTTCGGACTCTGAACCTGTGATTTTAAAATTTACTGCATTGTAGATGTATATGGTTTCAATTTGGCTGCTTTCCTTTTGGCAAGTCGCCCAGGCACTTCATTGCTGCCATATTCGTGGATTACATGTAATTCAGGTGGCAACAGTTACTCATAAAGACCAACACTTGTCTAACCTTACACATGCAACGATTATAATATAATATTCACAAAACCATTTGCATTAGCTAGGTTGATAGAGAGCTGCGCTGATAATTTGCGCGATCTGACGAGCGTTCGAAGCCAGTGTTCGTTGCCTGCTTAATGAGGGAAATGTGGCCACCTACTCCTCCGTGCATTCAAGCCTACACAATGTGGCGGTCCTATTACACCACAGACCCATAGAAGAAACATGTGTTTGGACAAAAACGAATGTCCACCACTGTAAGCCACACTCTGACAACCTAACACAAGTGTTGTGTTGCTAGACTTCCACATGTACATGTGGGTGTATTGATCAAAATGTTAATAAAATTGAGATGGCAGACACAAAAGACACTCTGTGAACACTACCAGCACAGCTGCTTTGAACCTTTTACCCCCGAATTAAGTTGATTGTTCAGAATGTTTTACGTATTTTACCAATGTCTCTTCCGACATCTTCTATTCTATGAGTGCCAACCACGACCTATGTATGGATTTACGAAACTAAAAACCTCAACGGATTCCCAATGGCTTACTCAGTTAAAATATATTGACACGTGTCATAACATTCCTTGCTCATTGTTTCGGCAATTCTTGAACAGAAACTGCTAGTTTGTGTCAACATCTTCATTGACTGTGTCCACATAGATTCAAAATATCACGTGTCCAGTGTGTGCAGATAGAAGTACTTGGCACTTTCTACCACCTAGTAATGTCATCTATACGTGCTAACGTAAGAACGTCTTGCATAAAGAGAACTGATTGCGGGTCTCTCTCTCTCTCTCTCCCTCTCTCTCTCTCTCTCTCTCTCTCTCTCTCTCTCTCTCTCTCTCTCTCTCTCTCTCTCTCTCTCTCTCTCTCTCTCTTTTTCCTTCTACATAATACATAATATATAAACAGAGCTGGTTTAAATACGCTTAAAAGGGTTGTCTTGATTGGTTTACTGTGAGGTGATCATTTGACCCCGTAAGCTATATGTCAGTTTTAATTATATAGATGGAAGACCATGGCTTTATTCGTTACATTATAATCAAAACTGAAAGTTAACTACACAATGTTTCAACAAAACGTATATTTTTTCAAGCATATATGAAGTCTTCCTTTAGTATATTTGACCTGCCCGTTAATCATATTACCACGCCTTTAGGGGCCAGAAGGGCATAATACGTAGATTTTGGTCTTTGAAGACCTCTAAGGTTGGATTTCTCAAGAGAGTATGAACAGCTCTTATTGCATACTTTATTGTTTGATTACATGATCAGGGTATCGATTATCTGACTTCTTCATTATATAGCAGGCGCTATGCAGAATACCGCACTCATCACGATACCCCTGACGCCTTTTACAGGTACAACGCCTTCCATCTGTTCTTTCCAAGCCACTGCGATATTTAACGTCCAATATGCCACACACATGGCTTGAAGACAAACATTATGGAATGACGCACGGAGATTTTGAAGGTACGAGAACAGAAGTACAGTGGTACCTTGGGTTACGAACTTAATTTGTTCCACAACTCCGTTCGTAACCCGGAACGTTCGTAATCCGAAACATTGAAATCAATGAAATAAAGACAATCCGTTTCAAAATGAAAGAATCATTCTTTATTAACATCCGGTCGTTTACCTGACAAAACGCAGAGAATACATGTACGTATTAAATAAAGAGAAATAAAACAATCAAATGAATTAAATGTAACATAAAAAAATGATTTAGTTTATCTTTATTACCAAATAAACGATCATGGGAAATTTGTTACTTTCTTTGTTATTCTGAATCATTAGTTTCAGAGTATCTTGCCGCAGTTTCTTGGCAGCCGACTTGGAATCTTTCTGCACCAAGAAACTATCAAGGGAAATTTGTCGCTTCCTTTGCTTGGGAATCTTTCTGAAGTGGGCCATCGTGTTATCATTCATCAGGTTTACTGCCCTGTTAGCAACAAATTTGTTTTGATGATGGTTCACAATGAAGTCTTCGACGTCTGCCCACTTGCTGCAAATTTCTTTAATCCTGGCAGTTGAAATGATCACTGACTCCTCATTATCGGACGACTGCTCCTTCTTTAATGTCTCTAGCTGTTCATTCTGAAGATTCACAAGCTCATCTGTTTATACTGTACGCGTTCGTTTGTCTCCAACACCATGCTCTCTCTCTCTCTCTCTCTCTCTCTCTCTCTTTCTTTCTCTCTCTCTCTCTCTCTCTCTCTCTCTCTCTCTCTCTCTCTCTCTCTCTCTCTCTCTCTCGCCTTTGTTCGTAACCCGAGGCATTGTTCGTGACTCCAGACATAACATTTTCGAAGTTGTTGTTCGTAACCTGAATTATTCGTGACCTGAGGCGTTCGTAACCCGAGGTACCATTGTATGACGCAATGGAAAGATCGCTAGGAGAAAAGCCAGAGGCAAACCAAGAAATGTTCCTGAATAGACTGATGCGGTGGAATGGACGGAAATTATTCAGTGACCGAGATGCGTAGCGTGTCATGGACGGCTACGTCAGCTAAGATGGCACATGATCACGACAATGATGATGGATCTAATACAACTATGTGCAAATATTATATTGAATTATTCGCCGCATTTCTTATATTTAATTTATATAGATTTCAGAAGCAAGTAGAGACTCCTCATTTCCACAGGCTTCTGGTTTAAACATGTATGTATGCATGATTTACACATTTAAACATTTACGAAAGACACAGCGAAGATATGAAGCCACGGGATAATTTAAGGCTTGCTGTCTTGTCAGTAAAGTCCCTAGACCAGAGTGTGTGTTCCTCCAAGAAATCAATCCAGTAGGGAGGAAGCAAGTCAACAACGCAGGCCAGCGTGACCAAGATTAACTATCATTTAAATTTAAACAAAAAACCATTAGATAGCAACACTTACTTCTTGAAGGTAAGAGATTGATTGATTGATTGATTGATCTAGGAACCGACATCACAGCATTCAGGACATTCCCATAATCGCTCCGTCCCCATCCTCAGCAACCAGCGAAGAGTTCCAACACTAATAGTTCCAGTAGTTGAAGGTAAGAGAGTGTAAATTAACAAATTCATTAGTGTGTTATTAGAACCAACAAAAAGATATCAATTGTAACGAGAAAAAGAGTGTTGAGATGCTACATAGAACCTATACTTTTGTATGGATGTGAAGCGTGAACAATAAGCAGTCATGCTGAAAAACAGCTAATGGTTGTGGAAATGTGGTTTCTGAGGAAAATGCAAAGAATACCATGGACAGATAGAAAAACCAACGCTCAAGTCCTTCAAGAAACAAATGAAGATCGTAAACTGATTAGAGTCATTAGACGTAGACAGTCAAACTTTTTTGGGCATGTTATGAGAAGAAATAAATTGGAGAACTTCGTGACAACTGGCAAGATCGAAGGGAAGAGACCAAGGGGAAGACCTAGAAGCAAATACCTGGATGGCTTGGCCACGTGGCATGGTCGAGACAAAAACAAAGAGCTGATCCACGACTCTGGTGATCGAGTGAGATGGCAGAACATGACCGCCCACACTTACCGGCATGGCGCATGATGGATGGATGGTTATTAGAAATTATAACATGCTATTTAATTGCTTATTATTCTCCAAAATTGGACTCATTTCTAAAGCGATATACTTCGGAAATTGGTAAAACGAAAGCTGCTTTATGCAAGGAAGGAAAATAACCAATTTGAATTCTGAAGGTTTGTTAAATTCCCTTGGGTAAAATATTTAACTGCACAACAGAAATTGGCATACTAAATGAAAGACAATGTTTGTTGTTTTTTTTTTTGTTGGTTTTTTGGGGATATATAAAGTTAATTCTGCAGCTATGTAACATGAGAAGCCTGCGTATGAAGCAAAGACACTAAAATGAAATGTCAAAGGCCGATAATATTTTTGCTACAAACCTTTTCTCCCGTGTCTTTTATGCTATTTGTTTTTCACATTTTAGCCCAATCGATTAATTCTTTTTGAGCTTGCCACATTCAGATGTTACCTTTTCCACTTTATAGAGATTGGCCTGGGTCATTCTAAATTATTTATTTTTAATCGCGTAGATGACCGCCCACGCTTTCCGGCATGGCACATGATTGATTGATTGAGATAAGGCAGACTTTTATCGAGAGGAAAGAAGATACCACAGTAATACTATTAAACACACTCTGCAATCACAGTGACAAAGTGGTTAATGCTCTTTTTATTTTTATTTGAGATGGTGGTTATGATTAAATCCCCGCAGTGGTAAGAACCTTATCCTCCAACCATCGCTTCTCTGGGGTCTACCCATCCCCAAAAAGTGGACAGCGGAAGAAATTCGTAATGTATAGGATTTGACTGAAAACAACACAGGAAGGGAACTCGCCAACCCACTTCATAACGCCGAAGGTTAGAAAATGTGGGGTCCAACTAACATCCAACTTCAGAACTTGCCTGGAGATTAGCTATACCTGTTTTAACGCTCCTCTAATCCAGACTGCCGTGAACAAGCTAGAGTCTTTTGCCTGTTATATGGACACATTTATCGTATTTGATCTACAATGGACGTTTCAAGAAGCCAGCCGGTAGAAATACACATCACCAAGGTTAATTCCAATGATTAATCGTCTTCTAATTCTAATTTTTCAGCAATTAAAAATCCAGCAAACAATGCACGAGAACGTATTTTAAATGAAAGATTTGTGCATCATTCACTATTAAAATTAAATCAACTGTAGCGTTTGATTTCAGTTCCTGACTTCTTTCTTGACACTTGGCGCCTACAAATGATTGTTGTTTCTGCATCATCGTTGAAGTGCATAATTAAACACCTGCTTGATTCCCCTGATCTGCTACATTGTATGTTACACAGTTTCCTCAACATACTCATAATGGCAACAAAAAGCATGTTTCAGAGCAGGAATCTGTTATATGTCTGTGATGTGCTAGGAACATCACATGTTATAGGTGTGGGTGTACGGAGCTACAGTTGGTCAGTCTGTCCATCACATGTTATAGGTGTGAGTGTACGGGGCAACCGTTGGTCAATCTGTCCATCACATGTTATAGGTCTGGATATACGGGGCAACAGTTGGTCAGTCTGTCCATCACATGTTATAGGTCTGGATATACGGGGCAACAGTTGGTCAGTCTGTTCATCACATGTTATAGGTCTGGATATACGGGGCAACAGTTGGTCAGTCTGTTCATCACATGTTACAGGTGTGGGTGCACGGGGCTACAGTTGGCCAGTCTGTCCATCACATGTTATAGGTCTGGGTGCACGGGGCAAGAGTTGGTCAGTCTGTCCATCACATGTTATAGGTCTGGGTGCACGAGGCAACAGTTGGATAGTCTGTCCATCACATGTTTTAGGACTGGGTGCACGGGGCAACAGTTGGATAGTCTGTCCATCACATGTTATAGGTCTGGGTGCACGGGGCTACAGTTGGTCAGTCTGTCCATCACATGTTATAGGTCTGGATATACGGGGCAACAGTTGGTCAGTCTGTCCATCACATGTTATAGGTCTGGATATACGGGGCAACAGTTGGTCAGTCTGTTCATCACATGTTACAGGTGTGGGTGCACGGGGCTACAGTTGGCCAGTCTGTCCATCACATGTTATAGGTCTGGGTGCACGGGGCAAGAGTTGGTCAGTCTGTCCATCACATGTTATAGGTCTGGGTGCACGAGGCAACAGTTGGATAGTCTGTCCATCACATGTTTTAGGACTGGGTGCACGGGGCAACAGTTGGATAGTCTGTCCATCACACGTTTTAGGACCGGGTGCACGGGGCAACAGTTGGATAGTCTGTCCATCACATGTTTTAGGACTGGGTGCACGGGGCAACAGTTGGATAGTCTGTCCATCACATGTTATAGGTGTGGGTATACGGGGCAACAGTTGGACAATCTGTCCATAACATGTTATAGGTCGGGGTGTACGGGGCAACAGTTGGTCAGTCTGTCCATCACATGTTATAGGTCTGGCTGTACGGGGCAACAGTTGGCCAGTCTGTCCATCACATGTTATAGGTCGGTGTGTACAGAGCAACAGTTGGTCAGTCTGTCCATCACATGTTATAGGTCTGGGTGTACAGGGCAACAGTTGGTCAGTCTGTCCATCACATGTTATAGGTGTGGGTGTACGGGGCAACAGTTGGCCCGTCTGTACATAACAGTTTGTAAGCCTGATTACTTCTTCTTCCTTGCGTTCGTCTGGAATGTTTTTTCAGATGTGCTTGCGGTGTGTCTGTTATGCGCCCTTGGGCCGACACCCGTAGGCCAACACAACCGGCTTTTGATTGCTTTTTTTTGTGTGGACCAGGTAGCATTCCTGGGAGACTCTCACTGCTTGCGGCACCGTCCACAACCCAGCTGGCCAAGTTCGAACAGTCGAAGACAATGGTCGTCCCTCAAAAGAAGGCAGGGACAGTCCATGGCATTTTTCTCCATCCAGGGTGGCTTCCATAATTGCAGGGCCGGCACATAGCACCCTAGTGCTGGGCTCACCGAGGGAATCGTCACGTCCTGCTCATGGCTGCTTTAATTCCTCACTTCAATATATTGGGCATTTCGTTCGCCCCGGACCGTTCCCGCACAGACCAGACTGGTCTGCAGTCAGTATCCACTCAGCGAGTTTTTCGGACATGTGCTTGTCGTTGTGTCCGTCAGAGCTGTTCCAGACTCATCGGACATTCAGAAAACTACCTAGTCAGAGCTGTTCCGAACAAGAGCGGCATTCGGAAACTAGGTAACTGTTCCTAGCACGAGGGAAGACTAGTTAGAGCTTTTCCGGTCACGAAAGACATTTCACTCGGACGTAATTGCGCAGTGCCATTTTTATTTTGCCGCCCGTAGGCTGGCACTTCCGACTTCAGCGGGCATTTCTGATGAGGTTAGGCTTCCTCGAGTTTCGAGACATGTTAGACTCTTATTTCGACTTCCACACAGCAAGATTTTGCTTCGGGCTGCCACGTAATAGATTCGCAAGATAGGCGTTACATTTCGTGTCAACGAGACAATTTTCCACCTTTGACTACACTTACTCCATGAGTACGGTTACAGACTATCTACGGATTGTGCGATCGAGGTGTTTTTCCACCTTTAGTACTCGCTCACGAGGTAGGCTACATGTGCTGCCGGCTCAGCACCTTACCTCCGTGTGTGCATCTGTGGGCGAGTAACGGCCAGACCCTCTCATCCGGGGATCTCTCATATCCCCTAGCTAAGAGCCATCGAACGAGTATCTGCGCCAAGCATGTATTGTGCTCAGCACCTCACCTCAATTTTGATGTAGGTTTGTGTCGGCCAGACTCTCACTTCCGAGGGTTTATGGCTTAGATTCAGCAATACACCTCGGCTGAGAGCCTTAGAGGTTATGTCCGAACTGAGACTATTGGCATCGTTTGCCTGATTTAGACTGCTATCCTCAGTCTACTTGAAGAACAGCAGGTTGTATCTCTCCTAGTCTGGTCCCTATCCCAAGAGCTGTCCAATATGTAGTTAATATCCATCGGAATAGCGCTTGGGGTCAGTGGCTAAGAAAGGCAGAGATAGATTCGACAAACAAACAAGCAGAAACAGACGCTGAGATAAGAAAAGCCGAAATCAGCGCACAAAGTAAAAGAGAGGAACTAGAGATGCAATTAAAACTTAAGCAGCTAGAAATCGAAACTGCTACTGATAAAGATTCTAGAAAGCTAGAAATTAAAGAGAAAGAAAACCAATATAAGAAGTATCAAGGAATTGTCAAAAATTTTGCTACTGGGGACTGTATCGCAGCATTTACTCAGAATTTTGAATCGATAATGGAACAATACCAGATACCAGTGGCAGAGTTGAACATAATCTATATGAGAAGTCTATCGGGGGAACCATTAAAAGTGATAGAAACCATCATCAAAGAATTAAGAAAAGACTACCATTATATTAAAGCCAAAATCATGGCACATTTTCTACTTGATGAAGCAGGGTATAGGGAACAGTTTGCTAAGTTATCCCTTAAAGCAACACAAACTTTCTCTGATTACACCTCATTAGTACAGGATGGGTTCAATAAGTGGTTATCGTCAGCAAAGATTGATAACAACTTTGATAGATTGAAAGATCTGATATTAAGAGATAAAATCATAGCAACTCGGCCACCACCTTTTTCAAAATTTTTGCAAGAATGTGAGTGTGAAAGTTTCCAGCAGATATAGAAACGTGGATCTGCTTATTTTACAGCAAACAAAGACTGTTTTATAAATGTGTTCAAAAATACGGAATTCGTAGCAGCCGCTACATATGAAACATTCAAACCATCAGTTTACAACAAACATAAACCATTTAAACCATCTAACTACCGTTGTAAATATTGTAGCTTTAACCATGCTGAAAGTGAAATGTGTGATAAACATTCAGGTTACCTAACTTATTTACAAAATCATATTGAGAAGCAAGAAAGCGAAAGAAAGAACTATAATAGTCTCACTAAATGCTATCTTTGCATGGCGTACGGACATTGGCGCCATGCTTGTAATGGAAAGTAAATGACAAAGAAATTTAACGCAGCAATGCACGATAGTTCATCCTCTGAGGAAGAACAAGAGGAAAATAAACATCCTGCCAATGCTGCCGAAACTATTGATGTATATTAATTAGAAAAATGCACTACTTGCCACCGCTTCCATAAAGATGGCCTTTTAACATGCGGCCACTCGATACCAATAGCGAATGAGGAAGCCAATCTAGTAATAGATTCGGAAGGAAAGTTAAAGATCCATCAGGGCGATGTTAATGGAAGATCAGCCAGTGTTTTGAAAGATAGTGGGAATACCCTTATCGGTATAAAGAAAGACTTTATACAACCTGAAGATTATACAGGTAGACATGTTACATGCGGAACTTTCTCATTAAATATTGAGAAATACCCACTTGCATGGGCATACATTCAGACACAATTTTTGACAGGCAAGGTAAAATGCGCAGCATTATGTAATCCATGCTGTGACATAATTATTGGATACCTACCTGAAGTTAATGATATGCCACACGACCTTGTAACATCGTGTTGTAAAATTGTTTTATCCAATAACGCAGTAACTAGATCTGCTGCAGAAGTACAAGCCCAGACGAACCATACTGATGCACTAGAACTATTGAATTCTATTATAACACCTCTCCCAGATATAAGGGGAAATTATGCTAAGGCATAAAAAGCCGATACATCATTACAAAAATATTTAAACTTGTAGGCCACAAGCCAAAGTTGACAAAGAATGCTAGTTGGCACTTCGATCTTAATTGCGGTATTTTAACAAGATACTACACGAAAGATGCCGAAACCATAGCAAAAACGGTGTTACCAACTGAACACCGAAAGAAGGCACTGCAACTAGCACATGAAGTACCTTTTGCAGGGCATATGGCCTATGCCAAAACTAGAGCAAGAATATTAACACCGTTCTTTTGGCCAAAATTCTGCAGTGACATCAAACAATACTGTAGATCGTGTGAGATCTGTCAGAAACTTGTCAAAAAAGGGAAACACCCTCAAGCAAAATTGCAAATAACAGATCTTGCAAGTAGACCTTTTGAGAAAATTTCTATAGATATCGTGGGAACACTAAACCATGTAACATCAAGGGGAAATAAATATATTTTAACGGCAATTGATCTATGTACACGTTGGCCTGAGGCTATCGCCCTTAAGAATATTACTTCCAAAGACATCATAGAAGTATTCTTCCATATCTTTGCTAGGATAGGCTTTCCCGACACTATTTTATCAGACAGAGAAAGTCAGTTCATTTCCGCTGCAACTCAAGCCTTTAATAAGATGCTAGGCATTAAGCAATGTTTTAACAGCCCCTATCACCCTCATTCTTCTTCTTCTTCGTTCATCCGGAGTTTTTTTTCGGACATGATTGCGTTGTGCCTGTTTACAGCAGAGCTGCGTTCTTGCGCCGTTAGGCCGACACATCCGACTTCTGCGGGCATTTGTTGACCGGGTTAACCTTCCCGGTCACCCTCATTCACAGGGTATTATAGAGAAAATTAATGGGGACCTAAAGCACATGTTAGCGAAAGTCAACCAAGAATTCCCAAATGACTGGGACATCTTTGTGCCTGCTACACTTTTCGCCTATCGAGAAGAACCCAACTCTAGTACTGGGTTTCAACCTTTCGAGTTAGTATATGGAGCCAGCCCACGTGGCCCATTAGCTATTTATAACAGTTTGTTAAGTGAAGTAAATGATGAACAAAAACCATTGTCACCATACGAGCATGTTACAACATTACATGACAGAATAATGAAATCATGCATATTGGCCAAAGAATCATTAAGACAATCGGGTGCCATCTACAGGGAGTATGCCAACAGAAAAAAACAGGATAATAACATTGACACCAGGACAGTACGTACTACTTCTCTTACCCAGCGACAAAGACCTCTTAGCAGACTCTTGGCAAGGACCTTTCAAAATTCTAAGACAAATTTCACCAGTAGTCTAAGAAGTGGCAATAAAAAACACGAACAAAATATTGCACATTAACATGTTGAAACCCTACTACACCAGAGACGAAGACCAAGACAAGACAGCAGCAAACACAACTGTAGTGGACCACACAGCCCTCGACGAAACAGACGAAATACCAGTCCCAACACTCAACACGACAGACACACTACAAGACATTAAACTATCTCCTAATCTCTCTCAGACGGAGATTGACAACTTCAGACAACTGATACAAGACTATAAAATAATGTTTCCAACTATTCAGGACAGACAGATCTAGTAGAACACCAAATCATACTGACAACGGACGTACCAATCAAGTGCAGACCATATTCGATACCTATACATTACAAAGACAAATTACACCAAGAAATCTTAGACCTTGAGAAAAACCAAATTATTATAAGATCACAATCACAATATTGCTCTCCCATTGTAATTGTTAGGAACAAATACAACACAATACGCCTATGTGTAGATTATCGAAAGCTCAACGCAATTACACAGTTGGATTCTGAACCAATTGCTAATTGTGAAGACATACTGACAGACATGACAGATGCCAAATATTTTACAAAACTCGACATAACAAAAGGGTACTGGCTAATACCTATGACGGAGGACGCTACACACTTGACAGCATTTGCAACACCTTGGGGACTATTCGAATGGTGTAAACTACCATTCGGGCTAGTCAATGCCCAAGCAACATTTGTAAGAATGACAAAACTGTTACTGGCAGACATACCCAACATTCTCTCATACATGGACGACATCTGTGTACATACCAAT
This sequence comes from Cepaea nemoralis, assembly GCA_014155875.1. Lineage (NCBI taxonomy): Eukaryota > Metazoa > Mollusca > Gastropoda > Stylommatophora > Helicidae > Cepaea > Cepaea nemoralis. The sequence continues at coordinate 22,069 of JACEFZ010003644.1, read as the reverse complement.
ACAATGACAGAACACCTAGCGACGCTACGACAAACTTTTGAACGCATCAGACAACATGGCCTGACAGTAAAGCCAGCTAAGGTAGAAATTGCCTACCATGAAATTACTTTTTGGAGTTACAAAATCTGTAATGGATTTGTTACCACGGATGACAATATTGTGTCAAGAATTCTACAACTGTCACTTCCTACAACCAAATCGGAAGTAAGAAGCATGTTAGGATTGTTAAATTATTACATAAAATTTATACCAAACTTCTTAAGTTTAACAGAAAGTTTTACAAATCTGTTACTGAAAAACCAACCTAATAAAATTGTAAACAGAGAAGGCCTGAGACCTGCCTTTACAAAATGTATTGTCATACTTTTCTACAAATCCAATACTAAGATTACCAAATTTAAATATTCCTTTCAGATTGAGAACGGACACGAGTACGATAGGCATTGCAGCCGTATTATTGCTATCCTATGATGACATCTTACATCCAATCTGTTACGTAAGTCGAAAGCTGTCACCAAAGGAACGCAGATGGTCTACGCCAGAATTGGAAGGTCTCACTTTAATTTATGCTAGTTCGAAATTATCCCGATATTTGTTAGGTAGACATTTCACAGTGGAAACAGACAACAACCCATTGACTATCATCACAAGTGGTACACCGACGAATCATAGGATTGCTAGATGGGCTTTGTTATTCCAGAATTAGAGCTTTGACATAAGACTCATCAGTGGTACTGAAAATAATATTGCCGACCTGCTCTCCAGATCTCTCGAGACGTCGAACGACAGTTTAACTACGCCTGAGCGCAAAGATTAAGTTGATTACAGGTGACGCTCAGACAGTTATCACAGTCCAGCGAAATTATTTATACAAACAAAGAACGCTATGAATAACCACTACTGTGATAAGGACGATGACCTGCAATTTATTTCGAACTCATTTTTAACCAGTGAATGTGATGAACAAATGAACGATCGAAATGTGTAAGACTATTACTTTAAAAAACGTTAATGTCAGTCCTACGAACAGTGTTACAAACACAGTACTACACATTTGTACACACTTACCGGATTCCAGATGTCGGTGAACATCCAGTAGTACTAAAGCTTATGTATAGCAGTGATATAAGCACAAGGAACTGTTCGAATATTTTAACTGTATAACTGTGTTAAATGGACATCTCATCCACAACGGAGTAATTAGAACGTGTGTAAGAACATTAATATCCAAACGTGTGCATGATAATTCCAACGTGTGAACACATTAGTGTGTGCTTCCGCTTCCGTTTATAAATATTTTCTAAATTTATGAAAAATAGCAGACTATACCACAAATAGTCATGAATGAAAGACAGATTGAATGATTTCGTGACACTGATATTTGCATATGGTACAGAGTATGTAAGGATTTATATATTTGTGATCTAAGAATCATTGATTGATTAATTTTTTCTCAATGGTGCCAATTATGCCACTATTGAAAAGAGATATCAAACTATGACGCTTAGAAGAAAAAGAACAAATGTACTTTATTTTTTTTTAAAGAATCTCGAAATTACTACCCATAACGTTTCACCAGTACACCTAAGGGGAAACAATTTGACATATGTAAATGTAAGCATGCATATATTATCTTTGTCATTGTAGCCAAAAGAACTACTGAACACCATGTGGCGTCAGCTATGCGTAGAACATAGTTACTAAGGTTGGGGGACTAGGATTAGATTATCCTACCTTATCGGCGGGTTTCTAACTCTGAAGTCACTTATGATGGAGTGGATTTACGGCCTGACATGTTCTGTTTGTATTTGCTTTTTCTTTTGTCGGGAGGTAGTTGCGTTGCTTGAAAGATAGCGTTAGTCGCTGATAAATACCGGACTGGCTGGAGTCCATAATTACCAACCAAGGTACAGGTCCAACTAGGGGACAAAACATGATGAAAGTAACCTCAGAGCAGCACTGAGAAATATATATATATATATATCATGCAGGATTACCAAGTCAATGTGAATTCATGAATATATCAGATATTCACATAACAATACAAACAGTTAGTGGATTCTGACAGTACTAAAAATACTATTAAGAAATATCCATAATGAAAGGATACTCCTTTCATAAGAGGGGGACGGCGGAGAATAGTCAGAATCTCACTCGCCCGCGCCTGGAAGGCGACGAACAAGGACGAATGTGAACTCAACTAGCAGCAACTGCGCAGTGGCCAAGTGGTCAGCGTGGCGCACGAAGTACACGAGAACCCAAAGTCCGGGCCAACACGAAACCCTGGCTGGGAGCTCAGACTGCGGACGACTATGAGACTGGACAGACGTGGGAGAAAGTGGCTTGTATTTAATGTATTATTCCATGCTTGATGTATGAAAGCTTGTATGCTCTGTGGAGACTGAAAGTATGCGTTATTGTATGCATTGATGATCTTGTAGATTTGTACATACGTAATTGTAATTGAGAATGCCGCTAGTTGTGAGCGCTGCATTATCTGAAGAATGTGATTAAATTGTTTTCAGCTACGTTACCGTGTGTTTCGTACAATCATTCGTAGTGTATGATTGTGTTTCACTCCCTGTCAGAGGACACGAGCCATTGTTAAGTTAGAAGTAAGATCCTGACAGTGTCCAGGTGGTAAACAGTTTGCAGGGCCTCTATGGCCTTGAGAACATCATCCACTAGTTTTGTCTAACTTGAGTAAAGCTCCAAATAGTGCTTTACACATGTATCCATCTGCTGTTTCTTATCAGTCATGATTTCTCCAGTCAAGGTTTTCAGTAGTGCACTTCTTTTGATCATTGGACCACAGGCTTTCTTTATCCCTTCATACATGCTTCTGATGTTTCCCTTATCACTTGCGTTTTGAATGTACACACATAACTCGATCCAATAGTCATTTGCACACTGTCTGGAAGCCTTCTGCACATCCTTCCTTGCTTGCTTCCGCTCACTGAGAGTGTTATGCCTTGTTCTTTCCTCATTTCTTAAGAGAGCTATCTTCTTTTTATCAATCAAGAATTTCAGTGTCTGGCTGTTTGCCGCAAACCAATCCTGCCTCTTATGGTCCATAGTGCCGTAAACCCTACCGCTGTTTTATAAATAGTTTCCTTAAGTTTACCCCAGTTTTCACTTATTGTACAATCTTCTGATGTATCAGTGAAATCGTCTTCAAGTTGCTGTTGAAACTCAATGCACTTTTCAGGATCATGAGTGTTAATAATATTAATCCTGGGACTAGATGTGTGTTTATCTGTGTAGAATCTCTTTGGTCAAAGTCTAATCCTTACACAAACCCTAGAATGATCCGTATCACAGTCAGCACTGTGGCAACTTCGAGTTAATGATGTATGTCTCAGATGTTGTCACCGTGTGACGATGAAGTCCAGCTGATGCCGAGGGCCGGATCTTGGATGCTTCCATGTTACCTTATGCAGCTCTTTTGTTTTAAACAAGGACTGTGTAATATATAGGTCATTTCTGGTGCAATGCTCCAACAGCCTTTGCCCATTTTCATTCATGCGACCGATGTTGTATTTTCCAAGGCAAACTAACCATGACCTCGAGTCCTGCCCATACGAGCATTGACATCACCGAGCATATATATGTAATCGGATTTTGGATCTGCCTTGATCACAGAATCTAACTCCTAATAGAAAGAATCCTTCACATCATCAGAGGAAGCAAGTGTCGGTGCATATTCAACAATAATGGTGGCAAAACCACAAGAGGTTGCGAAGGATAATGCATGTATAATAGTCTTTCTTTACCTCCAGCTGGAATTTCAATCATTCCCAGTAGCGAATTCTTCACTGCGAAGCACACACCATGTTGCCTTCTTTCCTGTCTGCCCTCTATCCTTCCAAAAAAGTGACCCTTCTTCATCGAAGCGAGTCTCCTGCAGGCCAGAAATATCAATGTTAAGACGATAGCGTTCGGCATCAATCACAGCTGTTGTTCTAACATCGCCCATATTCGTCAAGTCAGTGGAAAATCCCGGACACATGGTTCTTTTGTTCCAGGTTGCAAGCCGTAGCTTGAGGTTTTTATTAGTGCCTGGTGCATTGGTTTTACAGTCTGCGATTCAGATTTTGTCCTAGCCCCAAAACACCCACCGAAGCAGGCAGGCTGTGGCGGATCAGCACCCAATTGGCCGGGGGCTGCCCGAGGCTGAGGCGGGCGGTAGCTGATCAGTGACACCTATAGGTGTCTCTCACCGTCAGAGGCAACCCGTGGTGCCCCATGTCTATGCCAATTAACAAGCACTTATAACCCGTAAATGTTACCTCTCGCTTTGATTCCGAGACCGGTTAAGACCAGGGATGGAGTTATGGCCTCTCCGTAACACAAAGCCTGGGCTAAATTATAAAGCACTTATAACCCGTAAATGTTACCTCTCGCTTTGATTCCGAGACCGGTTAAGACCAGGGATGGAGTTATTGCCTCTCCGTAGCACAAAGCCTGGGCTAAATTATAGAGACCATGTGTTGCCCATGCAGAATGATCCCTCTCTCGGCCTGCCTAGTTCACTCCAGCGGAAAGTAACACCTATATATCTGGAACATGAACAACTGCAGAAGCTGCCAGATCAGCAAAGCAATGCTCTAACTGTCCGCCTGTCGGAGCTTCGATCCTAGACCAGTTGCCCACCAAGGCTTAGGGTCTGGTCTGCCCTGTCATGACATTTTGTCTTTAGGTTGCGTTTCTTCGCACCAGGGTAAGGCTTGTACCCTCCAAATTGCGCTCTTCCGCCCGAAGCCGTTGGCACAATGTGGGGTGTCGGGTTTGGTAAGCGCCGCCCAACGTTCGACGCTAACAGAAAGCAGGTAGTACGGTCTACTGTCATACGGTAGCTCTGTCATATCTGACTACGGTCTGACAGATTTTTCTTCGTGCAATGTACATTGCCGGTCTCTCTGGCTGTGGGGTTACAGCACTTTCGCTCTGTAATCCCGTTTATCACGCAGGGTCTCGTAGCGGAGCGAGAACTGAGGCTGTTCGACACCCACTCGTGACTTGCGGGATACTGAGCCGGCCGCTCAGAAAGCAATGGCAAACTACTGAGCGTAATCTTGCCAAGAGATCAACATACAGCTGAAAGATGCTGGTGTTGACAGCTAAGTCCTGTAAAAAAGGATATGCTAAAAAAAAAAAAATGTATCATTATAACCCTTGAAAGCCAAACACTACCCTGCTACAAATTGGACAATTGTAATGGCTTGCTATCGTCTTTTTTCACAATCAAAGTATCGCTGATGCTTTGTATCATATGGATAGCTTTTGACGAGGCGTGTTTTTAATTAATACAATTTGTTACAATCTTTTCTATAGCACTTCATGCCGCAATGAATGACCAGCTGCATGTCGCCAAACTTAAATCAGTTACTATCTTTCAGTGTGTTTTCCTTTATAGCGAACAGTTTTCAACAAAAGCAAAACACACTAGTGGACTATTCGTCTTCTGTCTTCTTCCTTCTTCTTCTTCTTCTTCTTCTTCTTCTTCTTCTTCTTCTTCTTCTTCTTCTTCTTCTTCTTCTTCTTCTTCTTCTTCTTCTTCTTCTTCTTCTTCTTCTTCTTCTTCTACTTCTTCTTGGAGGATATGGGTGGGTGAGCTTTGGTGGGTGGAGGATGTGTTTGTGGGTGGGGACATTGTGTAGATGGGGGAACGTGTGGGTGGGCGATGTGTGGGTTGGTGCATGTATGTGTGCTTGGAGGTGTGTGGGTGAGTAGGGGATGTGTGTGTGGGGACGTGTAGTGAGTGGGAGATGTGTGTGTGTAGGTGGGGGTGTGTGTGGGTGTTGTGTGGGAGGATGGGTGGAGTCGTGTATGTGTGCCTGGGGGTGTGTGTGTGGTTGGGTGGGGGTTTGTGAGGGGGATGTGTGGTTGGGTTGGGAATGTGTCTCATAACATGGTAATATGCATTGCTTATGTTTACAACATTCTTTTGACAATTTATTACCCTTTGGAAATAAAGTCCTTCGGTTCGTTCGTTCGTTCGTTCGTTCGTTCGTTCGTTCGTTCTTCTTCTTCTTCTTCTTCTTCTTCTTCTTCTTCTTCTTCTTCTTCTTCTTCTTCTTCTTCCTCCTCCTCCTCCTCTTCGTCCTCTTCTTCCTCTTAGGCCTCTCCTTCCTCTTCTTATTGCTCCTCTTACTCCTCCTGTTCTTTTTACTCTTCCTCCTCTTCCTCCTTTTCCTCTTCCTCTTCCTTCTTCTGTTTCTCATCCTCCTTCTCCTCTTCCTCTTTATCCTCTTCCTCCATTTCCTTTTCCTTCATGCGTCGTTGTCGTCGTCTTCTTCCTCGTGTATCGTTGTCGTCGTCTTCTTCTTCTTCTTCTTCGTCTTCTTCTTCTTCTTCTTCTTCTTCTTCTTCTTCTTCTTCTTCTTCTTCTTCTTCTTCTTCTTCTTCTTCTTCTTCTTCTTCTTCTTCTTCTTCTTCTTTCTCGTCGTCTTCATATTCGTCTTATTCTACGTCTTGGTAATGTATTTATCGTCTTCCTCGTCGTCGTCCTTGTCGTCTTCGTACAATTTCGAACGTCAGCCTGAATATATATATATATATATAATATATATATATATATATATATATATATATATATATATATATATATATATATATATATATAAAGAAATCAACAGTCAACTTAAAGCTTTTGACGTCTCCGTAAAGTGTGTTTCATTTGGAACTGATGAAGACCACAAAAGTTGTCTCTGTTCTGTATTTGTTGGACACTTTTGCAGTAAATGTAGAATCACCGCTTTACTTGTGACATTTGATTCATTGTGTCACACTCCTTCTGGATTTCCGACACAGACAATGAATTGATGCTCATACATATGTTAGTTCTGCGCTGTTTCTCTTAAATGTTGAGATTTCTCGGGAAGTCATAATAATGCCTTTTTCAGCGTTATACTTACTCAGTTATCTTACTATTTGTTTTCCGTCAGTAAATATGGTGAAAAGACTCATGAAGAAAAATAATAAGATTACAGTTAACAGAACAAAACCGATTACACAACCCGAACTAATAGCAGTAAATGGTCTAAACAAACATTGCGACAAATATAACAATCGATTGAATTAAAAGCTTCGGTGATTGAATGCCACTTCCATTTCGTTTGGAAAACAAAGAAGTGCATGCTTGTTGCATTCAAACAATTTTTCTCTAGTCATTCTGAAACGGAATCAGTGCCCGTGAAATCAAATGTCCAAGTCCGAAGTCATTAGGAGAAATCGTATTCCCTGTCTGGTAAATAAGTTTCCCTGTTTCAAAAGGAGGTAATGAATCCCTTAGGAATGCTCTAGAAAGTGGTAAACATTGTGACAACGTTAGATAAATGACCAAATGTCGGGCTGGAAGGTGCATCGCATTCTGTTCAACATTAGAGGTTCAGGAGATCCACAGTTAGTTAGGATACAGAACGTATAGACACACTTGTTCTAAATCCGGTGAGATAATGGATGCATACATGCAACTATTAGCATTATTCTCATCTCCATCATCACCAACATCATCATCGTTTTCATCATCATAATCATTAGATTTGTTATATAGATTCACAATTCGTTATCCATCCATCTTTCCATTAATTCACTTGCATTGAATGTCAGGGACATTACCTAAATGTTATATAGAACTTGTTCTGTTGTGTGTTGGTGAATCAAGGACCGTGAACAAGAAGACTAAGAAGTGCTTGGATGTGATTTCTGAGACGCGTGTTGCAAATATCTTGGACTTTCAAGATTCATTTACAACAAGCGCTAATTAGTAGCTAGACATTTTAAAACACTGTTGCATCTCTTGCTAGGCGATCTGAATAGTGTTTTTATTTGTTGTTATCCACTTCCTGGCTTCTTGATCTACTTATCTGTATTTTTCATGAGCTTTGACTTTAGCATCTGTGGTTTTGCATAACTTAAGCTTATACAATACTAGCAGACCCGGCCCGGCTTCGCCCAGACCCTGGTGGGGAGCATCTCATTTAATTCATATAAGTAGTCATATAAGTTCTCGTTCCCGTTACCGACTATCTGTCTGTCTGTCTGTCTGTCTGTCTGTCTATCTGTCTGTCTGTCTGTCTGTCTGACCCGGCCCGTCTTCGCCCAGACCCTGATGGGGAGCATCTCATTTAATTCATATAAGTAGTCATATAAGTTCCCGTTCCGACTATCTATCTGTCTGTCTGTCTGACCCGGCCCGGCATCGCCCAACTCCTGGTGGGGAGCATCTCATTTAATTCATATAAGTAGTCATATAAGTTCCCGTTCCCGACTGTCTGTCTGTCTGTCTGTCTGTCTGTCTGTCTGTCTGTCTGTCTGTCTGTCTGTCTGTCTGTCTGTCTGTCTGTCTGTCTATCTATCTATCTATCTGTCTGTCTGTCTGACCCGGCCCAGCCCATGGTGGAGAGCATCTCATTTAAATTATATAAGTAGTCATATAAGATCCCATTCCCGACTATCTGTCTGACTGTCTGTCTGTCTTGGGTAAATGGAGGAGGGAGGAGGAAGAGGGAGGTGGAGGAGGAAAGATGAGGGAGGAGGAGGGAGGAGACAGGAGGAGTAGGGAGGAATAGGAGGTGAGGAGGAGGGATTAGGAGGAGGAGGGAGGAGTAGGGTGGAGGAGGAGGCGAGGAGGAGGGAGGAGGAAGAGGGAGAAGGAGGAGGAGAAGGAGGGAGGGAGGAGGAGGGAGGAGGAGGAGGGAGGAGGAGGAAATGTGAAGGGAGGAGGAGGGAGGAGGGAGGAGGTAAGAGGGAGAGGAGGAGGAGGGAGGCGGAGAGAGGAGGAGGAGGAGGAGGAGGAAGAGGGAGGAGGAGGAATGTGAAGGGAGGAGGAGGGAGGAGTTTAGAGGGGAGGAGGAGGAGGTAGAGGGAGAGGAGGGAGGAGGCGGAGAGGGAGGAGGAGGAGGAGGGAGGAGGGAGGAGGAGGAGGAGGAGAAGGAGGAGGAGGGGGGAGGAGTGATGAGGAGGAGGGCAGGAGGAGGAGGTAGAGGGAGGAGGATGAGGAGGTAGAGGGAGGAGGAGGGAGGAGGCGGAGAGGGAAGAGGAGGAAGGAGGAGGGGGAGGAGGGAGGAGGAGGAGGGAGGAAGAAGGAGGAGGAGGGAGGAGGAGTGATGAGGAGAGGAGGAGGAGGAGGAGGAGGAGGAGGAGGAGGGAGGAGGAGGAGGAGGATGAGGAGAGGGAGGAGGAGGAAGAGGGAGGAGGAGGAATGTGAAGGGAGGAGGAGGGAGGAGGTAGAGGGAGGAGGAGGAGGAGGAGGAGGAGTGAGGAGGAGGAAGGAGGAGGGGGAGGAGGAGGAGGAGGAGGAGGGAGGAAGAAGAAGGAGGAGGGAGAAGGAGGATGAGGAGGAGGAGGGAGGAGGAGGAAGAGGGAGGAGGAGGAATGTGAAGGGAGGAGGAGGAGGGAGGAGGAGAAGGCAGGAGGAGGGAGGAGGAGGAAGAGGGAGGAGGAGGAATGTGAAGGGAGGAGGAGGGAGGAGCTAGAGGGAGGAGGAGGAGGGAGGAGGAGGAGGAGGAGGAGAGGAGGAGGAGGGGAGGAGGAGGAGGAGGAGGAGGAAGAAGGAGGAGGAGGGAGAAGGAGGGATGAGGAGGAGGAGGGAGGAGGAGGAAGAGGGAGGAGGAGGAATGTGAAGGGAGGAGGAGGGATAGGGAGGAGGGGGAGGGGAAGAGGAAGAGGGTAGGAGGAAGAGTGGAGAGGAGGAGGGAGGAGCTAGAGGGAGGAGGAGGAGGGAGGAAAAGGAGGAGGGAGGAGGAGGGAGGAGGTAGGAGGAGGAGGAAGAGGGAGGAGGAGGGAGGAGAAGGAAGGAGGAGGAAGAAGGAGGAGGAAGAGGGAGGAGGAGGATGGATGAGGGAGAGGGAGGAAGAGGGAGGAGGAGGAAGAGGGAGGAGGAGGAAGAGGAAGAGGAGGATGGAGGAGAGAGAGGGAGGAGGGGAAGAGGAAGAGGGTAGGAGGAGGGGAGAGGAGGAGAGACGGAGAAGGAGGGAGGAGGAGAAGGAGGAGGAGGGAGGAGGAGGGGAGAGAAAGAGGGAGGAGGCAGAGGGAGAGAAGAAGGAAGGAGGAGGAAGGAGGAGAGGAAGAGGGAGGAATGAGGAGGGAGGAAGGAAGGAGGGGAAGAGGAGGAGGAGGAGGAGGAAGAGGAGGGGAGGAGGAGGAAGAGGGAGGAGGAGGAAGAGGGAGGAGGAGGATGGAGGAGGGAGAGGGAGGAGGGGAAGAGTAAGAGGGTAGGAGGAGGAGGGGAGAGGAGGAGAAGAAGGGAGAAGGAGGGAGGAGGAGAAGGAGGAGGAGGAGGGAGGAGGAGGGGAGAGAAAGAGGGAGGAGGCAGAGGGAGAAGAAGGAAGGAGGAGGAAGGAGGGAGAGGAAGGAGGGAGAATGAGGAGGGGAGGAAGGAAAGGGAGGTGGAAGAGGAGGAGGAGGGAGGAGGAAAGAGGTAGGGGGAGGAGGAGGTAGAGGGAGGAGGAGGAAGGAAAGGGAGGAGGAAGAGGAGGAGAAGGAGGAGGAGGGTGGAGGGAGGAGGAGGAGGTAGAGGGAGGAGGAGGGAGGAGGTAGGAGGAGGAGGAAGAGGGAAAAGGGAGAAGGAGGAGGGAGGATGATGAGGAGAAGGAGGCAGGAGGAGGAGGAGGGAGGCAGGAGGAGGAGGAGGGATGAGGAGGGAGAGGGAGAAGGAGGGAAGATGAGGGAGGAGGCGGAGGGAGTAGGAGGGAGTAGGATGGAGGAGGAGGGGAGAGGAAGAGGGAGAAGGAAGAGGGAGAAGGAGGAGGGAGGAGGGAGAGGGATGAGAGGGAGGAGGAAGAGGAGGAGGGTGGAGGGAGGAGGTAGAGGGAGGAGGAGGGAGGAGAAGAGAGGAGGAGAGAGTTCGCCATTCCGAATTCATACTCGTCTAGTTCTTCCCTTCTACACGACTGTAGATAACTTCCTTACACATAAAAAGATGAATTGTTATTGATATTGCCGTGGCATGGAGGAATATCAGCAGCAGAGTTGATCCAAAAAACCAAAGACTGAGATCTACTGAGAGCCATGAACGCCTACGCCAGCCGGCACGGCACTTGATGATGATGATTGCCGTGTGACGATTCTGTGTAGTCACGTCATTTTCTTCCCTTTCCCTAGCGTTTTGGTTCGGGGATTCTTTCATCATCATCATCATATATTTACGTACGTATTTTGGGAGGGGGAGGAGGGAGGAGGAGGAAGAAGAAAAAAAAACTATGACAGTTGACAGCTCTGGAATGAAAGGAAGGCGTGTAGAAAATTTCATCTCAATCGGATGGGCCGTTCGCGAACAAATAAAGGACATACATATTTACATACATACATATATACATACACATATACATACACTTTGTTTTATAGATATAGACAATGTGGCGACATTTGGTGTCATATTACAGTACGTTTGCGAAGTGATACGACTTTATTCCTGAATTGTCACATTGTCAGATGAGTTGACCTGTTCCCTTCTTCCTGTTTGTTCTTCCCATAGAAATATGTGTTTCTGAGTGTCAAAGATTGTTGACCCCAGCTGTTTCATCATCATCACATCATACAGCACGTTCTTTACACAACATCGTTCTCACCACGCTCAGCGGGACGCAGATCTGTTTCCAAGCCACCAGGGTTGGGTTCTATACTGGCCAAGACCTATTGACGCGTCCTCGCCGAGCGTCCTGGGCAACAGGTCTCTTTGGGGTCCTGGCTAAAGTCAGTAGGATCGTTGATTCCTCCGAAGTCGGAGAGTGTCTGCCTGCACGGCGAGGAACCACCAGTCTGCACACCAATAAGCCAAACATGGGACAACGGATACTCACGCAAACCTCAGTCCGGTATGACATCACACTGATGTTGGACAACAGGATGTCTTCATCCGACATACATGTCTTCGCGCTGGAGTTCACAGCCAGCGAACACAAGCAAGCAAGCAACCACGCTCAGCCTACAAATCTCTCGATCCCTTAACAGCTCCCCTACCTCATGAATTGACATGTCGAGATAGTCTCTAATGCCCTGTGTCCGCTGTTATGTTACTCCCGCCTCTTCTTGTAAGAACTATGCCCCAAGTTTACTGTTCTTTCTCCACCATTCTGTCGTTTAATATTGCTAGCCAAATTCAGTTTCCGAGATATGATACTGTGTATGATTCATATTTCTTCATGTACAGATCTTGTATTTCTATTCTTGACCAACAGTTTTCTAAGAATTTGACTATAACTTTTCAGTTTGCAATTTTCTATTTTCTTTTGTTACTGTAAAATGGCCCATAGTTAACATCTGTATTTGACACAATAAAGATGCATGTTCTCTTGTTACTGTTATTTTTTTTTCCGTATGCTGTACCATAGGCTATTGATAATGTTTAATCTCAGCATTGCTAAATCCGTCTCCTTCTGACTTCTTTTATACAGTGCCAATTTAATTAGGAAGCATGGTGTTCATAGTTTCTGGCATTTTCAACGCCTATATTTTTAGCTAATAAGTATTTTTCTATGTGGGCAGTTATAGTCAGGTCTTGGTCAGATATGGCTGAGCTACCGTATGATAGTAGACCGCAATACCTGCTTTCTGTTAGCCACGAAAATGTTAGGCGGCGCTCAGAAAACCCCCACCCACATACATATCACATATTGTGCCAACGACTTCGGGCAGAGGAGCGCAATTGGGAGGTTACCATAAAGACTAATTGTCATGGCATTTCAGACAGGACCCTAAGCATTTGTCGGCAACTGGTCTAGAATCGAACCTACAACCGGCGGACAGTTAGAGCATTGCTTTGCTGATCCGACAGCTTCAACAGCTTGTAGTATTAGTGTTACCTTTTCTCTGGAGTAATCTAAGTAGGCCGAGACAGGCACCATGCATCATGGGCAACACATAGTCTCTAAATTCAGCCCTGGCTTTGTGTAACAGATGGGTACAATTCAACATTACAAACAATCGTCTGTCAAGACAGCAATGTGACAGTCGTATGGGCAGTATTATTGCTTGTTTAATTTTCGTGAAAAAGTATTTTGATCTTCACTGTGTATTTTTCTATAAGACAAGCACCGTATCATCTGCATATCTGACTTCTACGATAGAGTCTCCACCAATTATGAATAGATACATCCGTCCCCTTTTTATTAAATTTTTCTGCGTAGATTTTTGCGGATGTGGGGATGGAATACAACTGTGTCTCACTCCTCTTCGGACGTAAACCCAGTTTGATGTTTCATTGTAAGCGTAGTACAAAAACTATGCTAATGGTTGCTGAACCACGCGTGAGTGTTATTGGGCCAGGTTTAATCCTCTGTTCTCTCACCATTCCATCAGATGATTGTATACTTGTATGTCTCCGTCGCTAGCTATTTATTCACCATAGTCGAGAGAAGTCAATCCCAGCGATGTATTTATCAAATGTCATCTCTTATCTTTATAGTTATACTAGTTTATTATTGGCGTCCTCTGACGTCTTATATGTCATCTCGATTGAAAAACATCTCCCAGATCGTAACCTCTTTGTACTCGTGAAAATGTCCATATTCCTCGAGGATTTGAGCCTCCAGAAGCATATTTACCTTTCGGAAATCTATATCGAGATTGTTTCCCATTTTCATAATCCTTTCTTGGGGATGTTATCTACGGTATGGAATTTTTTGCTTTGAACTCATTGAAAATGCTATTTGCCATATGTACACTATTATATTTACCTAGAATCTTAAGACTGCACGCTGCTTTAAATTTGTCTGTCTTTAAATGTGAGTAGTGGGATGTGTGGGTGTGGGTGGGTGGGGATGTGCGGAGGGGTGTGTGGTGGTGTTTGGTGGTGTGGGAGATGTGTGTATGGGTGGGGGATATGTGTGTATGTGGAGGAAGTGTGTGTGTTTTGGGGGAAGTGTGGGTGGGTCGGGGATGTATGTGTGGGTGGTTGGGTGTGTGTGGGTGGGGAGATGTGTTTGAGTGGGGTTGTTTGTGTGGGGGTGTGTGTAATGGGTGGGGAGATGTGTGTGTGTGGGTGGGGATGTGTGTGTATGGGTTGGGGTTGTGTATGGGTGGGGGTTGTGTGGTTAATGTATGTGTGGTTTGGGGATGGGTGATTGAGAGGTGAGTGGAGGATGTGTGGGTGGGTGAGTGCGTGTTCGTTGGGGGATGAGTGGGTGGGAGGTGTGTGTATGGGTGCGGGATTTTGGGTGGGTGGGGGAGATTTTGTGGGTGGGGGATGTGTGTAAGTGGGGGTTAAGCGCAGCAGAACCTTTGCAGAACCTTGATCTCATCAGGGCACACCGAAAAGTTCCACGATTTCTTGCCAATTCACCTGCCTCATGCAGCCTTGCGCCCAAAGTACCTGCAATCTTCTGTGAGCCAGTCTTCTGAGACATGTTGACAGTTATGTGCCAGTCTTCTGAATTATTCAAATCTTGCAGCATGCCAGTATTTCTTTCTCTAGGTGGCCCACAATATTACAAGAATTGTTCCGGGACATTTCAGCTCAAATGGCCCAATTTTATGTTTTTTTTTTTTTTTTAGCATATCCTTTTTACAGGACTTAGCTGTCAACACCAGCATCTTTCAGCTGTATGTTGATCTCTTGGCAAGATTACGCTCAGTAGTTTGCCATTGCTTTCTGAGCGGCCGGCTCACATACCCCGTAAGTTACCGATGCGATTCGAACCACTGCTGATTTGAACCGTCATCACGTTACCTGACGAGAGTATACGAGATTACGGAGAAAAGTCATAACCTCTATTTAGTGATTGTGAAATGGTTCATGACTGACATCTACATGTTGCCAGAAGAAAGATGCATGTTCTCAACAACAGTACTGTAACATGTTTGCTGGGGTTGTGTCTTTGGTCTCTTATACAGTTTAATCTCTGCTTGCCATGGCCAGCCTTTGTCTCATTTCTTTACACAGTGCCCATTGTTGTTGACCAGGGAGCCACGATATTCCAAGTCTGTGACATTTTCAATTTCTTTATTGTTGTTTGTGATCATTGCTTGGCATGTAGTATTTTTTTTTTTTTTTCATGGGCGTTAATGTCGATTTGCATCAGTTGAGAAAAACGATTTTGATTTTATCTGTGAATCTTTACAGACAGGATCAACTCTTCTAATCCTTTAGCGCTATTTAAGAGGAGAACTGTGCCATCTCCATATCTAAGTTCCGAAATTAGATTTCAACCCAATACGAATGGATCAATATTGTCTCCGGACCAAAATATGGGAGATCCATGGTTACATTTATCATGTATTTCCTGATCCTCCGACAGTACTTTATTTCGTACCTCCGCTATATTTCAGTCTGTACTTCCCTATGTATTACGCATTGTGAGGAAACGTGGCTGAGCAGTTAGAATACCGGTGTCGCAAACCATAATGTTCTAATCCCCGGTTAGGTACGACATTGTATCCACCCCACATAACACAAAGAGCTAAGTTTACATGCTGCCCTGCGATTACCATTATACCCTACTTTATCAAAGCCATCTCTATATGCGATGCACTAAGTGTTGGAGCGATAGATTACATCTTGTGCAAGTACTTACAGGAGCAACTCACACTGTACTCAACTTCTAATTGCTGCTCTATCTCACCCTGTAATTCACACCTGATTGTGTTGGCTGTACTGTGAAGTAAATTAGGCAAGACGCTATTATTCTATTCCACCGAAACAATGTTGCTATTGGTGCCATTTTTCCAGTTCAGTAATTTTGTCTGGTTGAATAATTTGTCACGCCATTCTGGACAGGGATTGGCGGCATCTACCAAACCTGGACTGTCAGTGTGTCTCAAAGCAGCTGAAAACAAGACAATGTTTGCTGATGAACACTCGCATTCATGTTGACGCTCATGATACTCATAGAGAAACCATGCTTTTCTAATGCGCAGTTAGAGAAAAAAAAAGTTGTATATCCTTTGATATGGTGAGTCAACCTCAACATTTTTGGCTGTTCGTGATTTCTGGGCAGATTTACATTCAAGTAGTTTGCCATTGCTTTCTGAACGTCCGGCACACATATTATTTCATAAAATACCAACACAGCTGTGTTTCGAACGCGGTACGCGGGATTACGAACTGCGTATATAATTTCTTCACTACGGAGCCGTAGTGAAGCAAACACACAAATATATAAATATGTTATATCTGTAAAACTGATACAGTACAATGAATATCAGAAACACAAATATGAAACAGACGGTTTTACATAAATGTGTGCAAAAATAACAAATGCCTCATATAGGAATGCTGCGGGAATTTACAGGAATATATGCACAAACATCACATTATATAACATTATATATCAAACATGCGAGTATATCACCAATAGCCGCGTAAATATCACCGTGACAAAGCTTCCGTCAGCGTCCAAAAAAAACACCAAAAACAACAGCAAAATGCACACTAATTTTACATTCTTATGTGCAAATATGGTAAACCTGTGAAAGTAATGGACGTAGAGGACCTAAAATGGACGTAAAGGACCAATCTCCATGCCTTTAGGCATATTGTGTATATGATGCTATTCCCAAATAATTGTAAAAAACAACCGGCATATAATGGGTAAAATGGCCGCTGACACGCCGTTACTCATATACTAGTCTCATTAAGTACCATCAGTGTTAGTTGGATTAATTGTTAATACATGATTGTCTATGTTTAGTACATAATATCTACCGGCGCAGTGGCGAAAAGCTGACTAATTCGTACTCCGACATACCGCGCTCGAAACACAGCTGCGGTTGATTTGGAAGAAGACCGCCTAGCACTGGTATTCCATACAATGCTATAAGTGCCGGTTGCTCAGAACGCAATGGCAAAGTACTGTGCGTAAACGTGCCAAGACATCAAAAACAGTAAAATAAAGAACCCTGCTTCTTCTTGCTCTTCTCCTATCAATTGTGTCATATGTCAATAAGTTTTGTGGTTTACTCCTCCTCCTCCTAAAGTGGTCAAAATACCTTGTCTAATTACTCTAATAAGTTTACGTTTTCATCTGTGTCTTATAGAGATGTCTCGTTCGTGTTTCCGTCCGTCAGAGGTATTCGCAGCATTTTCCCCCAGAAACCACATTTCCATTGTCATTAGATGTTTATTGGCTTATCTCACTGTTTCTGTTCCTGTTCTGAGAGTCTCTATTGCGAAGTGGTCAAGCCGTTTGACTCGGGCTCCGAAGGTTGTGGGTTCGATTCCGGGCCGCGTCCTTCGGTTCACGAGTCAAATTTTTCGGAGACTCCTGTGGGTTGTCGCTAGAGCTACGGAGTTCGTGCTTGGTGCGACGCTTTCCGCGCTGCGGAAAGAGACCGAGCCATATGGGATAATACTCGGTGCAATGAAGTCGACCATGTCGACTTTTAAGCGACTTTTTTTTATCTCACTGTTTCCTGTAAACTCATCTGATACTTCTTCCGTACTTTCTATCAATCTATCGTGATCTTTAAATGTGTCGTCTGTAGATTGCTAACGTTGCCTTCTCCAGAAATAGGTTTGTCTTGGAAGGCTGGCAGACAGCAAGACATTTAACCGTCGTTTTTATTTCTTTCCCACTTCAACCTTTACAGCTCACGATGCCCAGTGTTAAGTATAGAGCACAGTTTAACTACCAGTCCGATCTCATTTGAATTACACCGTACCAGTGTCTTCGAGTAAATTGATCCATTTTCTAACCTCTCTAATGAACTGTTTCCATCTTTTCTGTCTATGATCTCCCACTATATGTTGCTACCTTAATGGGTTCCAGTAACACACAGGTGATTAATGTACTTAAGTTATATTTGACCTATTCTGTTGTAGTTTATTACCGCTAACTCTTTATTGCACATTATTGGCTTTAGCTCATTATTGTACATTATTGTCTCTAACTCATTAGTGCGTGTTATTGTCCCTAACTCTTTATTTTACGTTGCTATCTATAACTTTTAAAAATTATTTTACGTTCTTGTCTCTAACAATTTTTTTACGTTGTTGTCTCTAACATTTTATTTTAAGCTATTGTTACTAACATTTTAGTTTTTCGTTATTGTTTCTAAAATTTTATTTTACGATATTGTCTATAAATCTTTATTATGCGTTATTGTTCATAACTCTTTAGTGTACATTATTGTCTCTAACTCTTTATTGTGCTTTATTCTCTCTGACTCTTTATTGTACGTTATTGTATCTAAATCTTTGTTGTGTGTTATTGTCTCTAACTCTTTATTGTGAGTTGTCGTCTCTAAATCTTTATTGTGCGTTAGTATCTCTAACTCTTGATTGTGCGTTATCGTATCTAACTATTAATTGTACGTTATTGTCTCTAATACTTTATTGTGCGTTATTGTCTCAATCTTTTTATTTTACAGGATAGTGTCTAGCTCTTTATAGTGCGTTATTGATTGTAACTATTTATTCAAAGCCTTTATTAAAATAGATTACAACATAAACCAAGATCAGAGACAGTATGTTGTCATATAAAGAGACACCTGCTTGTTAAGCATGTTCAGAAACGTTGCATATCCTCTGTAGAAAGTTGCGATCAACTTCAGCACCGGGTTGATTTTCTAGGCAATTAATTGTATTGATTATTTGGTTGTTTCGGGATTTGAAATTTAAATATTGAGCACAATCCACTACTGGCAACGCTGATCGTATTCTGGTATGAACCTAAGGCCTATCCACGTCAATATGGAAGCACTATACTCGAGTTTCGCTCTCGTTTGAGCTCGTCAAACACATTGACGTGGATAGGTCTTAGGTTTATACCAGAATGCGATCAGCGTTGCCATTAGTGCGTTGTACTCAATATTTAAATCACAAATCTCGAAACAACCAGATAAATCAGTTTGATTATTGCTCGCTGGACGTTAGGCGGCCTTGTGTGCCTTGCCAGTGAGAAGACCTGATCGTTCGGTTCCACATCGATTGAAGGACGTTAGTCGCGGCGATCGGGCAAATCTTGAGCTACAGCCTATGATGAGTGACGTTGTAATATTCTGTTGTGATAATTTGGCCGTGTCCAGCGTGTGCCGCGTGGTCTAGTGGTTACACACACGCTTCACACGTCAGTGATCCTGGGTTTGTTTCCGAGTCCGGTCAAGGATATGCACTACTGACGAGCTCAAACGAGAGCGAAACTCGAGTATAGTGCTTCCACATTGACGTGGATAGGTCTAAGATTCATACCAGAATGCGATCAGCGTTGCCAGTAGTGGGTTGTGTTCAATATTTAAATACTGTATTATCATGCAACAAACCTAGACAAATACTGTATTATCATGCAACAAACCTAGACAAATACTGCATTATCATGCAACAAACCTAGACAAATACTGTATTATCATGCAACAACCATAGACAAATAGCGAATACTGTATATCATGCAACAAACCTAGACAAATACTGTATTATCATGCAACAATCCTATGACAAAAACTGTATTATCATGCAACAATCCTAGACGAATACTGTATTATCATGCAACAAACCTAGACAAATACTGTATTATCATGCAAAAACCTAGACAAATACTGTATTATCATGCAACAATCCTTGACGAATACTGTATTATCATGCAACAAACCTAGACAAATACTGTATTATCATGCAACAAACCTAGATAAATACTGTATTATCATGCAGCAAACCTAGACAAACACTGTATTATCATGCAACAAACCTAGACAAGTACTTTGTTATCATTCAGCAAACCTAGACAAGTACTGTATTATCATGCAACAAACCTAGACAAATACTGTATTATCATGCAACAAACCTAGACAAATACTGTATTATCATGCAACAAACCTAGACAAATACTGTATTATCATGCAACAAACCTAGACAAATACTGTATTATCATGCAACATTCTTATAGTTCATATAGAGTGTTGGAACTCTTCGCTGGCTGCTGAGGAAGGGGACGGAGCGCTTATGGGAATGCCCTGAATGCTATGATGTCGGTTCCTAAATTAATCAATCAATCCATCAAATTTTATAGTCCATGTCTTGTGGCTTTGGTAAACATGTCTGTCTATATAGCCTTTTGCGTTTTGTGCTGCCAGTCATATCTCCTATATACTTTCCTTCGTGCTAAGATGCCAAACTGTACAGATCTCCTCTCTTGGTTTCCCTCTCTATGTCTCTCCTCGGTATTTCCAGTTGTACGTCAGCTTTCCTCTTCTCATGACGTGCTCAAAGATGCAAAGAGCAAACAATGAAATAAAGCGAATGCATTGTGTCTTATGTTTCATAATGTATTTCCAATTTCTACTTCTCTTCTTCTTATTATTATTATTTATTGTTGTTCATCATCTTTATAAACATCATCATCAAAATCATCATCATTGTCTTACTATTTTTATCTGCATCATCTGTCTTTGCTACTTCTTCTTAACACACTGTTTTTCATGATTGATGATGTCTTACGCAATTGTGTTCATGTTCTATTAAATAATTCGTTAAGTTATACTTCAACGAAATAAAACACATATTATTATTTTCGAAACGTGAAATATTATTTTAATCTGTTTTAGTGAGTTTCGTTTCATGGACTGCAGTGTTCTTTCCTTCTGCTCACACAATATTGGCTTCTCACAATTAGATGATTAGCTGCGCTTCTTTAAGAACTGTCCAATCCCTGAGGAATAAGTGACACATTGACTTTTTTCCCTCTCATGTCTTTGCTTTCTACAGCAGTATGGGGTTTTCGCCAGGTCCGCCTGTGCATGCTCGTGCCTGAGACAAGTATGAGAATTAGAAGACATTGACTTTTGTTTCTTACTCTAAATCATTGTGGATGGGTCACATTATATCTGCTTGAAGATACTCTATATGCATGTTTAAAAGTGTCTTGCATATCCTATACAGGACGTTGCAGTCAAATCCGGAATACATTTACTGTTTGTGATTCCTTCGGCAAGTTTACGTTCAGTAGTTTGGCGTTTCTTTCTGAAAGGCCAGCACACACACACACCTTTGTACAGAAACCTAAGCAAGGCGCTCTGCTTCCAAATCGCCGGCAGCTGTGTTTCTAACGGGGTATGCGGGATTTCGAATTGCATTCGTAACCCCTTCACAACAACGCCGGCTGTATACGTGAAGAAACGTCATAACAGGGATCATAATAGGTATGCCAGATAATACTCCTAGAGACGCCATATTGTATCTACTTTTGCATACACCGTATTCTGTCTTTTTGTAAATAAACTATAATCTACTTGTAGACATGCCATTTTCCGTATTTTTATAGAAATGCAATATTTTATATATGTCTAGATACGCCATATTCCATGTACTTTCGGGTATATCACATTCTATATCTCTAGATACACTATATTCTATCTACCTCTATTTACGTCATATTCTATATATCTCTAGATAAACAATATTCTAGACATCTCTAGATACGCAGTATGTCTACATATCTAGATACGCTACATTTTGTCTAATTCTAGATACGCCAAATTCTATCTACTTCTAGATACGCCATATTACATACGTATATAGATACGCCATATTATATAATTCTCTAGACACACCAAATACTACATCCATCTATCATGTGCCTTGCCGGTAAGCGTGGGCGGTCATGTTTTGCCATCTCATCCGATCACCAGAGTCGTGGATCAGCTCAGTGTTTCTGTCTCGACCATGCTATGTGGCCAAGCGATTCAGGTACTTACTTCTCAGTCTTCCCCTCGGTCTCTTCCCTTTGATCTTGCCAGTTGTCACCAAGTAGTTCTCCAAGTCATTTCTTCTCATAACATGTCCAAAACATTTTGAGTGTCTACTTCTATTGTCTCTAATCAGTTCACGATTTTCATTTGTTTCTTGAAGGACTTGTTCATTGGTTTTTCTGTCTGTACATGGTATTCTTTGCAATTTTTTCATAAATCTCATTTCCACAGCCATCAGATGTTTTTCAGCTTGTCTGCTCATTGTCCATGCTTCTCATCCATACAAAAGAACAGGTTCTATATGACACTTCAACACTCTTTTTCTCGTTTCAATTTGTATCCTTTTATTGGTCAGTATGTTTTTCAAGCATCTGTGGCGAAACGCCAGTGGCTCATGTCCTCATGCCTTCTATACATTTGGGGAAATAGAGGGAAACAGCTTTCGGGA